>JAABNX020000046.1:11012837-11031315 GCA_015163995.2 Mormyrus lacerda | reverse complement strand
AAAAAGTGGGTTTTGCAGGTATATTGTACCACCAAGGAGATATTGCTATACAGTATGTGTGAAATAGACATAACTCCTGTATTTCTCTGTCATTTAATATTTAATCATTCCAAAACGCAGATTATAACTTGAATAATTGTGCACTGTACAAGGAAATCGTATAGGCACTGAAAGAATTATATATGTAGGTTATAATAGACTCTTCCCACTGATTACATTACGGCAGTCACTTTTTGACATTTTAACAAATAGGCTTGATTATCTGTGAACAAACTGATTGTAAGCTGGATTTTTTTTTCTACATATCAGAGGACATATCAAATTATAGACTTCGCGGTGAACAATAAAACACTCCCACAGTGCCAATTTCCATTGGTCAATAGCAATGGATACTGTATGTAGTTTGAGTGAAAGTCACACCGCTGTACACATTCATAGAAGCAAACAATGGGAAATATTATCTTAGTGCCTCCTGCCAGTAATACACCCATAAGTATGTTATTGTGATAAAAACGAGTGCAGGGATCTGAAAGCATGCACCTCAAATGACAAAGCTGGTAGATGTATAATATTTCACAATAATGTCGCTATTGTGTTTTAATTCCACGTAACAAGATTTCGAGAACGTAAATATTCATTAGATTCCCTTGAAGAATCCAAACCACCAGCCTCTTCTGCTGATGTGTCTCTTTTGAGAAAGACAGAGCAGCTTGAATACATTAATAGAAGTGATTTATCTCCAATTTTCATAGATATTTACAAATATTATTATAAAAGTAGCCACACAGGAATTAGATCTAGACCTCAAACTAACAGCAATTACCCAGGTGGGCTGTGAGAAATATTACACATTGTATATAAATTATATTATACTAGCAGACATAAAATGCAGCTTACATGATGCAACTGAAATTGGTGGTGTAACTGTCACAAATTTATTTTCTCTCAAAGCCACAAAGCCCATCTGACCATAACGCCATGCTGTATGGAGGCAGAGCTTGTAGATCGAAATGTCGCCCAAATATGGATAAAAAATATTGCCTTTCAGACACTTGGGACATCTGTTCTTGCGTTTTTCAGCAACACTGTGTAAAATTATACATAATGGTACAATGATGCTGCACATAGCAGTAACAAAGCAATTACCAGCAATGCAGGAGAACCATTAACCAGAGGCACTTAAGACCAAGATAATTGGACTGGGCTAAATAAGGAAATGAATTGTGGATATTCTTTAATGATGAATCTCATTAGTATCGACTTCTTACCCCTCTGCTCCACAGTCATGATACGGACCTCTCAGATTAATGTATCTGTCCCGTCTCAGTGAACAAGCAGACTGAGATCGAAGCTTTGCTGCTATTGCTGTGTACATGGATTAAATCCGGTGTCATCTATGTGCATTAGGCGGTTTTTTTGACATGAACTCTGACCAACCAATACTAAATGAGTGAGGTATTGCCCGTATCATAATAACAAAGGTGCTGCGTGAAAATCTATATGGAAACTGAATATAAACTCTAATATGAATAAAAGTACTGAGCCCCCCAGTAGCAGAAAAAGGGTCAGATCGATACCGGAAGCAGTTCAGTACATCAGGCTTTGCATATCAGCAAGCAGCAGTCAATGAGCTAAAAGCAAGGATTCCTGTGAATAGGGTGTGTTTGGCGGCATGGGACAGAGTAGCATAGCTATTTTGCATGTCTGCTTCCAGTGTCCATTTGGGATTATCATGTGCTTTCAGTCATTCTCACAGGTTTAACCAATTTCCTATTGTTAACTTTGCTGGTTTGTATTGGGTTAAAATGGTACACGGTCACCCTTCCCACCACAGATTATAAACTGCTTTGTTTCTAGCTGGTTAAATCCTTCAGAGAATGGAAATTGTTAAACTGTGCGCAGGCCGAATTACACAAAAAACAGCTCGTCATCACCATTTTCCATCATGGAGTATTCTGGACTGACAAGCTACATTTTCTGTTATCTACAACAAAAACTATACAATTTGTATAATTTTTTTTAAAAAATGAGCTTAGCATGCTAAATAAAACTGTAAAATGTATGATATGTGATTCGATCACTGAAAGTTGACTGTAAGTTTTGGAAAATAGTGCATAAGTGGTTTTGGGAAAACATATTGAAGGTCGTTACCATCATCAAACTTATGTGTGTGTAACACGAAGGCAAAGGGTGTCACGTGCAGGTACTGGGGGCCACATGTGGGTAAGGGGCCGTCACGCTCACGTAAGGACCAGCACTAATCCCCCCCGGCCCAGTCGCAGTCTGCTGATGGCGGTTCAGGCTTGCAGTTGAATGCGGGCTATGTTTAGACATCCCCCCCCCCCCCATTCTGTCGAGAATCCCACTGTTTGGTGCAGCTGTGTGGCTTGTGCTTTAATCCCCGTCTCCCTCCCGGTTCGAGTGGAGCCCACTGTGCTTCCCCCAGTGAGTCGGCACAGGAGAAGAAGAGGTTAGCGCTCACTGAACCTATCAAAAGAGAGCGAGAGAGAGAGAGAGAGAGCGAGAGAGAGAGAGAGAGAGAGAGAGAGAGAGAGAGAGAACGTGCCTCCTGAGGGTTCACAGGCAGCTATGAAGGTCTGTGAAGATGGCAGGTGTGTCTGTTCTGATGTGCGTGGCACAAGCCTGTTTCTTCCATGAACCAAAGTGTCTTCCCTCTGCTGAAAGCCCCACAACATGATCAAGGTGCTTCTCATCAGTTTTTTCTTTTCTGCACGGGTTTCAATTAGAAGTAACAGTTTCTTGATACTTTACCGTTTTACCAAGCAATAGACAAACGTAATTGATAATAATGAGGGAAAAAATAATTATTCATACAATTTAAGCATTAAGATAAGAATTTTTCTTCATTGGACAATCTGATTTCGACATGATCTCTTAAACACTAAAATGATTATTTCTGCTGAGCTCAGGAAACAGAACAAGCCAAGTATCTCAGTTTTTCAGAATCACACTAGGAATGCATCTGGCAGTTTATTTTATGCTTTTTTGCTGAATTGATATGCATTTTACTTATTATATGCTTGAATAGGTCTTAAATTCTTAACAGCAATCATAACGTTATTTAAGCAGCACATAAGCATACCTTACAATCTAGGATGTTTACAGAGTGTAGTTAAATAATTAACAGGGAAGACTTTGTACTTTACTTTTAAATGTCTTTTCTGTGGCATTCATTAGTACCCTATGTTAAGCAGAAGCATTAGAATTTCTCATTTTCTCCACTGTAAGGGACAGTAAAATTGAAATAATGCAATTGAATAATTGCATTAAGTTGTATTCTGTAATAGTTACAGTACAGTCATGAAAACAGGAAGGTAGCTTATTTCAGAGCAAGGGTTTGCATCAGTAAAAGCCGCCCATGGAATGAAGGCCAGGGAAGACTGTCTCATTATCCAGTGCAGAAATGTTAAACCCATTGATTTTTACACCGCTAGGCATAATTTAAAGATTCAATTGAAAAGTTGGAACTGAAGGTCTCTGCAAATTTGGACGGTAAGGCATTTGGAGTTGGTCTATGTTTTCTGTGTACTTTGGGCAATGAATGATATCAAAATATTTACATGCAGACGATTTTGTCCAAAGTGACGCATAAGTGAGGGCAGCTTGGGGACAGAGAGCAGAGTCAGCCAATGTCACTGGAGTACCATCTTCCCGTGCTTATTGTGGCAGCACTGACAACCAGACTGACAGCCATCCTAAATCTGCTCTGACTGTGCTTCACTGGAAGGCCAGAAACATAGAAATTTAGCTACAACACTGTCTAACCTGGTAGGCATCAAAGATATGATTGGTGCGCAGTGCCTCCGTCAGTAATTCTGTGGCCTCAAACCTCCAGGGTTTAGTTCCTGTCCCAACTCTGTCTGTGTGGAGTTTACATGTTCTGTGTGTGTTTCTGTCGTTTTCCTCCAGGTAGTCCAGTATCTGTCCAAGGCCGGTTCTACAACATGCCGCAGGGTGAAACGCCCAAGTAGGTAACTGAGCATGTGTAACCTGTGATAGACAGGCTTCCCAGCCAGGGTGCCATTTTTCCTACTATAAACAGTTATAGAAATAAATGAATGAATGATTAGCAAATTATTTTCCCCTTAACCCCCAAGAGGCTGGGGGTTAAGGGCCTTGCTCAAAGACCCACAGACATGCTGAGGCTGGGTTTGAACCAGCGCCCTTGTGATTACAGGCACACAGGCTTAGCCCACTGAGCATATCCCTATATATGGTTTTAGTACATTGTTTTCAAATGTCAGAATAGAAATCTTGAGTATAATCAAAGCACATGTATATGATATATAAAAATGAATGGTTATTGCTGCAGGTGGAAAGTTCGGGTTCAGAAAATAAAAATCCGAAGCAAGGTTTTCTTCCAATTAACCATTTGAGCATAAAGAGTTACGTTCACAATCACAGAGTGCACAACTGGCTGGTTGGAACAAAATCTTGGTCTGGACTTTCCTCCTCTAGTAAATTCTTTCAGTTGCTGGCCCTTAATTGTGTTAATTTTTTAGGTTTTTCCACGACATATGCCTCACAGCACTGTCCTTCTCTTTTAACTACGGCAAATTGAAAGATTTATTTAATCTAAGTGTGATATAAAAAGACCCTTGTTGACAGAAAACCATTTAGTTCATGGCTCAACAAATCAGGAGTGGGCAGTAGCGGTTAGCTCCAAAGGTTATATGGAGGTAACGGAAGGACTCGTATCTTTATCACCAAGCTTATCTTTGACTCTCTGGAAATACAGAGTCCTGATGGCTTTTCATCTCCAGTACATCATTACTAATCCCAACATAGAAGCTTTGGCTGGACCAAGTGCAAACAAGGGAGAAGAAGAGAGATATCAGGTCGAAACTGTAAAGAATAAGGTTAGAATAGACCTGTAACATAAATATCTCTGACTATGGCCTTAGTTTGGGTAAAATATAGCGGCATGAAAGGTGAGAGGCGAAGAATGAGAAAGACTATCTGGTTCAGGTTGTTGGACTATTGGCACAAAGCTTCGGATAAGACCGTTTAATACATTCAGAACTTGGTATCTTGGTATGTCTTTTACGATTCGTCAAATCAGCTGAAAAAGCTCACAGTTTGATTGTTAGACAAAGGCTGGTCATTCTTCAGCTTTTCGCGTAAACGTTCAGTAAGATGTGTTGCATGTCTTGCTCCTCAGGGATTAAGTCATCAGTGGTGATACATTCATTTGTGCGCCAGGTGTCCTAACCCAGCGCAAGTTGCAGTCTTACATCTGGGTTCCTAAAGCAGTTTAGCAGCATGTTATTCCAGGGCACAGGATTAGAACCTGCAGCTTTCTGGATCCAATTCATTTCCTTAACCTTAACTTGAGTCTGCAGCCTACGGTAACTTTCTAAATCGCATCCATGTCTCAAGGTGACATTGCCTTTTCTGTGGCTTTGCCTGCTGTGTTAAAGCTTCACCTTACAGTAGTTTTCAGGCATAGTGATGTGGCAGACAAAGAATGTAACTTCTGATTGGGCGCATTCTGTCGCACCGTGACAAGATACATATTGCTTCATCTATTACTCTTAGTCAAATAAATGAATGTATACCACTACAACAGTATCCTGGTCCTACTAAGATTTTAGAAACATGTGAGACGCATGTTCATTCATGTCATAGCAATATAAATCATTCTTGATTTTTGAGAGTGCATTTATTCAGTTATGAGTGCATTCATTTCCATTTTTGTCCATTTTGTAAATCAGACACAACTGCTATCTCTAATAGAGGCTTGGCCAGATGCAACTACTCTACCTCTGTATCCAACTGGCACAATATCTACATGATGACAATAGCGATGGCTGTGAAAGCAGCAGTGAACGGCAAGCTGGGAGAGCGACTGGAATGAGATTTTTCTTATGATCAGCCTTTAATCACACAAGTCCTTCCCTGATTTATGTATTCAGTGGTTATTCGTGACACTTTCATATGTTGAGATCCTATTGCTCCATTCAGACACACATTATGCTTGTTAAATTAAAAGAAGGAGCACATGTAGGTGTTTCCGGTGCAACGAATGCAATGCGTCTCTTTTACTTTGAGTTTCACAGGCCCAAAGTTGGAAACGAGTGCAATGTGGTCAACATCACACACAGCACAAGGCTGCGGAGATCCAGATGAAGAATCACGTTGCCTCAAAATCCATTACTTACCCTCTAAACCTCCAAGTACCTTTCTCCTGCTGTTTCTGAAATACTCGTCATCGGAGCAGAGCCCTGAGCTGTTATGCTTTTGCATATATTAATATTTTAGCATCGGAGGATATGGCCAGCTGTTGCCAGGCAGATTTGTCTTCTGTCTGCCATTGCTGGGTCACAGTCACTAATCTAGATACAAGCTCCCAATCTTAGGAAACCGTCAACAATGCTCGATGATGTCAAGGTAAAATCACTCAGGAAAATTTTTCTTCATATGAAAGGCAGAAGACAAAAATATCATGCAAAGAGTAAGCAGAAAACGTGACTGGTGAATTAACTGATGTGAAACAGGACTTGTTATTGAAAAAACACTACAAGGCACAAGTGCATCTAGGCCTTATTTCAGATTAAGCTATATAATCATACACCTTTCCAAGCTACTACAGACACAGTGGTAGATTCTCACCTCCACGAGCCCCAATTCCACTCTGTCTACAGGTCTGACCAGCACCTATCATTACCTTTAACCTAAGATTCTTTCTGGACCATTTTTTTCCTTAAACAAAATGGAGCTATGTTGGGCCAGCATTCATCTTATATGTATGTTTAATAATACATATTGCCTAGATAAGGTCATTACTGGATGAGGAACTCAAAGTACTAGGATATGTCTGTTTAATAAAATATCACCGCTTGGCTTTGCACAAAATTCTGCCTGAAAAATATATATTTAAAAGAATATTCTTTCCTTGCTTTCAAGTACATTTTTTTAGTTCTGCTAGCAACACCTGATTAATGTAAATATCAACAAATTATGTTTCCATGACATTTCAAGTTTTTTAGCCTGAGACATTGTAGTCTTTGGGGTTGGTTTTGGCATGCAGTGAAAAACACTGTAGTCTGATTGTAATCCTTTCAGTCCAATTGTGCAGTGAAGCTTTGCAGTTCTGATTGTGCTGGTCAATGTGCTCGTTCTGTGACTTCATGCCCCGAAGACTGAGTCTAGACACTAGGCAGCCGAGCTGGCCTGCTGACCTACATCCCGCAGTTATTCTACACTGTGCTTCCGTGAATGGGGGGGGCACGACATTGCAGGGGCGCAGACAGGGAGGAGAGAGTATGGCAAAGCGAGGGAGGGAGAGGAGGGGGGAGGGGGGATTTAAAGCGAGTATGAGAGAGGGAAAGAGAGAATAAGAGAGGCAGGGAAGAGAGTGAGCAGAGGCAGATAAAGAGGCAGAAGCGCTAATGCAAAGTAACGGTCACTGGAGCTAAGAGGACAATGGCCATGTGCACCAGGAAAAAATGCCATAATAAAATGACACTGTTGAAAAACAGTAATAAAGTAACATCAACAGATAACAAGAAGCATGAATGCACTGCTGGGTCAAACATGATGGAGTGACGGCTGAGACTGACGGAGATCCCTAGACAGGCAAAGCTTCATGCGAAGGCTGCTTATCAGTATACGTCATATCCAGCCATTCAGACCCTTTCCCTTGTTTTTATTCTTCTCTGTGTGACTTTCTGCGTATTCAAATCATGCACCTGCTCTTTGATGCCAGGTGTCAAACAAAATGGAAGCACTTGGCTGATAACAACCCATCGTTTTGTTTTCGATTTCACGTCCGCTGGGGTCTTTCTGCTAATCAGCAGTCTCAAAGAGGCTGCCTTTGTCTGCTCGCATTTCTCCAGACGGCGAGCGGCTGTATTACGTAGACCCCGTCTAACTTTGTTCTGGGTGAAACTTCGTCAAACCCCTGATATGCTCCTGGTTCTGTCATCCTCCTTCAGTCTGGCTGCGTAGACGCTGAACCGAACACATTTTGACATCCTCTTCTGCACAATTCCAGAGAGCCATCTCCGAACTTCAACTGTCTTGTTTAGACAAAAATCATAACTTTCAGTAATTGCTTTCAAAATATCAGACTGTAAAGGAACTGTGTGTTTTGACATGAATTACAACACTTTGACTTCAGCTCTGGATTTTGCTTGCTTCTCCCCCCTTAACTACACAGTCTCTATAGTTTTTGTAATTCTCAGGGGCCAAATAACACCTGGCTGTAGATCAAGTGATACAGTTGTCTGAAATAATCATTTTGAATATCATTATACTGTGCATATGTTTAATCTATCCATCCATTCATATTGCAACCCCTTATCCCAGCACATGATTTGAGAGAAGACTGAACACTATCCCAGGAAGCAGAGGGCACACCGCGGGGGAACAATCTGGATAGAATGTCAGTCCGTAGAAAGGGCTCCCATTTACACAATCACTTAGTATGGAGTTATTTAGACACGACACCAGAGTTGTGAGGCAATGGTGCTACCCACTGAATCTATATGAAATTACACACAAAACAAAATATCGCTAATATTTTTCATTTCACATGTACAGTAGGTTCATTTAACAAGTTGCTCAGAAGTAGCATAACACTTTTTGTCAGGCTAGAAATATAAATATATGACCCTATATTACATATTTTATGCATGTAATATGATAAAATATATTTATATTTATAGTTTTTAGATATTTATATATTTATTTGGGTGTATATAATAACCATAACAATCAAATGTGCGTATGATAAGAATTGCTGGTTAATAAAAGCCTCTAATCTTCCTTGTAGACTTTGGATTAATAGTGGGGGTGGACCAAACATGCACCCCTAGTCGATGCATACAATCTAAATTTCAAGATTAAAACTACTTAGTGCGGTGAGCGTTGAGGGCAGTAAGAGGATATGTTAACAAGACAGGTCCCATTTGGCTGATTGCAGCCATCATTTCATCCATCAACTGGTTTCAGAAGTTGCAAAATGTGTTATATGAAACATAAGTCACTCTTTGATTTCAAAAATAGGCTCGTACTGCATCAAATTGACATATGTCATGGCATTCTGTAGTCATGGAAATTCTATTCCTCACAATTTTTAATGATGGCTTTTTGTTTGCAAATAGAGCATTAGATAGTGGTAATCAAATAATTAACTAGCAAGTAGATCTTTATAAAAACGACAGCATATAATCTTTGTTCCTGTGAATTTGAAGTTGTAAATAATCGTCAAATAATGAAGTCTGTGTTGGCTGCGGCCTGTCATCCCTTCTCCGTTCTTGTCATAGTAAGACGTACATGTTACTCCCAGTACCTCATCATAGCCGGATCTTTCTTGACAGGCCTCTCAAAAGGCACTGTTACATGAATATTAGTGGAGTCTCAAATACAGGTGGCTTATCTACACAAACAAACGGCCGCTTCTGTAGTCGTCTTGGTGACTTCAGTTGACAGCTCTGTGTCATTCTGCTACGTTAAGATTTAAGATACTGGTTCAGGTATGTTGTTTTTTTTTTTTTGGGGACAACACGTATTCAACAGTGCACAAACTAGAACACCAAGAGAGCAGAGAAAAATCAGACAGATCAGTCAGACAAAAAAAAAAAAAATTCCAAGATGAAAAAAAATCTGGGATGTCACAATAAGACAGCGATGCCTTTATGTAATCAAAATTATACCAAATATATAAGTCCAAGAATAAAAAGTGTCATGTGGTACTACATCATTTAAACACATAGTGGCTTTTGGATATCTGATGATTACGATAATTTGTATGCTATGTTGTTATGCTTGTGTCATGTGCTTATTTCATGCATGATAAATGTCATGATAATTTCATATTCTTTTATATGCTACATGTCCTGCTTATTTCAGGACAGGGCATCTCCATCAGGAGCATAACGATGGTGTCTGCAGTATAAAGTACAACCACTGCACCCTGGATCCTCAGAATGAGCAAAAAGAAAACGGGCAAATCTGGAGAACAGATTTAGTACATTCAGGAAATATAGCTATCGGCACTCTAGTTTCCATAGAGATTAATAGGATTAAGTTATTACCTAAAAAAAATCATTTTCTTGCCTTAACATTCTTCTTCACTTTTGATACATTAGATTTATACAAATATATGTAACAAAGTGATGAACGGCGCGTGGCGACATGGGGAGACTGAGAAGTTATACTTTATTTTCATTATATTACATGTGTTTTGGCAGTAAAAAAATGAGAGAATACAAAATTGTGCTTCCATTTTTTATTTCCCACTGCCAGGATGATGACCCAATGTTTCCATATTCGGAGAAAGCTAACAATAAAATCTTCTAACCTATTTTTAAAAAATGCATCCCCGTGTTCTTCTTCCTGCATTAGCAAACATTAGCAAAATCTGCTACCCAGACTCTTCATTTGTGCATCAGTTCATCACCCGTTCAGAGGAATGCATAGCTGTTTCACTGGGGGGGGGCTGGATCTTGGCGTTCACTGTGGCTGCTGTCACCGCACAGGCGTGAATGCTGTCTATGCACGACAAGTCGTCCCCTAGTGCTCTAATGAAGAAAACATGAGACGGATAGCAGAAGTCCATCATTCCTGTGACAAGCCTCCTTACCCCAGTGGGTACAGGCACAGAGAACTAGTCTGCTTTCAACAGCGTACATTTCTGCGAATTTCTTCTGTATATTGTTAGCAATTATTTATTTATGTATTGTAAAAGGCTCATGGGTTGCCTCAGAAATATATGTATGAATATTTTTAGATGTTGTAGTGGAAAAAAAATCGTCATCCCCCACCTGCCCCCTTCCAATGCACCTGTGAGGTATTTTTAATTCTCATATCAATGTAAAATGAAGGTCACTTATTTTGGTTCTTTGTAAGCATAGTAATCATCTTAAATCATTCTGTATTGCTGAGGATTCTGAGCTTGAGATCAAAAAAGCCAATAACTTAATCAATGCATAAATGCAAGTGATAATTATTGATCTCAAGCAATTTTCTCTCACTGTTACAATCAGTGGAGTTGCATTCTTTAAAAAAAAAACTTAGCACGCAATAATTTTCATTTGTGTCACAGGAATGAAATAAATCATAGGAACAAATAAATCATATTGACTCAAACAATTTCCCTTCCGTAAACCATATAAAAAATGCACAAATGAATAAATAAATGTGCAGAGAGCAACAAAAATCTGGGAAGTTTCATCATCAGTTCTTATCCTTGGCTGTTTTTTCTGCAATAAGATCCATCTGGGACTGTCCCCAAGCCTTCATTGTAGAGATGATCTGACAAAACCCCAGCTAATACAGAGGTAGAAGAACAGAGAGCAGGCATAGCAGACAGATTGGGAGGAAGAGAGGAAGAGAAGATAAGCCAAATGTCCAAAGCCACGCCTGCTGTCTAGGAGATGGCTCCTTTGCTATCTTAGTCATGAGTTTTTTGGACTTAATTGTCCAGTTTTAGGCCAGGTTGGAAGCCTGATTTTCTGAAGACATCTTACCGTAAGTGATGTGTCACAAGACCTACTCAAAGTGAATTACACTTCGAGCGCATTTGCTGGACACAAATTACCCTCATTTTCAAAATAATCTCTTGACATCCTAAGGTGACGGGTATTTCCAGGTTTCCCCAAGTTCCCAGTGGACCAAAGGCTATGGAATTATGACAAAATGGCACAATATGTCCATCAATGGTCAGTGGCAGAATTTTTTAGGGATAGTTTCTTCCATGCAGTATTTATATCAAATGTACGAAATGCCCTGAAAGATAACAAAGAATACTTCTACAATTACTGTATCCAAGAGCTTCACCCAAAATGCATCAGGCAAAATGGCCATGTGACCAAACTGTAATAGGCTATTGAAGATGTTAAAGCTTAATAAAATCTCTCACTGAGGCAAACCACTAAACCACCACACCACCTACAGCACTACTAATTCATAGCCAATACAAAAAATTGAAAGAATGTCATATAAGTGAAAATAGTCACCTCTTTATGTCTGTATGGATTCACGTTGGCTTCTGACATCTGATGTTCATCACACGTCAAAATTAGATGCACTACAAGCAGTCTATCTATATAAACAGTTCGTATAATCTTTTTTATTTCTGAACAAAAATATAAGTACAATCTACTCTTTATTAATTCACTCTTGAACTTAAAATCACAAATAATATACTCCAGCTAATGTATAATTTAAAATGTTTGAAAATTTTTATAAATAGATTAAAATATAAACAAAAATCTTTTATAACTTTATTTATTTAAAAGTATTTAAATTGGCCTATAAAACAATAAATAATAAAGTTAATACTGCCCGATTACTTTTATTTAAATAAGTACTGTTATGTAAGTCTTTCAAAGCATTGCAACTTACTTACCATGAATGGTCAAAATTTATATTATTATTGTTTGTATATTTATAACATAGAGGACAGCCATTTAACATAGTGTCTGTCTTTTCAAGGTGACACAATGAGATCCTTGAGGGCTTTCATTCAATTCTATTTGGATTGAAATTATGATGAAGTACTTTTTTCTGAAATTGCTCATGTCACTTGTGGTATCTTCCTGCAAATTTCTCAAGTGTATTTTGTTCCTCAATAGGACAGCCCCAGACACCTTGCCAATATTATTTTTACTGGCTTGGAAGCTCATATGATTTATAATTCTTTGTCACGCTTTTCTCAAAGAAAAATGAAAAAAGAGAAAAAAATGTTAAACATGTTTAATAGAGAATTCAGCAAGGCCCACCATGACAGGCAATGACCTTAGACAATTCAGTTATTCCCTACTCAGAGGTAAATGCACAGATGACAAAGTGGTTTTGGTGCCTCTGATATTATAATCTGATTATGAAATGAATGTTCAGAATTTAGGGTGCCGCAATGGCTCTGTGGGTAGCACAGTAGCTTCACACCTCCAGGGCTGGGATTTGGAAACCTGACCCCATATCCATGTGAGTGGAGTCTGCATGTTTGCACCCTTTGTCCTTGTACATCCACCAAATAAAAACATGTAGCTAGGTGAACTGGTGGTTCTGTATTTCACGCAATGTGCCCTGTAATGGACCAGGCATTCGAACCAGTGTCTCCTCCGCCTCTGCATACTCCAGGTTCTTTTTAACATTTTTAGCAGGCCTCTGCAACTTGCTGTTTTGGTGAATATTTATCGCACGTGGTGTATATTCATTGCATTGCATTGTGCACTTGTACGAAAAATCAGATCAAATGTCTGCCTTAATAATCACCCATGAGCATTTCTGAATTTGTTTTTGCACATGCAAAGAGCTCTGACAGTGTAACTAAGCAAACTACTCACCACCCATCTCCACATCTAAGTACAGCTTCGTTTCAGAATAATTTTTGCACATACAGCAGGCGTTCCAACTCATAAAATGGAAAAAAATAAGACAACCTAATGTGAAACCGAAGGAGCAACAGTTATAAAAAGTAGTTCTGAGCCGGCTGCACTAATTTGCTATAAAAATAATTGGTATGCAGGTTATGGATAATATGGTACATCTTTCCTTGTCCTGTTATGCACACACCTGCCAGTTACTGGTGAAAAAGAGCCCATGAATGCACTGGCTGGAAGCAAAGGGCTATGCATCAGAGACCAAGTGTCCCACTTTCTTTGCACTAAGAACTTAGCTGATTATATTTGGCCTAATATTTCTCTGCTCCATTCAATAGCAGGGCACAGTTGTGTACAAAAGTGCTTCTCCTCCAAACATTTATTTTCCCATTGTTTCATCTCATTCTATTTCAGGATGATATGAATTGGTTTCTGAGGAAAATAACACAGACGTTACATGGGTCATCTGTTGAAATCTATGCCACCCTAAGTTTGAGGTTCCAAGAAAGGTTTAAAGATTCTGGGGCTTACTGGGAGGGAGATGGCCCTCTGAATCTAGTTTGTTCTTGATCTTATCCTTTCAGTGGTATCAGCTATATTCAAGTTTGATGTTAATTGAAATAGTGTAGCAGTGGTATGAGATGTTTAAATGCATGTACTCCTCACTATAAGGGCCTTTTTACCGTTGCACTTGAGACTAGCACTGGTCTCTGCATCCATCCATCCATCCATCCATCCATCCATCCATCCAGCCATCTTCAAAAACCATTTGGTGTCAGTGAGCCTGGATCTTCGTTCAGGAAGCAGAGAGCACATGGCATTGAATAGTCTTGACAGGATGCCCATTTTCTCTGTATATAAACACTTTTCATTCATTCATTTTATTTGCATTTCACTGATGTATACAGGTAGTAGCAAAAAATTATATAGTAAATACCACTAAGCATTCCTGCTGGTGACACTGTAACACTCTATTTATATTACAGTAAAAATACCATTCATAACACAAAAATCCCTCAGATTCTATTTCTAAGTTTACCATTTGTTTGCTGTGTTTGTTTGCCAAGTGTTTGGTTACAGTGTAGCCACTGATATTAGATTCCTGCCATATTTATGTATTATGTATAATTTTTAGTACTTTGGCAAATTTACAGGTAGAAGGCGAAGTGTCATCATGAAAGAAATTAGACTACAGCATCTTTGAGTGGATAATATTCCAGATGACAAGACACATAGCCCTGCAAATGCTGGAGATAACTGTCATAGTTTTCCTCTTTGCTATCTATGGGAAGGGTGATGGAAATTCAAAGCTACAATTACATCTGGATTCAAAACAAAGACAGCGACACTCAGGCATTCAGCTTCATGTTTGTTTTTGATGAACAACTTTATTTAAAAGGCAATTGGTAGCTTTGATTAAGGGAGTGGCATCATGGCGCAGTGGTTAACGCTGTTGCCTCTCACGTCTGACACTGGCGTATGACTCGCCAGCCTGGCTCTATGTGTGTGGAGCTGGCATGTTCTCCACCGTGTTGTCATGGGGCTTCATCTCAGTACTCTGCTTTCCCACCACAGTCCAAAAATGTGCTTTGTTGGCGCTACCTATTGCCCGTCCGTGCACAAGTGTGAGTGACTGGTGTGTCAGTGTGCCCTGCAATGGGTTGATGCTCCATCTTTGGTTGTTCCCGACCTCGTACCTATAGGGTCCAGACCCCACAACCCTGAGGAGGGTAAGCAGTTAGAAAAAGGATGGATGGAACTTCACTGAATGGGAATGGTGTACAGGCTCAGTGGGTGGCAATGATGGCTCACCTTCAGGCTTGGGGGGCTGTAATTGTTACTGTACCTTGTGGAATTTACATCTTTTTCTCATGTTGCACATGTTTTCTTCAAGTACTCCAGTTTCCTCCCACAGTTCACTGCCATGTGGCTAATTGGTATCTCTAAATTGCTGTATTATGTGTAAGTGTGTGTGTACGCGCCCTGCAATGGACCGCTATCCCATAACCCCTTGCAATCCCGTCCAGGATAAACAGTTGGAAGATGGACGATGTAGTGCAGACATAAATAATCACACGCACACTAACACACACACACCACACACACACACAAATATACCTGTATATATCTGTGTTTTTATAATACAAATTTGTCAGTCAGAGCAGTACATTTGCAGTCCCATTTCCAAACCTCAGTCTGGTCATTACATCATTGTTATGAGGCAGCCCATTCATTCAACCACAGGAAGAAATAGATGAAAAAATAGGTCATTGGCAATAAGCTGCAGGCAATATGTTTATGTAGGTTCTCCATTCCCTCTGTGTTCCCATTCTGTTTTATCGCCTCAGGTTGAGGGCACGGTGAAAATCATAGCCAATGCGATTTGTGAACCACAAGGTTCCAGTCAGTAAATGGTCATTGTTGTTTTTTCCCCTTCTTTTTAATTTGCTCTGTGGAATGTATGTTGAAGTAATAATTAGCATGGTGTCTGTGATATTAAACCATTGGTCAGTCCAAGTTGATCAAAACATTTAAATCATCATGTCCTCAGATGTAACTTTAACTAGTGGTGATAAAAGATGCCAAAACACAAATTAATTTTTTTTTTCTTTCAAATACAGAAATGATATGACCAAAACAAGCATATTCACTTAATATGCCTATTATAATATACTTATATTTTTAAGGGTAATATTGATTAATGTAACAAAACTACAAAAATAATAATCATTAACTTTATTATGAAATGAACATCAGAAGAGCATAGAAAAAAGAATCAAAATGCCATTACATCAATCCATGTGACTTACAACTGCGTTTCCAGTACACAGTCATGGAGTCTGGAGATTATCCTACACAGCACTGGAAATAAGGCAGAACACCCCAGTCTGGAGGTCAGTTCATCTCGGGATACACATATTCATGCATGGTTTGCACCTCCTGTATGCTGAGGCCAGCTACCTTTTCTGAGACACACAGAACACAAGCCAAGGGTGGACTGGCAACAAAAAGTAGCCATTGACTCTATCCACCCCCAGCCCCCCCAGTTTTTTGCCAACGACAAAAAGGCGGGGTGTTCAGTCCCCTTGGAATATTTTTCCTCCAATGTTTATAGATCGATTGTAGGAGATGATTATTAGATTTTGCAGTATTTCATTGATGGCCAACCGGTTGGTCACGATAAGCCCCCATTGCGATCAGCTGGTTGGCCACCAATGAAATACAGCATTATCCATTAATCATCTTCTGCAATCAACTTGGAAACTCGGCGAGATCGCCCAGTGGGTTGGGTACACCTAATACAGAGGATACATAATGGCGGGTTAGGTAAGAAAGACTGGCCCTCACAAGATTGGCCCTCTGGGAAAATTCCCAAACTTCCCGACAGCCCGTCCATGCCTGTTGACTCTTCTTCAAATATCAATATATTTTGTGACTTTCAGACAGGTTATAAACATTGTATAGCCACCAATTCCCATTTATGACACATCTTAATGTGATTTAACCCACATGAAAACATGTGTGGTCCAGTATTCAACCCTGCAGAGATAAAAGTGCTATGACACAGAACCACTGGGACCTTGCTTCAGGAGTTAAGATGCTGCTGGAAAGGGTACTGGTAGATCAAGAGAAAAGATTCATCCCTGTGGAGCAATTAAAAAATCCGTGCTCACATGCAGGGAGGGGACAGTGTGCTACAGAGGGTCCCACACTTTAGATGACATATTACACCAAGGTGCCATGACCCTTAAAGATCCCATATCACTTATTGAAAGAATAAGGATTTTTAATCTCAGGCCAAATTCCCTTAAAGGCCCTATGCAACCACCGACCTGAGGTAACACTAATCTAAACAATTATTATCCAGCACGTTGAGCATACTGATTCAAAATAGCTACTGCACATTGCCCAGGTTGGGGCTACATATTAATGGTTCTTCTGTTGAACAACAGGAGGTCCATTAATATTCAAAAGTAGCTGTTATTCTACCTTAGCATATAAATGGTCAGCCTGTGGACATTAACGATTATCGGTTAAATATAAGTGGGTTGGATTAAATTTAGATTTTAGCCTACTGCCTAACTATCTTAGTGTTACATAGCATAGTTAGCTAGCTCGGTGGTTGATTTAAAGTAATTTAAATAAAGCAGCTTCATTCTTAGCAGGCTAGCTACATTTCTACTGCCTTAAACTAGCTATAAAAAGCTATCCCATGAGTTTTAGTAACTCTGTTGGAGCCTGCACATGGAAAGATTTGGACTATCGTTTTATAAACCTCATATCACCAAGGCACCAAGGTCCCCTTGAAAGAATTCTCGTGGTTGTACACCTTCCCTTAACTGGCACAGAAAGACTTTATCCCAACTTACCTACAACAACTGGAAGTAACAACGTGTACATATGAGTAAACACGCTAACGGTCTTGCTCCCCACCTGGAGGGGCGTCAAATCTAGGTGCTTTTCTTGCTTTTGACACTAATGTAGCCACTCTACTGCGACAGTTTGTGGCAAAGCTCAAATGGTGTTCTCCCACGTTGAAGGCGGTGACCCTAACAGCATCACCTACAGGCCACGCTCCCTTCAGACTTTTACAAAAATTAGTCTGTTTTTCATGGTAGCCACCACAACATAAACAATTAATGTTATATATTTGTATATAAATGTATTTATTTTCACAGGCGCCATACCCATTAGCTATTGACAAATTGTAATTAATTTACTACCTAGCTGTTTGTTTTGCACATAGAATGGCTTCATATCTTTCACCTAAACTCGATAAGCTAGAGACCCCCCCTCACTTAACACTGAAATCTCAATGTTTTGACATATTAATCCAAAGAATAAATAATACTATTTTAATTTATTCAAAAAATTGTACTGCTTGATTAAAGACGACTGCAATAAAGCAAGCCATTTTTACAACACTCCTTGTCTAAACCAGAGTTGATTTTATGCACGGTTATAACTTTCTAAATACAAATGTAATTGTTAGTGTATGATAATGTTCAAGTATCCCATCAGCTTTACCAAATTGATTTGTATAACAACAAATTTGCCATAATAATATTAGGCAGCTTATGTCTGGTTGGGAAAGAAACCTGCAGACCCAGAAATTGGAGATACAG
>JAABNX020000046.1:10992984-11012737 GCA_015163995.2 Mormyrus lacerda | reverse complement strand
AAATTTGCCATAATAATATTAGGCAGCTTATGTCTGGTTGGGAAAGAAACCTGCAGACCCAGAAATTGGAGATACAGGGTTTTATTAAAAGAATCAGGCAAGCAGAACTGGAATTCACGGTCACAGGTCCACCAAGGTGGAAAGCCGGGGAGATTGGTCCGAGAAAGGGACAGAGAACAGAGGATGAACGAGGCAGGAACGAAGGAGACAGGAATGAGAAGGGGAGGAGTAGGGCAGGCAGGAAGGAAGGAACCTGAACGATCAAAGGAGCGGGTCAGGTGAAGGTACTACTCGTCGGTAATTGTTCGCCCCCACCCTGTGAGATATGACAATAACACGCATACGAGAGACTGTGTGATAAGGAGCTGCACAGAACCTGCAACACAATGCATGAAAGTTTGCTCTAATCAAAACATGTGGTCATGTTTTTAATGATATAAAACACCTAATTTGCAACTTATGAACAACCAAAAAACACTAGCACCATGATCACTCAGTATTTCATACACAATCCAGGCAAGCAGCATGTCATTGTCTATTTCAGGACCACATCTAAATAACCTAAAGTTTACTAGAAGCTCAAACAAAGCAAGTCAGAATTCAACTTGGACGATACCTTGATTGCCCTCTGTGGTAGCAGTGGAAGAGGGCCACATCTAGGGCCATGTCAAGGTCAATCTCAACATGTTGAGTGTAATTAATATGGTTTCTTCGTTTTATCCCATTACTCAGAACATGAGCTCAGGAAATTGACGCTCTTCATAGCATCACCAACCTCTGGGTACGTGCCGATGACACTTCTAAATTAATCGCTGACTCATCTCACACGGGCAGCACCTGTCTTGCCAGAGAGAGTTCCCCTTATGAAGAGGCTGAGAACAGAATTACACAGAAGTGTGAATACATCTCAGCCAATGTGCCTCACCTGTTTTCACTCTGCATAGAATTCTGAGTGCTTTTCCACTGACATGTCTAGAATAAACATGTCAGGTTCCTTCTCAAAAGGGATTGCATTTTCCACTGCTGTTTTGTTCCCTTTCCAACTGAATTTTTCTGTCAAATATGTTAGTTTAGCAGGAGTTTGCTGCTGTTGTCAATATTCTGTTCCACTAAACACCAGTAACCTGGTTCCATATTTTGTCTGGTCGTTCAAGTGCTTTTCCATTTACTTTGTCATTGTAGGTGATTGTAACGGAAATGGGAGCGATGTTACAGGAACAAAAGCTGCCTTGGAAGAAGCAGGGCTGCATACTTCATATCACAAAACAGTTCCTGATTATCCCCATCATTTTTTTCATTACATCTTTTCGAACTTCGCTCAGTCTAGCACACATCACACGCTGTTGGATGAAGCAACATCAATCTGTCAGCCGGCTATCCAGCATTTTATATTTGCTAACCATTAACATCCCCGATAACAGACTTTGCGTTCGTCACATTAAAATACCATTTGTTAAAACACCATTTGTGTGAACTGTTGAGAGCTACTTCAGCATGAATGATTCCAACAAGGACATTAAACTTGACACCTCAGGCTAAGCATGGATCCCGTCTTCTTAGATGGTGACCTCTGTATTGTTCTGAAATTGGAAAGAACAAGATAACCATTAATGAGTTTTCCATCCATCCATCCATCCATCTTGTAACCACTTATCCTGGTCAAGTTTGTGGGGGAGCCTAGTTCCTATCCCAGGCAGCACAGGAAATAAGGCGAGAATCATTATCTAATTTTACAACAGTATAGCAAATTACTATACTGTGCAGATAAATAGACATCACCAATTTTTTTTATGTGCACTGCAAAACAAAAGGCTTTCTGATGTCCAAACAAATCAAACTAATTTATTCTCATTTTTAAAAATCACACACATACCAGTTATTATTATTGCCATTGATGGTAAATGTTGGAAATGTGTGCAACACCAGCAAGAAAGAAAATGCAGTGGTATAACTGGCTGTGAAGCTATTGCTGGGAATTTTAAGAACCCCGTAAGCTTTTCAACCATGGCCCACACACCTGGCAATAAAAGATATAGATATAAAAGATAGAAGAGATTTTGATTGGTATTTATATAGTGTCATGACCTGCTCATCCACTCCTCTCGTGTGCCACGCCCCCTCACCAGCCCCGTGTGGAATCCCCGTGTTCATCACTGTTTTGAGTTGTCCTGATTAGTTACATGTATTTAAGTCTGCGTTCCAGTTTGTTTCCCCAGTCCGGTCATTAATGCTGCGTTTGTCTTGGAGTCTATCAGCCCCAAATAAATCCCTTTTGCTTACATTCACGGCTTCCCTCGCCTGCTTCTTGCGTGTAGTGACATATAGCATATTATAAAAAAGTGACATGTCTTTTAATCAATGCAATTCAAGAGTTGAACATTAGTGTTACTGACCATTAGTGTTGCTTGTTGTTGTTTTTTTGTACCATTCACTTTAGCTCTCAGGTATATTCCTGGAGCCTAGGCGATCCAAAGTTTAACTGTGAATATTGAATCATACCATCAGATGATTATTCACATCATTTCAGAGATTCACCTTATGGAAAGAAATGCAATTTTACATTTTTTCAGTATTGGGTCTTCATTACCTATTTAAACCAAGCTGTTCAATTATTTAAAAGCAAACCTGCTCTGGGAAGGATACTCAATCAGTATATCATCAGCAAGCTTCCAAATATGGTTGTTTGTATTGTGGTGTTGAACAGAAAACCCTCTTTGAGAATATCCACAACTTTGAAAAGATTACAGGACATTCTGTATACTCTATATATAAACCAATCGGCCATAACATTAAAACCACTGACAGGTGCAGTGAATAACATTGATTATCTCGTTACAATGGCACCTGTCAAGGGTGCTATTATATATTAGGCAATGAAACAGTCAGTTATTGACGTTGATGTGTTGGAAGCAGGGAAAAGGAGCAAGCATAAGGATCTGATTGACTTTGACAGGGGCCAGATTGATGGCTAGATGACTTGGTCAGAGCATCTCCAAAATTACAGGTCTTGTAGGGTGTTCCTGCTATGCAGTGGTCAGAACCTACCACATGTGGTCCAAGGAAGGCCACCCGGTGATCCGGTAACGGGGTCGTGGGTGCCCAAGGCCCATTGATGTGTGTGGGGAGCAAAGGCTAGCTCGTGTGGTCCAATCCCACAGGAGAACTACTGTAGCACGAATTCTGTAAAGAAGTATGGGGCTGATCCTTGCCGACCACCAAATGAACCTCTAATGGGCAAGTGAGTATCAGAACTGCATGATGGAGCAACAGAAGTAGGTGGTGTGGTACGATGAGTCACGTTTTCTGTTACCTAAGGTGGACAGCCAGGTGCACATGGCACCAGGATGTACTTTGGGAAGAAGGCAAGCCTTCAGAGGCTGCGTGAAGCGCTGGACAAAGTTCTGCTGGGATACCTTGGGTCCTGGCATTCATGTGGATGTGTCTTGGAGAAGTACCACCTACCTAATCATCGTTGCAGACCATGTACACCACTTCATGGTATTCCCTGATGAAAGCGGCCTCTTTCCGCAGGATTGCTACACTGCAAAAATTGTCCTTTAATGATTTGTGGAACGTGGAAAAACAGTTCAAGGTTTAGACTTGGCCTCGAAAATTCCCCAGATATCAATCTGCTCAAGCATCTGTGGGATGTGCTGGACAAACAAGACTGATCCATCGAGGATCCACGTTGCAACTTTAAGGACCTAGAAGATCTGCTACTAACATCTTGGTGCCAGATACCACAGGATACGTTCAGAGGTCTTGGGGAGTCCGTGCCTCGATGGGTCAGAGCTGTTTTTGTGGCATGAGGGGGACCAACACAATATTAGGCAGACAATTTTAATGTTATGGCTGATCAGTGTAAGCCTTCATATTATATGAGAATGCAATAATATTACCTGCACGGTAATGACTGATAATACTGCAGAAATACACAAAAAGTAATGTGGATTCCTTCATTTCAATCAAAATCACTAAACATAATGTCACTAATTTAAGGTTTTTCCCATCCATCCATTTTCAGCAACCGCTTATCCTATTCAGGGTCACAGGGGTCCGGAGCCTATCCCAGACACTACCGGCGCAGGGCAGGGAACAACCCAGGATGGGGCACCAACCCATCACAGGGCACACTAACACACCATTCACTCACACCTGTAGGCAATTTGGTAACTCCAATTAACCTCAGCATGTTTTTCGGCCGCGGGGGAGGACCAGAGTACCTAGAGGAAACCCCACAATGACACAGGGAGAACATGCAAAGCCCACACACATGGAGCCGCGGTGGAGACTGAAAGTCTGGCCCCAGAGGTACGAGGCAACAGTGCAAGCTACTGCAGCCCCATACCACCCCTGTTCTGTGTGTGCGTGTGTGTGGATAGTGTCTGAACAGTTTCTCACGCATCACGCCATCACGCTACCTCCTAGAGAGCCGTTAACCCCTTATATTTTGTAGATAGAGCAGCTCTTCTTGTTATCTGTGCAAAACTAAAGCATACAATATTGCTTTTTACCTGTGGTCATGAGGAAACAGTGGTTCCCAGTGAAACAGAAAAAAACATTTATTTGCAGGAAGTGCAATAAACTAAACATGCAAACAGCACTAATGAATCCTGAGTACTTAGTGTCAGAAGACAGTTCCTCACAAGACGCTGCAGCTACATCATCCACTGCACTATAAAAGACGGGGCAAATTGGGACCTCCATGTGCAGAAGATTTTCCAGTATATGGAAATGTATATGGACAATATGGCATAACTGCAGGTGTTAAAGTCCACAACACAGTCTAAAACATGTAAAATATTGGTACAGTGAAAGCAGCATTATGAAATAACACAATACTATAATATAACATTTTCTCATGGGACTGAATAAAAACACAGCAATACATCCACATCGATCAACCTTAAAGGCGTTGTATAAAACTTTATTTCCAAAGTGTTCTGACAAGTGACGTATAATCTGATTTACATGTCTTGGACATAGTGAATTAATAAATAGTAAACAGGCGCGTTACCATACAAAACCACATGTAGTCTATTTGAGAAAAATTAATGTCACGTTCTGAAACCCCTAAATTTAATCTAAGATGTTTTAGTGGGTTTTTATTGTTTGTCATAACTAGACTTAAGAGTGAATCCAGTTATTTGGCCGATGAACTATAGTTGTACCTGATTGAGTCATTGTTATTAATGTGAATATTCCTAGTATGTACTTATGTGCAATCACCACAATTATCAGAATTTGGCCGGAGAGTTCTTGATTTAAAAAGAAATCACTTTTGTTGATTAAAGATTATTTTTATTCACATATAGATACAATGCATAGTTCATGTTTTTTTACGTTGACAATCTCCATTCTACACACATAATATACAAAACCAGATGAAAAGATTTTCAACATGTCCTTCGTTATATAGTGAATTTTTAAAGGATTGAAACTATTTTTTATTATTATTATTATTTGATCCCCATATGTTCACAACCAAAAAACCAACATCATGATATATTCGGTGCATGTTAAATAAAAAAAACAGGGCAACAAGTAGTTCAGAGGTTCGTTTTCTACTCGGACAGACAGGCGATCCTGGGTTCGAGTCGGAAAAGATGCCTCCTTAAAACGAATTGCCTAATTCAGACGTTAAGCTGTGGATTTCTTGAAACTTTGCACATCGCTTTGAATAAAATTCCGAAAAGCCACGATGCAGAGGAAGAACACGTTACATTGACTTTTTTAACGCAAGCAATGTATCTAACGCTGCTTCGCCACATTCAGGCCAGACTGCGAGTGTCAGGTAAGTAAAACTTAACGATTGGAGACTCTGGAAAGTAGGAGGAGCGGGAGTGTCAGTCCAATCCGGTCTCCTATAAGCCTCTCAGGCGCTCTCTTTTCGCTCCTGGAAACAGTGAAAACCTCACTTGGATCTGCGGACACAGATGTCATGTGAAAACCCGCATGCTCTCTTTTTAGTACTGTTGATCGTTATTATCAAACATTAACTCCGCTCGTCGCCCTCTGGAATGCCTTTTTTACAATAAAAAAAAACTCCTGACTCCTAGGTGCTTACAAAACTAAACTTTTACTAAGGATCCTGTTTTAAATGTTTATGTTCGTATCTTCATGACTGCATTCAGAAGCGAGTCGCCACCACCATGCGAGGTAGGATTGCAACTGTTTCTGACAGCTCATTTAAGCCCTACGCCACGAAATTCGTCTTGTTGATCGTATTTTGTTTTTCGTGTATTTTTCAAATTGAGATTAAATACGCTTATTGTTTTTTTTTTTTTTTTAAATCTGATTCCAATATATCCAAAAGCCTGCAGCTATCCCCATTATATAGTAGTAGACATCTTATATTTATTTATGAAGTATCCAGTATCTAGACCTATTTGTTTATCATTATTTATCAATACCTTTATTGTGGTAAAGAAGTCAGAATCAGAGCGAGGAAATAACATCTTTAGCACCATGCGCTTTCTGACGGCTGGCTTCAACGCTTTTATCGTTTAGCCGCGCGACTTCGGAATACATTGCGCAACCTGGAATTAATGATCCTGAGATTCCAGTGTTATAGCGAATGGTGAAAGTGCTGCGCAGTTTATTGCAGGACATGTCATAGGACTTTCAAAAAGAATCGTTTCATTTCATATATGAAAGACATCATAGAATATGCATGCATTATATGTTAAAAGTAGGCGGAATTACTCAATTAATTTGGTTACATCACCAAGTCTGGATTTGTGCAAAAACAGTAGTATGGTTAAAGTATATCATGTTTGGGGACATCCAAGTAATATACAGAGCACTGGTAAATGTGGATAACGCTTTTCGATATTGCTGGATGTCATGAGTTCCACTGACCTATTTCCGTCAGTCAAGCGCCGCTCCGCGCCGGAAAGCCGAAGTGCAGCATCCGCGCCGGTACATGCGGACGAGCTGTGGAAGTTCAGCGGTCCTGTTGGCTTTCTCTCGGGTGCGAGATCATGTGGATCGGATGAAAGGCTTTCAGAAATGCTGAATGCCGTTTCCGACCTCATTCATTACACGCCTGACGATTATAAGGTGTTTACAATGGTGCGTGGTTATAAACACCGATGGGTATTTTAGGTCTTAATGTTAAATATACTATAAAGTGCAATTCAGAAAGCAACACAGTGGGTAACGACGTAATAAGTAAACAAAGATTATTTAATTAAATAACGTATTTAATTAAAATAATTACTTAACAGTTGTGGGTTTTTCCTGTGTATTCTGATATAGGCCTACATTAAGAACCAAAGTACCTTTAACTTTTCTGATGTATACACGCCGTCTTATTGCAGCCTAAACTTGTGTCTGCAACACTCACAGGTCCGCGACTCTATAATAAATATGCTAAGAGAGCAACGATATAATTTCATAATCTCCTAAACGTTAATTAAGACGTGAAGACTTTAGTGTGAAATAGTTTATAGAATAACTGATTTGCAAATGCTCGTTTTTTATTGGTGATTCTATTGTTCATTTTTTTCTTTTCGCTGGTTTTGGCACTTTTAGTCCTATTAATTACATATTGAGAAGAAAAACTTGACTATATAACTGTGTATATATAGGTGTGTGTGTGCGCGCGCATGTGTGGTTGCTTTGTTTATAACAGAAAAGGGAACTGGAGAGTCATTTCAGACTGCCATACAAATCTGTGCCCTTTCATTTGTATAAACACTGCTCAGAAATATTGTAAATCCTTGTGTAAGTATGTGTATACCTGTGGTTTAACTTTTGTTATAAATCCACAGACTATCTAGCATGGAGTGATCCAATATCTTAACCTTTTAAGCACTTCATTATAGAAAAATCGAGCCATTTCCCATGTAAGCACTGGCACAGCAAACATTGTCGAAATTTGCATTGTGGCATTTCTATTTTATTATGCATTAAAGTAATGTATGTCATAATACAGAGAATTGCAACAGAAATTATTAATATTGTGTAAAACAAAACTGGGATATTCTTAATGTGACAGAAACAATGAATTGTGCTCTGAGCAGCACAAGGTAACTAATGGCTAACACTGACAGAATAGCCAGTATAATGTAAAAATAGTCTAGTACAATTTCATCCTGGCTGAAATAAAGCATTAAATGTAAAAAGAGACACTTCAATTGTGTAAATGTCAGTCTGTCTTACATAATCTTATTGTCTGTCTTAGTCCTATTGTATCTCTTGTCTTTGCTTATGGAAGATCATGTTTCACGCAGGTTTTACTTCCAGACTTACTAGTTGCATTCCTGGAAAAAAAAACTTTAAGTGTTAAAATTCAGAAGTACCATTTACAGTATATTAATACTACTGGAAATGTATGTTAACCCTAACCCTAAAACATTTTGATGTCAAGATTCCTGGATATTACAAAAGCATTGAGGTTGGGCATTAACACACTTTGTACGAATATTTAATTTTAATGCTTAAAATATTTTCTTTATATATCTGTGGAGTTAAAACAATCGCACAACCAATTTGAAGCCCCAAAATTATTTTTAAATGTGTTCTGTTAATATGGTTCTTTTTTTAAGTAGCAAAGCAATGAACCCTAACAAATGAATGTGCGCTATTAGACAAAGGCTTTTTAAGTAAATGTAAAACTTACCAGGGACCATAAAGGTAGGAACATTCTATGCTGGTGAAGTCATGTGAAGTCAACAATATTCAGTCTAAAAGCCCCACTGTATAAAGAGGGATCCTAGAAAATCTTGTCGCTGTAACGCGAGTTTCAAGTGAAAATGTCTGTTCAGACAGCTCTCTCAAAACGAGATCTCGAGACAGCGGCAACATATTAATTATTGAATATGAATAAAATATTAATTACTTTGTTGTTTGCAAGTTTAGTGTTTACACAATTTTATACCACTTAAATATGCCACAATTCAAGATCATTATTTGTATATTATTATTTATTATGAAAATAATACATTTAAAACAAACTTAACAGTTCATTTGACAGAGTGTTTAAGGAACTGGGCTTATTGCAGGAAGATGCAGTCCGAAGTACGTTCATGTTAGTGTTATGACACCTCCAGTGGTATGAATGACAAAAATGTTTGTAAATTGTTTATATAAATCTAAAGCGACTGAATAATGTATTAGTTTAGGTAATGAAATAATTTATTACCTGTCTTAACTGTAAATCATTTTATCCTTATGCTTTTCAAATCATATAATTTTGTTGAAGGTGTGTAGCAGTGTGGTTCTTTACTTAGGCCTTTAATCATGCCAGCAGAACGAGTTCCCAAGTGGCTGCTCAGAAGAAGAAAAGTTTAAAAACTGATACTTCTGGTGGAAATGAAGGTCAGGGCCATCCTTGGCCCTCCAAACAGAACAGATGCTCGCAGGAAGATCACTGTGTTCAGCGCAATGGCATAGCTGGGGACACAATTGCACTGTCCTGTTTCAAATCTCTGTGCGTTACCTAGACTTTCACAGCTATGGACCAATCAGTGTTGTTTTCGCAAACATACTGTTTAAGTCAGGCTGCTTCCGCCTCATGGAAATCTGGAGGAGCCGCGTCTGAGATACGGTCACATTTGGTTCACTGGCTTGCTGTTTCAGAATGGTGAGGTTACACTTGGAAGTGAGGCGTCCTTTTATTCCTGGAGTACAATCTCTGCTTTTCTGACTTCTTTGCAAGGACCAGCCTGCTCCAGGGCTTGTATCAGCTTTCATGTACTGCAGTCCCGCCCACAAACTTACACACAGACATAGATACACAGAAGCGGTGTAACTGGTGGTAGTGCCGTTAAAATATTCCAGCTCAGGCATCTTAAAAAGTCTGGCTTTTACTGTAAATTAAAGTTTGCGGTTCATATTTGGCAGTCCGCTTGTTGATATTTTGAGACAATTTAAGACGGATGACTTTACATGCCTTTAGTTATTTGGAGTTAAATTTCTTTTAATCTTTTTGTTCCCACAAAAAATTAAGTGGAAATTAGCTAAACTCATTAGTTTTCTGTACACACCAATTCCAGTTAGTTTCTGCAGTAGTACTTATAAAATCTCTGATATTGTGTCATCCTCAAGTCTCCAGTTTCTTCTGTTTGTTACGTGTATGTGTCCTTTGGGTCCTTTTCAGGAAACGACAGCTGTATTCACAGAGCATATTTTGGCTGGGGAGCAGTTCTAACTAACTGCACTCGCTGCTTTTTTGTGGAGGCCTATATAAAGAGTTTATCTTTTTGAATTTCGCAAAGAAATCAAAGGGTTGGCATTTTTCATTTAGTTTTTAATTAAATGCTTTCATCTTAATATGGCATGTTTTTGTCAAATGTGTCCTCCTACGAGGCATTTAGCTGCTTAAGGTTGATTGATTTCTTTCCTTGTGGATTCCCCTGTACAGTTCCAGATCCATTATTTGATGAAGACTACAGGTCGCAGGTTGATCCTTGATCTGCCAGCAGAGTTTTCTGCACCGCCGTGTTTCAACGGGAAGACTTCTGACTACATAATAGCTCACTTCAGTGTAGCTACTGATAGTCTGTGATGGTTACCTTCATAAATACATAGGCGTTACCATTAACATATTAAACAAGTTGAATTGGGGCATTCAGCCCTTCTGCCCAGCAAGCTGTGGCTCTTCCAGAACCACGCTTAATGTAACAGTATCGGCCACTAAAAATGTATGAGGTGTAGCTGTCTTTGCATGAATGTAGCCTAATCCAGCTGGTTGTCTTACTTCACCCCATGCTACCATCTCGGGAGCTCGTCCGCGGGTCTCTGTGTGCTTTAGAGTCTTAGACAAATTGCAGCCTAGTTGACCTATTTGTGGAGAGGAGAGCCTCCTATATCTATAAGGATCTCAGTAATAGAAGGGAACAGGTAGGCAATAACAAAGATTTCGGTGTCAGAGATTTGTTCCCAGTAAAAGCCACTGGATGGCCGAGTTACTTATTGTCACATCAGTGGGCTTTGCCGCACTGAGCAGACATCGACATTTTGGAGTATTCTGAATGGCATTGGCCTGACCTACAAGCTTCATTGAACTTCAGAGGCCGTGTGCTAAAACAAAGCAGTAGATATATGGAGCCATATCCACGAATGATGTCACAATGCCAATATCGTTCGGTAGCCTAAAGGTGGACGTCTGTGGTCTGAATTGCCTTTTTTTAGCTTCAGTCGATTGTTATTTGGTATTGTAGTTGGTTTGTAGCTGTTTTTTTTTTTTCTAAGATTGCAATTTGGGGTTCCATGTGTTTATGTTACGTTTCTTTTTTGGTGCAATTTTTTGTTGTAGTTTTTTTCCGCTAACTATTGGCTTAGATGTATGCAATTTACAGCTGATTACCCAAATCATTAATCCCATTAAGAATGGACATGTTACAACACATGAATAGTACCTGATAAAAATGTATGACAAACATATGGTGCTTCTGTATTATGTATCCTTACTTACGCATATGACTGAAAGCAGTTTTGCACACTGGATGTCATTGAATGGCTCTGTACATTTTATAAACTTAATTAGTAGGAAATAACAAAAAAGGTAAAAATGCGTTTGAAAGCCAAAAGTAGAGATATGGCTCGATAAACACTCTTTATGTATACAAATTTGTGCATAACATTTATTTTACACAAGCTCTGCACTTTTAAAATTCTGGAATCCTGAGAAAGCCTTTTTTTATTAACAGCTAAAGTATCTCATAAGTATGTTTATTTTTATTTAAATTCCCTAAAGCTCTGAATTAAGTGATGGAAAAAGTAAATAAACAGCGCCGGGCTCATCTTTTTTTCCTAACTATAGAGCTTTTTTCATTGAAGTTTTTCGGTTTAGTGTTATGTGTGATTTTTCTGCTTTACATGTTTCTTAATTGTAGGTGCCATATATTAACGCATGAACTGGAGCAATGAGGCTTCACAGTAAACTCGTGGGGAGTCAGATTACTGTGTGCTGTCAATCACTATCAGGTTTAATTCACTGGGAAGTAACCAATTGGGAATTGAACCTATGAATGACTGACAGGGAATGATAATCCCACCCACTGTGGGTTTCGAAGTTGTACAGGTCCCGTCGCTACTTTAAACCAGCAGATCCCTCTGAGCACACAGATCAAGGTCACACTGGTTACGATGGGCCTCTTGACCCTTGACCTCTTGCACTTTTCCACCCATGCTGTGTGGATGCAGTGTGAGCGCCCGGATTGCTCTTTGAACTCAGCTTCACAGTTCCTCGGGAAGCAGTTATATTTACTGACCGCTCTCTCGATGACTAGATACTGCTATTCCAGAGGCACTTGTTTCCCCACACAAAGAAGCCAACAAATGCAATGTGAAAACCTGTCTCATACGATTCATTAGCTCATCAGCTGCTCCCTGAAGCTGAAGCAGCAGAGCTTCATGACGCTGTTTTTTGGATAGATTGGTGTCCGCTCTTGCAGGCCTGCCCCTGTGGCTACTGCCCCTGTGGCTGCTCATCACTCCTGCTCTTTGAAGGCTCTTTCGGGGTTTTTTTGACCCTACTTATTGTTTCCAAGGCGAGCTTGCAGGAGCACTGAGAGCAGACGGCGTGCGTCTCCCTGCAAGTGGACATTCGCATATTTGCCACCAGACCCCAGAGTTAATTTTAGTGCTGCTGTTGCTGACAAGCTCTGACTCTCCACAGAATCTCAATAGCTGAATATAAATAGGACTAATCTCTTCTTGTCTCTCCTGAGTGTGTGAGGGAGCCTCTAAACGCTATCAGCGGTTACATAATGCCGAAATCCGATCTGGTGAGCTGTTCATTCTGGTTTGCGGTAATGCCAGTGTACGGTGGCAGCTCAGGACACCCTCACATGCGCGAGGCCCGCAGGTCACTGGAGTGTCTTTTGCCAAGGCCATGCGATGAAAAATCGCTCAGCCTTTGAAGGGGGGGGGGACTCATCATCTTCAAAGTTGGAAGAGGGTTAATATCCCAGTGTGCGCTTGTTTATGATGTTTATCCAGCCCAGCGTCTGACGCAGCTGGTCTGCGGTGCCCCTCGTGACTGCACGTCTGCCTTGAAGGCTGCGAGTGTGCCTTTCCTCTGAGATCGCCGCTCTATTTCCACACCGTGGGTCACGTCGCTGGCTCTAAGCAAAACGCCAGTGCCAGGCTCGCCTACACAAGTCGGTAGAGTAGCGGCCATCCGAGAAAGCCCTGGTGGATTTCAGTCCTTTGTCCACGGTAAAACCACGTCAATTACATTCCACTGTGACAGAGCTCCCGGTCACAGCTGGCAAATGACATAACAGAGGTCAGACAGTGATCTGGGTTACAGGGCCCCAGCCCACATCTGCCCTGGCAGAATTATCTAGATTCCCTTCGTGTTTTTCTGACCTTCTTCCGGTTCACTGGGAAGGTGAGTGCAGTTTCTTCATAATACCTACAAAGTAACTTCAGTAAATCAATTAAGCCATTTCTGCTCTGTCGGATCATGTTCTACTGATGATGAAAGTTTTTACTGAAGATATGTTTGCTTTCTAGTTTCAATAAAGTCTTAGAACGTGCGATGGTAAAACCAGGTTGCATAAATGAACATTTTGAAATAGATGAAAATAAGTTGACAGTGGCTTTAGTGAAACACTATTCAATGTATATTTGGAATAAAGCTGGCTACTTTGTGCAAAATATCTTGGTGTAAATGCTACTACTACTACTACTACTACTACTACTAATAATAATAATAATAACAATAATAATAGTCTTACATACATGTTTGCATGACATTGAGGTCCCAAACTGTCCTTCTGTTAAATTTGCTCTTTTAATAAGAGCCCCTTGAAGGCACTATGGAAAAAAAAAGTTCACTGAATTAAATTGTGTCCCACAGCAAGGCTATTACTAAGGTACCCTAAGCGAGCAGGCAGTGGAGGTCCATTATAGTACCTTCTCCATTGTGCCTTTTTGGTTCAGGCCAACAGTAATGAGCTATAAGAGGCCCTCACTGTTTCCAAGGGAGCGTGGAGAACGAGTCATATCATTTCCATGAACATCTCCCTCTACACATCCTTTTTTATACTTGCGTCTAATTCTCTGGTAAAAATAAAAAGCATAGTTACAATTATTACAAATAATATGAAGGCCGTACTGGATGAGCAGTTGGAAGACAGATGGATGAAGACCTTTTTGATAATTGTACAACGCGTGACAGCCAAGAGGAAAAAGAGCATTGTGTTTAAGAGAATGATTCAGAGAGTCATCAGTTGGGAGGATCCAGTTCTTGTAATTTACCATTTCCTGGGGCTGCCGTTCTCACTATAACCTCTTTAAGCTTCCCACTGCATATGCACCACGACTCTGTAATAGAGAAGCAGTTATAGATAAATGGATGCTTCATATGGCTAGTTTCCACGAAACTATTGTAGCGTAGCATACTACATATTTAATTAAATTCTAGGGCAAAATTTGTGAAGGAGGATATGGAAACAGAGCGATAATCGTAGCAGAATTGTATTCAGCGGTCAGGTAAACACTTACTTTTTCAGTACAATAAAATATAATATAAAAAATTTAAATTTAAAACTAAATAGATGTCACCTCAGTGCCCTTCGTGATAGCTGCAGCCGTACATTATTGCCAGAGAGAAGAAATTATTTTCCTACGCACATTAAATGTTTTGCAACTCTTGTACAATAGACTATTTTGCATCAATGGAAGGCTGCTATTTTCTTGCCATGTTGATTCTACATGTCCTACTTTACACTGTGCAGCACTGCAGTGTGCTCAAACTAAGAAGTATCTTTTGAACAGTGTCAAAATGTGCGCTAGGAATTAAATGCATGTGTATTTCCTTCACATGCTTTCTGAGTGATTTGAACATAAATCGGAGAAGGAAGAGGAGCAGTGTGAATTTACAGTGCGTTGGCATGCTTCAAAAAGAAACACGGCTTTTGCACCTTCAAGTCTTCAACTGATGTTACCTGAAGACCAAAATATACATCAATGGCATGGATTCAAATTAATTTAGCATGAATCTAAAAGTATGGCTAAACGTGTAATTAATACCGACCAATCCCACACTTGCTTCGTAAGAAAACCTCTGTGTAGATCAAGTAGTAGCTTTGTTTTGGGGTATCCGTCATTGGTCACATGAAGATGGATCAGAAGAGGTCCGTCAGAGAGCAGTGGCGTGGAATACTTTCTGGGTGTGTCCTCTGGTGTTTGTGTGTGTTTGCAGTGGCTCTTGGCTGTGTCTGGAGAATGGGGGAAACAGTACTCTCTAGGAGGAGAAGCTATTCTCTATTGTCTTCTTGCACCCTTGGCTTCCTTCACTCATGGAGATTACCATGTCTCCACAAAGGCGGAGGCAAAGGCCATGGCTCTTCAAGCATTCATTATGGGTGTTTAGTAGCGCATCAGTGAGTTAAGTAGTGTAAGTAGACTGGTGTTCCTGGGGAGGATGTCTTAAGCTGTGAGAACAGGGCCCTCTTGACCTTGCTTTTTGGGTCACTGGTCTCTGCAGCACTTGTCAGAGAGGCTTAGAGGTCAGTATAGCCTTCTTGACCTTCAGTCCAGGACTGTGTCAGTCTCTCCATGTGCTTTCACCCCAGGTTGCTCAAAATTCAAGAAGACCTCAAGACTGATATCTTTGATACCAACCACCTTCTCCTGTGGCAAAGTCCAATTCTTTTAGGATCCTAAAATACTTGATATTTGAACTATTTATGTTGGTAGTTAAGAAGATGAAAAATTCTTATTCTTTACAGTATTGTGTTTGAAGATGAAGTCATGAAGATAGAGGTGTCACTTAATCCTTTTAATTTATTAATTAATTAGTTGCTTAATCAGGGGTGGTGTGTGGCTCAGTGGGCTAAGCCTGTATACTTGTAATCACCAGGTCACTGGTTCAAACCCAGCCTTAGTGTCTCTGCATGTCCTTGAGCAAGGCCCTTAACCCCCAGCTCCCTGGGCACCCCAACAGGTGGCCACCCTTCACAGACAACTTACTCTACAAAGAAAATGATCGTTTCTGCTGAAATTAAGGATACAAGCAAAAATTAAAATGAAGTATTTTTTTTGGATTTATATTCTTTTGTGAAAATACAGGAGTGTTTGTTGGGTAGTAATGGCCAATCAGCTGTAATATAGCTATGTGACACAGCACCTGTATGTTGTTGCAGCTGAAAGACCGAACAGCTAATTAGGTACCACTACGTTTACCAACTATGTGCTTTTCTCCTTAACACTCACAATTTTTGTGTTCTATTTTAGCCTCAAAAAAAAGGAAATGATTTCTTTCACTAGTCACTTTTGACAGGTTTCCTTGATTTATCCTCCAGTCTGTTGGACGGGACCTTTTGCAGGAATCAGTGTATAACCCCTCACCTCTGACACATTACACTGATAACGCAGGTCTATTAAGAGTTTTCTGCTGGTATCCATTTGACTGGCAGGGATATGGCAGGATGAATTTTCATTTACTCATATTTTTAAAATTACCCTTTCTCTAAAGCAGTTGTGGCCAATCTTATCCGCAAAGGGCTGATGTGTATGCAGGTTTTTGGGATAACCTGTAGGTCAGCTGTTCAAACCCAGGTGTGAGGACTCTTCAGCCAATCACTCCTCTAATTAGTAATTCAATTGGGGAGTTGCAGTGAAAACCCGCACACACACCGGCCCTTTGCGGATAGGATTGGCTACCCCTGCTCTAGTACTCTTGAATCAGATTTTTTTCACCAGTAAATTTCAGATATATGTATTGGTATCTGACTTTCTAAATAAATATTTGTATTAAAGACTGCCCTGAGGCAGATAAACACACTCATTTGTATGACTATTCATCATATCAGGCTACTTTTGTTTTCTCTGGCTCCCAGTAAACAATGCTGGCCCCAATGCCTGACCGCACTCCTGCTCTTAGCCTTGTCTGTGCCTCTCTGCCCTTTTTTGTCTCCATCAGTGTTTCCCCCATTATATTGATGCCAAAATGTCTATCTTTTGTCATCGCTCCTCCCTAAATAAAGGCCCTATTGCTTCCTCCCATCCCTGTGTCAAGACCGGTGCAAGTCTCACAAAAAGTCTTTTTATAGGTTCAGATGGCACTTTGTAAGTTTATTCAGTGGCTTGGTGATTCTGTTGTTTGGACAAATTTGAATCCTTTGTTGGCTACGGATTTAGTTCAGTTTTGCGGTGAGCACAGGTTTTGTCTTATAATGTCATGGTGGGAGGTTATTTATGTGTTTAGTCTTTCAGCCCTCAGCCAGGGACACTTGGCACGCTTTCTGTTAAAAGCTGTCATGAAGGTAACAGGCTTGTGCTCTGGCTGTATTATAAATGACAACATACAACAGGTGACACCAAGTGGACCAAAACATTTCATAGAGTGTGATACTGATGTCACGGGTGCTCTGCCCTTTACAATAATCATTATACACATTTACGGTGTTTGCACTTCACTTTTGAAAAACTAACTAAAATTAACTAAGTTCAGCGGAAGCATCTGGTATTTTTTTTTTTTTTTTTTGGCCAATGTCTTTGGTCTAAAAATGTTTATTAAAAATAAATCAGTTCAAGCACGCAACAACAAAGATGTGTTAACATGCTGCGGGATAATCCAGTCTTTGCTTTTGTTCTGTTGTTTATTGAGAGTCTCTCGAATTTCCCTGCTGTCAAGAGGAAGTGCTACAACAATGAAGCTACTAAGTCAATTGATCAAATCTTCCTTTACTTCAAGGCAATAAAAAGGACGATACTAATCTATTTTCACTGCACCATGAAATTAATTCTTACTGGTAGATGATCAGTCCAAAAAAGATAGTATCTTTTTGTTAATTTTTAGATATATTCTTTTTTGTTTGATGTTTGTCCTTTTGTTAGTATCTTCAAAGCTCAAGAAGTCTTCAGGGTCAGGCACATTTCTTTCAGTGAAATATCCTTGGGGAATTGATATCATATGTGGTAAAATAGGATTACATACCAGTTAACGTGACATCTCTTTTTTTTAGCCCAAGGTAATGTCGAGAAACCTTTCTTATATTGGATTGTTTTCTTTTTTTTTTTTAATTTATGCAGTGATCTTCTAATAACTAGCACAAATATTACTGGAAAAAGTTACCCGAAAAATGAATATATGTTATATGTTTATTAAAATTCAGTGAAATTAAGTTCTGCAAAAACTGCTATAATTTATGGTGATTAAGTAATGTCACGTGGTCTTTATTTTGGTAAAACTTGTTGAAAGAAGCTGAGACAATTTTCCTTGCTGGATATCATTATTATGTATATAGCTATAAAAGAAAAATAGTTGTTTTATTGTAATGTAAAAGAGAAAAAATGAAAGTCAGAAAACATTTTCATCAAACAAGTCATTTAAAATCAGAAATTATATATATATGATGCAACATGAAACTCAAATACAGGGCTTTCATTGGTACCAAGCCTTGCTTCCTCAATGGAGATACTAAGGTGTGGAAATACATTTATTATCACTGGTTTAGTATGTAGCCTGTTAGCTGTGACATTGCAGCGGAGATGCTTCTGCCACCTCGTACCCTGTGCTGCCTAGGATAGTCTGCAACCCAAGCCCCTTCCCTCTGCCATTACCCCTCATTAGATAAGTGGATGGATTATTAGTTGGAAAGTCATATACAGAATCATGGGTTAAATTCAAGACCAAAGCCCTGAAGCTCTGGGCTCACAGTGCTACCCAGTGAGTCACTGGCCCACCATGGACTTAGCCACATAAATTAGTACTGCATCATATGGAAGAAAATAATTGTGTCAATTCTATGCATACATAGTAGCTGATTATGCTCTTTGGCCTGTCAATTAATTCATCAGTTGCCTGAGTGATGAAATTTAAATTGACACCCACACAGTGTGGAGACGCAGCTGATATTTTTAATGGACAAGCCTGATGCAATACTGGCAACTCATCTGCTTTTCAGAACATCCGTGGACAGCGTATGATTGCGGGGACCTTGCTGTATACACACACTGAATTGAATTATCACGGTGCTCATGTCCCCTAATTAAGCTAATTAAGTAACTATTTAGAGACTGAGAACCCCCAGAGATGGAGAGCCACCTCTGATGATTTAAAATCAATTAGCTCACTTCATGTGGCACTTCATATCACTGGGGCAACCACGCAACCTCCGGCTCAGAAATGCGTTCATCGCATATTGAGTGGATTATGTTGCGCGTATGCAGGTCCTTTGTGTTGCAGTAGTCATTTTTTTTGCAGGTTGGTCAGTTGATATAAAGAAAATATTAAATCAAGCAAATGGGCTGCCAGATGTCTCAACTATATATACCTACAATGTTTTTTTTTTTTTATTCTCCTTTGGTACAATTTGTTCCTTTTTTCCACTCCATCTGATTCCTCTGGTCTGATGAACAGTACATATACAAGTATTGTCCTGCTAAATGCTTTTTAATCTGCTGTGTACAAAATTCTAAGCTTATATAGAACACTAACCGATTCTATTAACATGTACCATAGTAACCGAGGTCGCTGTCGTTATTCTCAAATTCCATACTGCACTTTCTTAAGAGCCCTTGTTATAAGTCTAATGACTATAAAGGGCAGAAGGCCTGCGTTTGTTCACTGTTCTGTTTCGGTTGTTGTGCTCTGATAGATTGAAGGCCAAAATGAGAATCGCTTATTTAAAAGTGGCCATAGCAGTGTGCAAACTGCCTGAATGATATAGTTCAGATTGCTACCATTATAATTCAGTCATCAGAAGGATAATGTGCAATTTTTATAATGGGGAATGTTGCCTAAATACGCTGCTGTGTGTGTGTGTGTGTGTGTGTGTGTGTGTGT
>JAABNX020000046.1:10962461-10985110 GCA_015163995.2 Mormyrus lacerda | reverse complement strand
TTGGAAAGTTGGTCAAAACTGATACAGAATGGAGTACTCGGATAAACAGCAGAATTGACAACTAGTTAGAATGGATACGTAACAATTTTCAATCAGTCAAGCAATCATTTGGTAAATCACCAGTCGGAATATAAACATATGTATTCTGTCACACAAAACACAGATTGTCTGTCTTCTCTTTTTGCCTTATATGCACATATTACAATTTTACATTTTTTCTATGATGAAACTTACCAGAAATGCGACAGGAACGTTCTGTATAAAGATATGCTGATTTGAGTTCTGGTGTGATAAACAGGTCTCTTCATTGATGGCTTAAATACCTGCAACGTTATTTACTTTTCAGCCCAAATTGAAGTTATACCATGCAAAATCTGTGGAGACAAGTCATCTGGAATCCACTACGGGGTCATTACATGTGAAGGCTGCAAGGTAAGGAGGACATGCTTCACACTGGTGTGTTTGGAAGCACATTCCAACTAATCTTAAAAAGCTGTCTTTTTACATAAATACAGCTAAGGTTGGCAAAGAGTAAATGACACCCACAAAACACACTTCGATATCGTCCATAACCTGAGCTTCCTAAAAATGCAAAACATGAAGTTCTACAAACTCGATAAACAGACAACTTTGTGTCATCTTTGTCATCCTCTCGTCTAATTGAAAAACACTCAAACTAATATTTGTCTTCCTTTTATACCTTACAGCTAGGTTACTTTGGAGAGCCTTAGCACTCTCTTTCCACTCATCATAAAGTGTGCGATTATTCTGTATTAGTTAAGTAAATAGCTGCTTACGTCTGTATATCCACTATGTCAGTCTGTCAAGAGCATAACATGCGTCAGTAGTGTGATGAAATCTGTGTAGTTATTCCAAGTAAAAGGAAAATTTAAATCCAAAATGAGTCGATTCTCCCCCTTCCTCTTGTTGTTAGTAGATATGCTGAATCGGCGCCATTTTATTTTCGGTAATATTGCTGAATTCTGGGTCCATGCAGGGATTCTTCCGAAGGAGCCAGCAGAATAATGCTTCATATTCCTGCCCTCGTCAGAGAAACTGCTTAATCGACAGGACGAATCGAAATCGATGCCAGCACTGCCGCCTACAGAAGTGTCTCGCCCTGGGAATGTCTAGAGATGGTGAGAAGAGCACCCTGTGCCTTGGTTTAACCTAGTCTCCAACTTTAACCCGAAGTAAACTCTAACTAATGCCTTGGTTTAACCTAGTCTCCAGCTTTAACCCAAAGTAAACTCTAACTAATGTCTCGGTCCCACCACCTTGCAACGTCTGGGCTCTGAATGAAAGAATGAATACTGAATATCAATTCCAATACAGCAACTAATATACCAAACCCCAGCTACAACCTTTGTATTGCTGGAATGTTGCAGTAACTTTTATAATGAAAATGATGTTATTAGAACAAAAACAGTTTCAGTACATCCACTGCAGGATTTCAATAAGATCCCACAAAACAAATCAGCAGATTATATGTTTTTGAATCAAAATCTGAAAAACTTTATTGATCCCGGAGGAAATTGCTCAATTTGATGAGTGAATGCCAGCTAGCAGCAAGAGATTTTGGGACCCCTGACAAGATGCTACCTTGGGCCTCCTCAGTACCTTCTGCCCAATGGAAAGGGCCTTGGGGCCCCCTTCTCATACGGGCCCAGAAAAAACGTTCCCTCCTGGTGATGGCCCTGGAGAATACAAATAGCTTTATGCTATGCAATGCAGACCTCAAGTGAGACCTTCATAGAGCAGCTAACTGTTCAAATAAACAGTTAAATATAATCAAACAAATAAGTGAAACCCCAAACCTCCCCCAATCACCACCACCGCACTCTCTTTGTTCCCTACAGCGGTGAAGTTCGGGCGAATGTCGAAGAAGCAGCGGGACAGCCTGTATGCGGAGGTGCAGAAGCACCAGCAGCGGCTGCAGGAACAGCGGCAGCAGCAGAACGGAGAGGCGGAGGCCCTCGCCCGCGTCTATACCAGCAGCATCAGCAATGGCCTCAGCAACCTCAACACGGAGATCGGCGGCACCTATGCCAACGGGCACATCATCGACCTGCCCAAGGCGCAGGCCGGCACCGGCTTCTACAGTGTGGAGTCCACACAGCCATCCCCGGATCAGTCCGGCCTCGACATGTCCGGGATGAAGCAGATCAAACAGGAGCCCATTTACGACCTGACGCCTGTACCCAATTTATTTACATACAGTTCGTACCCAGATGGACAGCTGGCGCCTGGCGTCACCATGTCTGAGTTAGGTAGGCAAACCTCGTCGCTGTCTACCCCCGTAAAGAACACTCTTTGTTTGTATATACCTGCCTAAGGAACCTCAGGGCTTTTACGCCAGTCAGGTGTATCTGCTCTTTCGTCCTCCTTCCATACCCTCTTCTGCACTACAAGGTTTGACATCTAATAAATGAAAATACATTTCGGCAACAAAAGAGGGGATGGAATATGATGTTACTGTTTGACAAAAAATGTCTAAATGTGATTTCTGATATGTAGTTTCTTTTTTTTTTTGGCTGGTAGTAATATTAGAAGCTTGCCACAATGCCAAGCCTTGTGTTTGAGGAAGGGTCCATATGGGCTGAATGATGACGGTGACTCATGTTGATAAGCACTGACTCAGAGATGACTCCGCCTTAAAGGGACATTGTATTAGGGTTAGCTGCTCTATCAGTACATTTTAAATATACATCATATGTAACTATATACCTAAGTATATATACCATATATAAGTATATGATCATGAGGCATGGCAGTATTTTCGAATTGAAAATACAAGGACATCAATTGAATAGTCATTATTTGTCCCCTATGATTTCTATTACAACGCTGAACCTCATGTTCCCATTAATGTATCAAAACTTAATCCAAATCATTAACACATCAGATCCAAATATAGTTCTATTCATGATTTAAAAGCAAGGAAACAGGAAATGTGCGCAAAGAAAAATAAGATGCTATTAATTATTCTCACACTCTTTAATTCCTTCTCTAAGTATGAGTAACAGTGACATTCAAATTCAAAGAAGGCAATGCGGAATTAAGAGCAAGCCAAAGACTCGTTCTGCCTTAAACGGGGAGCATTTAATTACTTTGTGCCTTTAGATCAGAGTGCAGTGCTGTTAAAGTGGTGAGGAGGAGCTGGTGCTCTCCCAAAGACACGCGTGGGATATTTCATTAACCAAGTGTTGTCACTTATCAATAACGGCACGCTTGCTGCCATCGCATAAGCACCGCTCAACGCGGCAACTCTGTTTCTTTTTAATGCGCCTCTGGAATTAAGGGAATGTTGCAATATAGATGAAAATATAGGAACTGAAATTGCATCATGTGTACTTTTAACCTGTATTGCAGATAAGACCGAGAAGGTGTTTAAATTTTTGAGTTTAATTATCGTTGGAACTCAGTTTAGGATGGAAGGTTGCATCGCATGTAGGGTCAGGGATTAGGGTTACATATACTTGTAAAATGATAAGGTAGTTAAGCTGGTCTAATTCTGTAAAATATTCAGCTACCTAAAGTGATATGAAATTCTGTTAACTAGCAAGTGAAGCAGAAAATATGCAAGGTGGGTTACTCTAGTCTTGGGGCTGGTTCATTCTAGCTCCTTAGCCCACTTTCTGTGTCCCCCACAGATCGAATCGCACAGAACATCATAAAGTCCCACCTGGAAACGTGTCAGTACACGGCAGAGGAGCTGCAGCAGCTGGCATGGCAGACGCACACGTATGAGGAGGTCAAGCTGTATCAGAGTAAGGTGAGTGTTACAGAGGCGAGGCCCCGCCCCATGTCTGCTCTGCTCAAAGCCTGTGATAAACACACACACCACTGCATCACCCTTCACATCACTCACTATCTTCGAAAATCCCTCAACCATGTTAACCCCCGCCAGATATCTGGCCTTTTCTCGCCATCTCGGTCCGCCGTTGTCAGTGGTCCACTCTGCATTTTTTTCCCCTCTTTAAGACTAGACCTGTCCTCTAATGGTTTGGCTACTGGCTTGCAAGAATTCTACCGCTTTATGTAGCATATGACCTCCCTAAGGCTCCATTGCAATAAAGGGAAATGCCGGTACCATATCTAATCCTGCTAAGTGCAGACATAATCCCACCAACACCGGCCTATTGTGTTGGAAATAGCAGAGGCGCAGCATCCTCCACAGTGAAAGACTTTTTAAAATTAAATGCACAGATCTGCAATTAAGACCAAATATAAAATGGAATTGGAAAATGATATACAAAGTCAATTCCCACTGTGCAAAATTGATTATTGGTAATTACTTCAGAAGGCTTTGAAATGTCTTCTCTCATAAGGAAAATCAAAACTCTTTTTACATTTGCTTTTATACTTTACCTTGTTCTGCTCATGTTGTTTTTCACTTAAAAATGCGGCAGGTGCATTGTGGTAGAACCCAGCAGTACCTCAGGTCAAGCATCTTTATTCTGAGAAAACGATCTACAGTTATAGAGTACTAAGGAATGTGTCAGTAACATTTAATGATAAGGATACAATGTGGCAAACCAAATAGGTATAACCCTAGTGCAACGGTTACCAGTAGACCAAACTATAATTGACTCTGGATCGCATGATCGATTCCACTCAGTCAGTCAGCCAGTGTTATCATGGAGGGATCCCAGTCTCCTCCAGTTGGTGAATGTTTTTGGACACAATGGACCTTGGCATTGTTATTGCTGATGGAATTTGGTGCACAGGGAAAAATTGTTGGGGACCCCTGCCCTAATCTTTTGCGTCTTTTCTGTCCAGATGCTCAGGTGTGTGGGACCAATTGTGTATTTTAGGCATCTAAATGGACCCCCCTATATGCTGTTACAGTACTTTATTTTAAAGTTTTTAGTTAGCTCACTGTAACTATGCTCGTTTATGCTGTTTTCGTTGAATTTTATTTTATTTTATTTTAAAGTTCCTTGTTCAGCCCAGGTATCTAGTCACTTTGGGCAGCTAAAAGTCAGATCAAGCTTTTCAAGGCACTAACGACATAAGGCACTGCCTGTGCTTCTGTTTCATGTGCAATTCTCAGCGTTCTGTTTTATTGTTCGATCTGTAGACGCGGGACGTGCTCTGGCAGCAATGCGCCATTCAGATCACTCACGCAATACAGTACGTGGTGGAATTTGCCAAGCGCATCACGGGCTTCATGGAGCTCTGTCAAAACGACCAAATCCTCCTTCTCAAATCAGGTAGGTTGGAGGCGCGTTGAAGCAGTGCAAGCTTCTGTCGATGTTAAATTAACGTTAAATTAACTGGGCAGGCCTTCTGCCGCGATGTCGGGCAGCAGTGAATGCGGCCGCTTGAATACGGCTCATCTCCTCCATGTCTCTGAAGGTTGTCTGGAGGTGGTCCTGGTGAGGATGTGCCGCGCATTCAATCCACTGAACAACACCGTGCTCTTTGAGGGAAAGTACGGAGGCATGCAGATGTTCAAGGCTCTAGGTACGGCCTTCGCTCGCGGCCCTGCTGGACACGCTCAGCCCAGCGTTCCAATTTGGGTCAGAATGTTGGCATCTGATTATTAGATAATTAGTAACACAGGAAATAAAAAGCAGAACAGAGCTCCCAGCTTGTGTGATGCTGTTTATAGGTCAGAGAAGTAGAGCAGGTTTGTGGTGGGGTGGGGGGGTGTAATTAGCATTGGGAGGGGAGGGGTAGAGGTTGTTTGTAACTTGTTACCGTTAACATGTAGACTTGGACGTACAGAACCACCTTTAATGAAACTGATTTGAAAATTATTAAGCAGATGAATCTCCTGTTCAAAATGTATCATCCTACAAAGACACATCTTGAGGCACAGAAGAAATACTTGTATACCTATAGACCACATGCAGAACAAGCAATGTTGTGTTAAAATACTCTGGACAATCATATGGTGTTCTATTTCACAACAATAGGAATATTTTTAATTGTAAGTACAGGAGTGTCAGGCAGTAGTATGAGATGCAGGTATCTTTGAGTAAGTCCCTACAAACCTTGTGTACCATTTACTTTCCAGACACTGTCTCGCGTTGCTTAGAGATAGCCTATAGACAGCTTGTGAGGTACTAGTCATTGTTTATGTAAGCATTCATATGTAACTGTACACATTGCATAACAGTAAGTGTGTGCACATGCATCTCTGACGAGTAACTGTGTGTCTGTATGTGTAGGTTTAACTCTAAGCTCCTTTGTCTTTGTCTCGCTCTGTTTCCCTTCGTTCCCATCAGGGTGTGACGACCTCGTCAGTGCGGTCTTCGAGTTTGCCAAGAGCCTGTGTTCCCTGCAGCTGACGGAGGAGGAGATAGCCCTGTTCTCTGCCGCGGTTCTCATCTCCACAGGTGAGGCTGTGGCTCTGTCATGTCACCAACCCCTGAGTAATTTCTCCACTTCCTAGTGCAGCAGGTTGTGGGGTCAAGGGCCAGAAAAGCAAGGGTTAGGAATAAAATCTCAGCTGAAAAGGGACAAGGTCACATGAGTAGTTGAAAAAATAATATTTAACAAAGGAAACACCTCAAACTAAAAGATGACCTGCAAATGAGCATATCGCCCTCTTTTCGGGGAAGATGCCCGTAACTCCCAATATTTAACCTAGCTGACCCAATTTTGACAAGGTGACCAATCCCATCAGGGTCAAATGGATTGTAACAGTTTGTAACATTTGAGCCTTCTGCATTTAAAGACTTGCCTGTATCTTTCTTCACATGGGATCTGACTCCTACACCCCCATCGAAATCCCTGAAAGAAAGTCCACATAGAAAGATAATGTCCGACCAAAATTTGTCCATGTGTCCCCTCCCATGTGTCCCCTGCTTAACAAGCACTTGTACTGGATGTATTGATGGATGGATGGAAAATATCTGTACTTTTTTCAGATTTTTGATTGTCACAGTTTTCACTACCCGTATAATATCCTTTGCACATGAGAAACTCAAGAGCCAAAGTCTAAAATGGCTGTGAAGCAACTATGGCGGTTTTCCTTCTTGCTGTTTAAGATCGGCCCTGGCTCATTGAGCCGCGAAAGGTGCAGAAACTCCAGGAGAAGATCTACTTTGCCCTGCAACACGTCATGCAGAAGAACCACCTGGACGAGGACGCCCTGGCAAAAGTAGGACTCTCTCGCCGGCGGCGGCGTCTTTGTCGTCCTAGCAGACGGCCATGCTCCCTAGACTATAGTCGTACCTTGTTTGTGAATAACGTGACAGAATTTGAGTAGTAACATAAGTAACAGCCGATAACGCACACACACAGGATCCGGGGCCGCAGGAGGCAGTGCTCATGTTCCTTTTAGGTTTTCTGTCCTTTTATCGTGCTCAGGCAGCTGGCAGACTTCACAGACCCCAGTGTAATACTGTAACGTCCCACCAGAAGAAGAGCTGAAATTTATCGTTTAGTCCCTACAGCAGCAACCCCCTGGGGGATCTCTGGAACTTCCAGTTTGATCTTCCCATCAGTTAACAAGGATGTCTAACATTGTTCTTGCAAACTCTTACTGAACCCTGTCTTATTAAATAACTTTTTTTTTCTCTCAAGGGTAGTGAGCTTTGTTTGTATTAAAAATCAGGAATCAATTTATTTTTAAGAAATGTCAGCATTCCCACTAGATACAATGTATTTTTTCGCTGTCGTGTCTGAATAGCCCTCGTGGTTCCCACACTTGCCTGTTTTTCAATGTCCTTCTTTGCTAACGGTTTCATTCTGCTTGTGCGCACTCTTCTCAGCTGATCGCCAGGATCCCCACGCTGTCGGCGCTCTGCACCCTGCACACGGAGGAGCTGCAGGCGTTCCAGCAGTCGCATCCCGAGACGGTGAACATGCTCTTCCCGCCTCTCTACAAAGAGTTATTCAACCCGGACTCTTCGTGTGGGACCAAGTGACTGTCTCCGGTTAGCTAGCGTGAGTGTGGAAGTGGAGTGATGAGTGGGCCCGGCCATCTGCGAGAATTAGCTAGTGCTCACAGGCAAACCACAAAACACAACAACAAAACAGCAACAACAAGCAAAACGTCTCAACTGGTACAATGGGAATGTCCATCACTTCCAGTTTTATTCACCGATACAGTCTAAGAATGTAAATACGCACCTGCTATGAGGAGCTTTCAAAAACTGACCAGAAATGTACAGATTTTAGAACAATTTAAGTTGTCTTTTAATTGGGTAAGTTTGTTTTTCTCTTCAGATTTTTTATGATGTGATATTACTGGCTCAAGGGGAGGTGTTGATATTTTTATTTTTTTTTTCAAATTTGATTCAGAAAGATACTGTAGATATATTCCAGTGTAGTGTGAATTTTCAGTATTAATTCTCATTCTGTTTATAATTTAGTAATAATTTAAAAAAATATTAGCCTAAAAGGCTAAGAACTGTCTATGTGTTTTTTAGTTTTTCATGTACAGAATTTGTAAAGTTGACTTTAAAAAAATGTTGTTTAACGGGAACATATAAGTAGGTTGGGTACATTTTAAAAAGCCTTGTCTGGATTCTGTAGATTTGTTCACTTTACAACAAGGGTATTACGATTATTATAGAACTGTAATTTTTTTCTTAAAATAACTAATTTTCCACATGAAGACGTATTTTGTGAAAAAGGTCTGGCTGAACAAAGTCTGCTTCTATTGTCAGGCACTTTTTGTAGCTGCAATAATGTTAGTGTGTGCTGGACTGTTGTCGAACAATTGCTGAGAGCCACTTGTAGGGAAAAAGAAACAAAATTTATATTGCACTCCAGTTGATGCTCAACGTTTACTGAAAGTTATTACAATACTATGTTGTGACAACACTTGATCACACAAATCCTGGAAACCTTTTGTGAACGACGTAACTATGACCTCTTAATCTGTCAACATTTTGCACACTTGGTCTGCAAAGACGTTCCGCCAGAGGCCGATTGGGAAAAGGACTCTCGGAGAACAGCAATAATTGTTTTTTTTTTTTTATGACTCAAAATTTACGAGATGAACCTGAAGCAGGGTAGATCTTATTACTGGGCCTTTTTAAGCAGAAACATGACACAGGTACAAAACAACAAAATGAAGTATATGTATAAAATAATGCAAACGGTATAATCCAGCATTTAAATAGTTTTCATTTGTTTTTGTTCCTAATTAAAATAGAGGAGCAATTCTCATTTAAGGAAGATAAAACTGCCACATTGTGTTTTTTAATTGCTTTTTATGTGTAAGTTATGGCAAACCATCATTACCACAAAAATCACATAGTTAAGATCCAGTTTTCTATTTATTTTTCATCTTTCCAGACCGAGGCCAGATTGGGGTTTGCAGCAAAGGCCATGAAATACTTGAAAAGAGTGCTTGTTTTTCATTCTGCAATTATTGGGATTTTTTTGCTCATTCCCATATGAATTTCTGCAAACAAGACATGCTATTTGTTTCATTAAAGCTGGGTTTGCCAAGAGTTTTCACATTAAAGTACCTTTTTTAATTGCCCGATTGTACAAGACGTCTGCATGATGACCAGGGTATGTAGAGGTCATGTGATGAATCTCATAGTTTCCCTTGTGCCACACCTGCAAAATTTGCCCATAGGGCTGCCATCTGTTCAGTGACCTTATAAACAGGCATGTGGGCATTTTTAAATTCCACTAACATTCTTAAGCAAATGTATGCTTAAAACTCATCCACAAAGAGATTTAATGTTATGGTGTGTGTCATCAATCAATGAGTCCATTTAAATGAAGCTTGTTTCTATATGCAATCAATAACAGGGTAAATTTCAAATGGTTTTCCAGACAATTTTTTATTTTTATCTGGTAATAATAATAATAATTGTTGAAACCTTACTGGTTGTGACCATCTGGAAACCAAAAAAAGTGTGGCAATTGAAATACTACAATGAAAATTACATCAATTTAAATTAACAGCTACAAATAAAGAAATATTATTTAAATTAGCCGATAATTCAAATGATCATGTCATATCAAGTCATGAAATATTGCATTACAGTACATTGCGGGAATACAGATGTCTAGATGTAAGTGCCCCAGGAAATGTGAGTCCAGATGATGTTCATATAACACCATTTGTTCACAGTCTGCTGGAACTTTGGTTTACAGTGTCTCACAGATGGAAACCCAGGACCCTCACACAGCAAAGCACTTAGCAGTGTGTTTTTTTCTTCCTCAAACAGGGTAAATGAAATCATTCCACTGGAACTTCTGCAGTTTACAGTTGCAATACTTTATTTGAACTTTGTAGTTAACTGTGCTAGACAATCAATGTGTTTTATTTAATTTTTTTGTAGTATTTATATGAAATTATCTTCATGTTTGTCTATTGTTTTTGCATTATGTAATTAAAACATATTGTATGGCCACTCAATTAACCGCCTTTGGTTAGTATACGTCCAAATGTATTTATTTTTGACTTCTCAGGGCACCTGTTGGTTACTAACTTTTTCTATTTTCAAGGCAGTTTAAGTCTGACATTTAATAATAATTGATACCTATGTAGAAATTCTCTTCACACCTCCCCCAACTTACTCTCTGTGGGTGAGAGCAAGCGGGTGACAAAGGGCAGCCACCCATAGCAGCGCCCAGGGAGCTGGGGGTTAAAGGTCTCGCGCATAGGCCTACAGATTGCCTGAGGCTTGAACCAGCAGCCTTCTGGTCACAGGCACAGAGGCTTAGCCCACTGAGCCACATACTGCCCCCATTTGAAAAGCTACTTTGCTAATAATAATACTGCTCCGTTTGGAATAGTACTTTGCAATTGGCTTTTGCTCCTAGATGCAGTGTTTTGTACATTTTTACATAAATTTAAAGAGGAACAGCATAGTGATTCTTTTCCAAATAGGTTAAGATACAGCATTATGCCACTAGATGGAACCATCATAAAGATATTTTCACAATAGTACATGGAAACTGGATGCATCGTGCTTTATGATGCAGGAATTTACCTAATTATGCAGTATAAAATATCATATAATATGCGTAAAATATACCATAATGTGATCCATATAATAGGGCATAGATTGTAAAACATTTAATTCAATGGCTTCTTAGTCAATCTGACTAGTGCAACTTATGGGAGAGAAAGAAAATATTTTGACACCTATTGTGAATTTAAAATGTTAATTAAATTTACATTTGCCATATTTAAATTAATTCAGAAATATGGAAAAAAAATATTCATAGAATATTCCGTAAGTATATTATTATTATAGCTTTTCAAAATCCCTCCTGTTTCTTTCTCATTTGTTAATAGAGCGCACTGTGGTAGAATGAAAACCAGACAGTCTGAGAATCCCTTTGTCTTTTGACCTAGTGATGTTCTTCTTAATTATTCCTGCTGTCCCGTCTATTCCGACTACAAGCCCTGTCAGCCCTGCTCTCATGCCCAGAGCCCCTCCCCTCGAAGAACACCTCCGAAAGACAATCACTTCTTGATGCAGCCATTGCAAGGTTGATTTTTTTCTCAGGGAACTGTATTTCTCCTTGAAAGAGAACTAAAAAATTGTGACCGTTTGGAATTATTTACCCATGGTGTTTAAAGTAGGAAATACCCAGACAAGGCTTTCATGTGTATTTTTATATTGATGACAAAAAAAGGCTGAATTTACTATCTGAAAGAACAGTACTGATTATGTGTGCTTGTTCAAGAGCAAATGGCAATAATCATTCCAAATGAATCCCATGCTTTTCTGTAAATAGATTTATTTGCATAAATATTTCTTTAAGCTGTTGTGATGATTGATCAAAATTTATGTTGAATAATTCTTATGCGTTGCAAATTTAAGTTTCTCATGTAGGTCTCAGATTGCATTGATTCTTGATACACATTCAAAAGTTAAATTATTGAAATATATAGCATAAATTAGCCAGCACCCTCCATCCAATGCACAAGAAGCAGTGATTTCAGGTGAAATTATTTTTCTGTGCGGTGTGTTTCTGATGAGACTGTGAAGAGAGAGGGTCTGGGAGGAAGTTCAACACTGTTAAGTACTGTAGCAATAATTGTAAGCATTTATTATTGTCATCTTAGCATTGAATGACTGTCTTAATTTGTTATTATACTATTATTGTTGTTGGTACTGTTTTTTTTTGTTGCATGCCGTCCCATAACAATGAAATGTTTGATCTTTTGGAATTTTTTTCCATATGATGCAATGGGTGGGGTTAGGGTCAGGGGCCAGGAGATTTCTTCTCTTTGAATGTCCTGAAGTTGCAATTAATATGTGCTGTGGTGAATGCATTATGGTACACGTGCCTCAGTGGGATTTTCATTCACACTTTTTACATTATTGCGACTCTTCATTCTGAAATTGGTATTCTGTTTTGGGGAAGGACAGTGACCTTTCACACTGGAGCTTATGGGTGGATCAAAGGTAGGGGTGGGGCATCGATGTCGTACTTCAAAATCTACTTATGCAGAATGCATGCGTGTAATTGGAATAGAAGTAACTTTCACTTTTGTTAACTTATTAAATAGAATGTTTCTGCCTCCCAGAACATGTAGCAACTGTAACCAAAACTTCTTAACAGTACTTAGTGTACATGTTTTTAAGAACAGAATAAGGTCTTAATAAAAGAAAAAAAACAAGGAAATAAAAATAATTATTTAAGTGCCATAGCTAGGCTGAATAATTGAACGGCATCATTGGATTAGATGCGTTACCGTGTTAGTTAACTGGACAAACAATCAGAAGGGGAATTCATAAGAAAATGTAATTCATTTGTTTTGTTTTATTTTCTGACCTGTGAACTTTGACCCAGTTGTAAAGGAGATGTTACGAACCTAGTCCCTGTATCAGCAAACAGTCTAGGTCTCTTTAATAGGCCTGCGTTTGTGATGTGCAGCGTTTGTCTAAGTTCTTTTTGACACAGCCTCCATAGTGTTTCTTCCTTCAAGTTGTAAATATCAAGCGAAGATCTAAATCGATTTTGTTAAAATTCTATATATTTTACGCTTTTATAGACGTCTTTCTGGGGAAAAAATAAAGGAAATTTTATTGATGCATTTCCTCATTTTATAATGCTGATATTTCATTTTTGTTTTTCTACCATACCTGATTGTAATGCATCTTTTCAAGCATACTTTAAAGAAAGAATACTTTTCAAGCTCCTTTTAGTACAGACCAACACAGTTTTACTTGCGCTTTCCTGACTTTCCAAAGAAAATGAACTGAATGTTCACTGAGCAATTTTGCATCCTTTATGCAATAGCATGTACAGTTGGAAGTCACGCACAACACAGATGAGTCTTTTCAGAGACATGCCCAATGGGCAGTTGTATTTTTTTACAATTACATGCTCTGGGCAGAGCAAAACCCTTACTAAGAGATATCATTTATAAAGTCCACATGTTCAACGTGGCATTCCTATTATACGATGGCTTGACTCTGTACCATATTGTTCACCCCTGAGGTGCATCAAAGGGACAGGCTGGCCGCTGCATGCAAAGTTTGATCCTTTGTAGAGAAAAAGGCAAATTGACAATTAAAAACAAGTCAGTGCTAAATCCACACTCCACTTCTCTGTCATCTTCCAGATACATGCAAATATAAATGTAAAACCATTTTTAAGAATTAAAAAACAGCAGAATATTTAGAACTTAAAACGAGAATTAAAAAGGGGAATTTTATGTATATGTGACCTGCGTCTTATTTTGAGATAAGTATATAAAATGCGTAATTTATACTGAAACTACAAAAAATCCTTAACGATCATTTGAGAATAAAGTCTTCAATTAAAAGAGACTGTGTTTTTTTTTTTTTTTAAATTCCCAAGTCATTTTAATAAATTGCCTTCATGCTTATTTCTCCTAAGAAATTAGTAATTTTCCTTTATAATGTACAAAAAATATTTTGGTAGCAAATACTTTTTCTGTGTTAACATCCCAGCAAGTGGTTCAATTAAAAAAGGAAAGTGAAAGGTAAGAATTTATTGTTTGTAATTGTAAATACAAAATTATGTAAAGCATATACTGTTTTACATTGCATTAGAATGTAAAATAAAGTTCTTAAAGATGTAGTTCAATGCTGTTAGAATTCATTTTATAATGTACAGAATATTCTGAATGTTTGCTGTATATGACAATCAATGTTTGTTTTTGCTCCTTTGATGCTAAGAAATAAAGTGCATAAAATCCTTGATATACCCAGGCATCTTTATCGGTGCAAATGTATATATAAATGTATATATGGGCATGACAAGCATAAGGGGATAGAAGATAGATGTTTGGATGGATGAATGCAAAATGATCATGCTAGTACTGGTCTGTACAAACCATATTTTGTAGTATAGTTTGATGTTGATTTCACATTTAACATAAAACTATAAAACAACACCAATGCGTAATATGTTACTTGCCCTTCTAGTGATGGTCGTGTTGTTACAGAACATTAAGTCAATCAATCAATATAACAAAGAACCCAATGTTTCCTCTTCAGCAGAATATGAAATGGAGGTCAACCACTGTGCCACTGTGCACCACTGTGAATGTTTTTTTTTTTTTTTTTTTTTTACTTTTCTACAGTAAAAAATGATCCAAGTCTGTTCAAGGTACCTATTGCTCAAGTTATCTAAGATGTTTTTGAAAAAAAAAAATATGCATATACATTTTTCATAGTTAATTGTGAAAATCATATTTTCATCAGAGCCCAGTCAGAGCCGAGTCACAATCATGTCAGTTTCCTCTTCAAAAGCAAAATTTATCTCCCCTCTGATGGCGTTACTCCTCTTCAAGTCTGACAAGAAAAACACATAATTGAATAAAATACACTCAGGCAACAGGAATGAATACATTATTACAAATCAGGCATTTTAATAAACTTAAAATAAAAGCCAAATATGTTTAATAAATAACAGTTTTAAACTAACAGTATTCTTGAAAAAGATCTAAAAAGAAACCACCTTTGAAATATCAAAACATGTAAGGATGAGGGTTTTCATTTGTTTGTTATTTCTTCAGCTTCTGAGGAGATGTTCCCACTAGATCTAATCACCATCTTGTGTTTACCATGAGACAGTAATTAATATATAATCAAAGTAAATTTGGGCACAGCACAAAAGAAGGTCCAACCCCCACATCTGCCTTTGTGTTGTCATAGAAATTAAATAATTTTATATTCCATAAACATTTCTTCCAAATATTCCAGGTGTAATTAGTTGCTTTTCATTCATTTGAAGTGCAGCATTTAATTTCAAGGAAAGAAGTGCAGGACTGTCAAGCGAAGGTGTCGCAGGCACACAGGTCCTTCTGGCTCGGAGATCTGAGAGACGGTGCTTATTGACACAGACCTCCATGTCCTTGACAGGCTGTTCTCACCTGAGAGTTGAAGCTTTCTGCAACAGGAGTTGCAAGCGTGGTTCTGGATGAAGCTCTGGATAGCATCATTTCCGAGGTTGGCAGGGCCGAACACCATGTCACCAGGAGCACTATAGACGTGCAAAAGAAACAATGCTGTCGTGCCCAGGGTATATTTTGCTGGACATCATAAGAAGTTAAGACAGTTTACCTAAAAATTCTCCTTAGAGGCTCATAAGCTCATGATACCACAAATATAACTCAACACTACCTAATTTCCTGCTAAGCTTAGTTACCAGGACAAAACTGGTCTTACCTTTTATCATCCGATCTGATGACAGATGGATCTGTCAGTTCGACCCCAACACCTTGCAAAAATTTGATATTTACATTGTTACATGTACAAATTAACTGCAGCAGTCAACAGACTCTGTTACAGTTCTCTAACTGTTTTTGAATGAAACATACCTTGCAGATCGAGAACAAGAAGCTCTCCTCGGGAGAACTGGTATGTCCAGTGAGAGAAAGCCAGGATGTTCTCTTCCAGACAAGTGCTGGCGGATATCTCTTCACCATTGTTGTTGTTATACTTCTGAAAATCTCCAGTCATGTACCTTTCAATGGTGAACCACTTGTCTTCCACACACCAGTGCAAAAGAGACACATCAAGAAACCTGACAGCAGAATCCAAGTGAAGCACATTAGTATCAATAAAAAAAAATGCAGAAAAACATGAACTGATTCATTGATTTGTCTCCAGCACAAATTGGACTAAGTATATGTATTGAACCAGTTAAACCTTTTTTCTTTTTTAATTCCTTGCATTACACAACTTCAGACATTCTCAGCTATTTTCTTTTCGGTGTGATAATAAATTTTCATTATAAAAAAAACTTTTTAAAGAGTTTGCTGATAACACTTGGCTGGCAAGATTTGTAGTTCAAGCACCCTACCTCAGAGAATACGGGATAACACAGGGTTTTGTTTTGTTGAATATGTGCATGAGTTTCTGTGCAGCCTGCTGTTGCTGGACTTCCTGTGAGACAGTAATCAAAAGTAAAGAATTTTTGCAGAGACTGCCTGCAAATGTACTCAACAGTGACTTTCAAAGCTATTGTTTCCGTGGTGATGTTAGAGTCGTATCCTTGCCAAACATGATAGTTCACCAGAACTCAGAAGTTAATTTTCACAATCTTTTTGCAATCCCCAAGGTGACAAAGCTCATAAAGCATAAAAAATTCACAATGGCGTTTGATATCTGCAGAGGGATGCAGACACTGGGAAGCAGGGACCAAACGGTGAAACTGGAATTATATTAATATATTCTTATAAAGGACAGCCTAGAGGACACTTTCTTGTAATGCTACTGACATTGAGCCTCTCATTGAGCCCTATTTTTCTGCTTTGGCCTCAAAAAATACTAACACTTTGAGAGGGCACAAATAATGCAGTAGCAGACTCTTAATTAATGTATTAATTAACCCGAAACTGAGTGTTAATTACACATTAATCCCATGGTCGTTCATCATTAATAAATTATAATGGTTCATGTTTTTTCATGTTTTTCATGCAGGTACAACGTTTGTTCATGATTTGTAATTGAGTAGTACTTGAGTTACTAAGTTACTTGTGCTCCTTCAAATAAAGTGTTACCAGATATTGTTCCTTGTTGCCCATTTTTGCTCCATCAGTTTAACATTAAATTTGAATCAAAACAATGAAAATGGGCAGCTACCCTGAGACAGAGCTGAAGAAGAGTGTTGCTGTGGAAGACACTCTGCCAGTTCTTCATAACCTCTGGGCGGAAGGTTTTGACGATATAGATGTTCCCAGGCTTGAGTGTGTCCCCCTCAGCCCAGGTGCAGACCACACGCATAGCACTTCGCAAACCCCCATGCAATCCTTCACAGGACAAAGGCTGAAGTAGGGCTGAGAAGCCACGCTGGGACCACGAGAAGACGTTAATGCCTTCCTCACTTTCTGCGGCCTCCTCCAGGCTGTAAATAGTCACTTCTTCTCCGCCTGCTCACCACCAAGACAGAATGACATATAACAGAAATAGTTCTGCAGCATTGGACAAGAGAATTTGAAAAACTAATACATGAATAACAACAGTTCAAGACCAGCCCTTGTAAATAAATGATTACTGTCAAAGTCTCATTTGTATTCACAATTATATTAGAGGGACACCTTTCCCCAAAGAAATGTACAGGTCACAGCATAACATAACAGTAAAACAGTAAAACACTCCAGTAAGTGGAGTTTATAAGTAGATGTTTCTATAAAATACTGAAGTCTCAAAATATTGTCACTGTGTTCCCAAAAGAAATTAAAAAGCTTAACAAAGAACCAGACAGATGAGGTAAGGTGATGATGGAAAAACAAATTCAATGACAAATTGCTAAACAAAAATACGGACCAGAAGAGAGAGAAGAGTTCAGGAATCATGCAGAGAAATGAGGCAACTCATGCCATGGACACAGGGAAAGAGCTAATTATGCTAATATATGCTATTATATGGAAGAGGTGGATTTGCTTGGCACTCACCAAGAAGAGAGACAGGAGTGAAAGGTATCGTGTAAGCCAGTCTCATTAAGTTATTCCTCTCCACCGCTGAAGTACATAAACAGACGTCATTATTAGGACAACAGTGTGCTTTAATTCGGTGGAAAAATGTTAAAAGAGGAATGTAAGCAGAATTCAACTGATAATGTATAAGTAGTATTAAACATTTGGTTCTATATTCTATTTGATTCTAGTTTTCAATGATTATATCTAACTGCAAAATTCCCCACCTGAATAATGAGGATCTAGATCTTCGGCAGTGTGAAAGGAAAGGTTCTTCACTAAAACACAGAACAATACTATAATTATCCTTGCGCAAAAGATCCAAATAAGAATACAGAACAATAATTTCATAAGTCACCTATTTTGATGAAAATACACAAGAGCATGTAGGGCCATTTATATATAACTGACAAAACTACAATGAAGACAAACATCCCAATTTAATCTGATACATCATATACATAATATAAAATATAAAAAACATGTTTTATATCCTGTCATAAAATATAAGCACCTCTGCAGTTATTTCAGATAATGTACCAGTTATCCTACAGGACCATTGGCAGAGTTGTAGTGTATACTGCTACAAAAGGCTTATTTGATTGAGAGTATTAAAAGTTTTGATTATACTGTATATTTGCTAATTGTTATAATGTCATGTATCATATCAGAAGACTGTTCCTTACTGATCTAATGCTGTTGACGTTTATTTTGCTCTATTAATTTTTCCTCTAACAGGCTGTATTTTACAAACAGTTAGTGTCCTTTTACTGAAAATGCTGTTAGCAGTAAGAAAGCTCACCATCAGCCCGAGTGCCATTATGAACCCTATAAAAACAAACATTAGCTTAGTGCAATATTTCTGTTGTACAATAAGGGTTTAGATCACAGAGACACAGACCAGCAGACATTTTGTGCATCCAAATACCTTCCTGAAACTTTAGATCAGTGTTTCTCAGCCTGGTCCTTGGGGACCCCCAGACAATCCACATTTTTGCTCCTTCCCAGGTCCTGGCAAAAATGGGGACTGCCTGAGGGTCCCTGAGGACCCGGTTGAGAAACACTGCTCTAGATAACATGATTTGCATTACAAACCACATGTGGCTTTGTAACCAGTATGGCATTCTGGATAGCACTGTGAACTCACAGGGCCAGAGATTTGAAAGCACCCCCTGCTTTGCTTTAGCGTGTTAGCATGTTGTCCCCATGTTGCGTGGGTTTCCGCCAGGTGCCCCAGTTCCCTCCCACAGTCAAAAGACATGCAGTCAGTTGAACTGGTATTTCTGACTCACATAAAGTGTGATTATGTGTGTATCCCTGCCTTGTAGCCTATGCTGGAAGGAAAAGCGTCCAGTCCCTTCCCGATACAACAGTGGTCACCAACCAGTCAATTGCAGTAGACAGGTTGATATTTCAAGTATTTGTAATCGATTGCAACAATCAGATACCACCCCCACCCCCGCAGCTGTCAAGTTTTACTTCTTTTGTGATCTAGTAGCTCTTTGTAAAAGTAGTTTGCACTGTGTGGTTGGAGACTGTTATAAGTGATCATCCATAGATACTTACAAAGATGTGTGGCTGACTGACTTTACCGGGCTGCTCTGCGCATATGGACTGGCACACAAAGACACCTTCATTGAAAATGAGAGACAAAGGCTGCATAAAATACTCGTCATCATTTCTTAGTCCATGACCATCTGATATGTTAAGTGCAGACATTATACACATGTAGCTGCATGACAAAAGTGTCCGATGTTAGCATTCATTTACCTGGCATGAAAATGAACATTTCAGAGGCAAATCCATTGGCTCCAAATCTGAAATAATGTTGTGTGAAGTACGTCAGTTTACATATTCACTTTTTAAGTATAATTTCACCAAAATATACCTGTCGACAGAACCACCCATACATATAGTCAGCACAAAGTGAATGCAAGATTCATTTGTCTGTATGTGTAATACATACTTAGGTGTGTTAGGCTAGCAGAAGCAGACCGGTTCTTGTAAAGGGAATTCCCTTCTCGGCGCTTTCTCCGGTGACAAGAGTCCAAAATCATGTAGGAATGAGGAATGTAGCCATCGCTCAGTCTCACCTGAAGGAATGAACGTGACTTTGATCAGTGTGTTGCGTCTCAACCCGGTCCTTGGGGATCCCCAGTCAGTTCCCATTTTTGTCCCCTACGAGCCCCCAGCCAGACAGTCCAAATTTTTGCTAGGACTGTATAGGGGTCCCAAGGATGGGTTGAGAAAGACTGATCTATATAATTTCTCCAACAACAGACATGGTATGGTCACAGTTTGTTACATCGTTTTATATATATATATATATATATATATATATATATATATACACTGAATTATTCTCTGACCATATTCATGTAACAGCAGCCATATATATGGTAATGTGGTAAAATGGTGACATCATTTCAGTGGAAAAGCTGCTGTACCAAGGGAATGTTGACAAAGATTTGGTGTAACAATGTACAGGAACAGGAAAATAGTGCACCAGTATAGTAACATATAGTATAGCAGTGAAAGTGAAGCCGTATCAACTGTCTGAAATACTATTAATACTAATAACCAAACCTTACAGGCGTGTTACTGCTGCCCTCCAGAATCTTCACAGTCTTTCGGTTTCTCGTTTTCATTTTGCTCCTTTGTCTCTTCAATAGATATATTTCAGATGATTTTGATAATCCTACAGGTGAACAATTGATTTTCAGTTTACCGGTAGACCCCATTCATAGATAACAAAGAGAAGTGCTTCTCCTACACCAAGCCTTCTGTATTAGCCTTTACATATGTTATATGTGAATATTAAGACGATAAAAAAGCTACATTTTAGATTGCAGTAACTTATTCAGTGTTATATAGTCAATCGTTCCTGTCAGGTTTATTGTTTCTGGATCACACTCAAAAACTCATTTAGAGACTCCCCGCTCCACCTAGTGTAGAGACTCCATGAGGCCAACAAGGGGCTCCATGCAAACGCATGGTTTACGTGAGGCTAATCATTACCGCTGAGTTGTTCAATGAATAATAATGAAAAGTGCACCTAAATCTGCATGCCAGTCTACATATTTTGAGATTTTACTTGTTCCCCACCTCTCTGCTGGGAGAAGCTGGAGAGGCTGCTGGCTCGGATCTGACTCCCCACCAAGCTGTGTCTCTTCAAATGACCATGAAGCGCTGGAATGGAGGAGTACCTGAGCCTGTGCGTATGCCTCATAGTTTCAGGACTGGCAGAAAGAGAGCAACAGTGTCTCAAGAAATGCTGGTCTCCGTCTGGCCCTTGGCTTTCTAAGTCTGGAAAGGGGGAGGCATCACTGGAGGAAGGGGACGTGTCAAAATCGGGACTTGATTCACATTCTTCATCTTCTCTGTTCTCCTCCACAGAGTTCCCATGACCTAGGGCCAAATGCGACTCATCAATTCCAAGCTTGTTGTAGAAGGCTTCTCCAAACTCACCATTGAATAAAGGTTGGAAAGTCTGGGATGATCTACAAGATGTCCACTCTTTATTTCCCAATGGAGGGCAAGACAGACAAGTATGCTGGGGACTAGTAACTGGGTTTTGGATGCGGAAATTATTGGAATTTCCTTCACCCAAAAATTCTGAAACCATAGGGTTCCTGTCCCTCCGGTCCAGAGATGGCCTGCGACTGTGGACAAGGCAGCGTAATAGCGATGGCGGGGTGCTGCGATACTGCTTCTGCAGCTTGGGGTAAAAGTCATCCATGCTGGCTGCCAAATGCAGGTGGCTCCAGCTGTGTGGAAGCTTCTGGCAGATGTTCCCCACAGGCCGCCTCTGATCTATCAGGGCTTGCTTCACCTGCCGTGTGTCCTTCGCCGAGATGACAGACAAGGTGTCCACTGCCAGGGCTGACAAGTCCTGCAGTCGACCAAGCTGAGTATCCAAGACCTGCAGGGTATCTCTGATACAGTGGACCTTCTCAGCTACCTCTCGCAGTTCTCCAGTCATCTCTTCAACCCTGAAAATAAGATGTGTAGAGCAACAGGAAAGTATGAATCTTCTCACTAACCTCATAAAACAACTTTAGAATTCATAAAGAGAACTGTGACATTTGGAATCTTACTTCTCTGATGTAGATTTGATCCTGTTAGTTACACTGCTATCTAGATGTTCATTCTTCTTGTGAAAATACCCAATAACACAATTCTCCTCAAAGTCATGGAGCTTCTTTAGGTCCTCTGTATTCAAGTAAAGCTCTGTACAAAAAATACATTTGTTCATCATTCCATTAAACTTTGAATTATTTTTAATTTTTTTTAGTCCAGAGCTATCATACGGGTGCTCATTATTTTTGTGTTACTGTACAGGTAGTTCTGGCAGCCTAATAACAGTTCTATATTCATCTATTAATGTATCATTAAACATGTTCATATAAAAACTTTTTTACTCTTTAAAAAGCAGTCATTCATATGGTTTTCAAACCTTAGCGCCTGCTTGCTTCTCAACACCAAGAACACAAAGATCATATGTGCACTCTTGGTAAGACCAGCCTCTACTTGGATTACCACCTTATCATGGTGGAGAGGTTTGCATGCCTCAGTCACCTTGGGGGCTATGATGTCGGGGGCAATAGCCCCTGATAGGGTCTCCCAAGATAAAAAGGTCCCAGGGGAGGCACCAGACAAAGAGCAATCCAAAAGAACCCTTCGATTAGAGCTGTAATCGGGCCTTAAAAGTTAGGCCCGACAAGGCCCGAACCCTCCAGAATTCGGCCCGAGCCCGACAAGTACATATTGATTGACAGCTTTTTAAAAGCCCGAACCCGTTTACAGCCCGACA
>JAABNX020000046.1:10930656-10962361 GCA_015163995.2 Mormyrus lacerda | reverse complement strand
CATCTTTCTCGCGCTAATCGAAATGCATCACCTGACCACTCATTTACTGCGCAAGCCCGAGCCCGGCCTGAGCCCGTGTCACCTCTCTCTGGGGAAGGAGCCTGAGCTTGTGCGTGAGGTTGAGAGATATTGACTAGATATAGTCGGGCTCACCTCAACGCATAGCTTGGGTTCTGGAACTGGAGATCGATTATCGTCATATAGATGATCGATTTCATAATCGTATCATCTGATCTGCGGCCTTCCGTCTTGGACACTCGGGTAAAGAGAAGGGCAGAGCTGTTATCTGATGGTGGTGAGTTGGCTCAGGTGGCGGGGGAGAAAGCCGATGAGAACTAGTAGGCCCAAGTACATAGTGAGGGTCTGCTGGGAACGTCTGGGAGGCTCCTGTTCACCGGAGCTTTAACTCGCAACTCCGGCAGAATTCCAACTGCATACCAGGGGAGGTTGGGGACATTGAGTCTGAATGGACACTGTTCCAGACTTCCATTGTGGAAGCGATGATACAGAGCTGTGGCTGCAGGTTGGTTGTGCCAGTCGTGGCGGTAACCCCCGTACCCAATAGTGGACACAAGAGGTAAGGGGGGCTGCCAAGCTGAAGAAGGAGGCTTACCAGGAACAGATACATCTATGTACACTGCCTTTGAAACATCTGAGGGCACAGAGCCCGAGGGTGCTGGGGGGGCTTGCCCATCAATGGGGCTGAGGTGGCTAGGGTAGTCAAAAAGCTGCGTGGTGGCCAGGCCCTGGGGGTGGATGAGATCCACCTGGAGTACCTGAAGGCTCTGGATGTTGTGGGGCTGTCGTGGCTTACACACCTTCTCAACAGTGCGTGGAGGTCAGGGAGAGTGCCGCTGGATTAGCAGACCAGGGTGGTGCGCCCTTTGTTTAAGAAAGAGGACCAGAGGGTGCATTCCAACTACAGGGGGATCACACTTCTCAACTTTCCCGGGAAAGTCTATTCCTGGGTACTGGAGAGGAGGGTGAGATCGATAGTCAAATCTCAGATTCAGGAGGAACAATGCGGTTTTCATCCTGGCCATGGAACACTGGACCAGCTTTATACCCTTGCAAGGGTACTTGAGGGGGCTTGGAAGTTTGCCTATACAGTCTACATGTGTTTCGTGGATTTGGAAAAGGCTTACGACTGGGTTCCCCGAGGTGCTCTGTGGGGGAGTATGGGGTCCATGGTCCACTGTTGTGGGCAATTTGATCCCTGTATGAACAGAGCAGAATCTTGGTCTGCATTGCCGGTAATAAGTCAGACGTTTTTCCAGTGCTGGTTGGGCTCCGCCAGGCCGGCCCTTTGTCATAGGTCCTGTTTATAATATTTATGGACAGGATTTCTAGGCTCAGCCAGGGTGTTGAGGGTGTCCAGTTTGGTGGTTTCAGGATTGCCTCGCTACTTTTTCAGATGATGTCATCCTGTTAGCTTCATCTGCTGGGGATCTCCAGCATGCTCTGGGGCAGGTTGCAGCCAAGTGCGAAGCGCCGGGGATGAAGATTACCACCTCCAAGTTCGAGACCATGCTTATCAGCCGGAAACGGGTGGATTGCCCTCTTCAGGTCAGGGAAGACGTACTGCCTCAAGTGAAAGAGTTCAAGTATCTCGGGGTCTTGTTCACGAGTGAGGGTAGGCAAGATCGGGAGCTGGATAGATAAATCTGGGCGGCATCAACAGTTTTGCAGGCGCTTAACAGCTGAAAAACTGTTTGTCGGTTCATCGTGGCTAACAACTGAGTTGAAAAGCAAAGCTCTCGATCTATTAGTCCATCTTCGTCCCTACCCTCACCTATGGTAATGACCGAAAGAATGAGATTGCGAATACAGGTGGCTGAGATGAGGTTTCTCCGCAGGGTGTCTGGGCTCTCCCTTAGGGATAGAGTGAGAAGTTTGGATATCCGAGAGGGCCTCACAGTAGAACCGCTGCTCCTTCATGTCAAAAGGAGTCAGTTGAGGTGGTTTGGAACACCAGGTGCAGATGCCTCCTGGCCGGCTACCTGGAGAGGTTTTCCATGTATGTCCTATAGGGAGGAGTGCCCGGGGCAGACCCAGGTCTCGCTGGAGAGATTATATCTCTTGGCGTCCCTCCCCCAAGGAGCTGGTAGAGTTAGCTGGGGAGAGGGAGGTCTGGGTATCTCTCCTGATGCTGCTACCCCTAAGACCCGAACCCCGGATAAGCGACAGATAATGGATGGATGGATGGATGGTAAGACTGGTCTTGCTAATTTGCCTCCCAAGAATGAACTTTGGGTGCAATGAATCACGGGATTGGTCTCGTTTGGCGAGAAAGAAACCAACATATCCTTGATATTTGGGGCGGGGAAAGAACGACATTTAGGCATTTTTACCATCATCTGTACTTGTGTTCTTGAGTACTGGAGCTGGTTTTCAGCAATGGAAGATGACATAAAACAGGTACACAAGAACACAAGTACAGTAAAGTACACATATTAAGAAACAACCTCTGTCTGTTGATGATTTCTATGGTAACTTAACAGACTTGCCACTTCTAGTGAGCAGCCTGACCAGACATTGTACCCTTAAGGGCACCATATTTTTAAGAGCGCATTGGAACATTGTTAAATGCTACCGAAATAGCTTTCTTCTGAAAACTTAACTGTGACAAGTTTATTTTATTGCTGGTTTTTGCGGTAGTGTAAGTGGGATAAACCCACACTTTGAGGTGTGCAGTTACACAAAATGAATCAACTCCAACTAGGAGCTGGGCCACATTACACTAAGGTGCTTTTGATTATTTTCATATAAGTTCAAATCTCAAAGTGTTTTATCCTCTAATTAATACATTGCTAAGAATAATGAATCTTAATAATAATGAACTAAGAAACTTCCTGAATCTATTCCTTTAGTTAAGCAGACCAAATTGACAGTGCTATGCTTTGAATTTAAAGGTTGTCAGAAAGGGTCTCGTTTGAGTGTAGCACTTAATGTAATTTTTATAGCATAATCATACTTAGGCCACACTGATTTTCTTGCTGGGATCTCCTGGTCCGATTCCTGTAAATCGAGCAGATGCACATGCTTATGTGACTCAACATAATGAAGGGTGGTGGCAGCCAAGGCTTCTCCTGATAGGTCAAGATGTAACGATAGCGGTTGTATTTCCAGATTTTGTCCGATATACTTTTCATATTCAGGTACACATTGCTGAGATGACAAGGGAATAAGCAAAAAGACAACAGCAAAGCGTTAATGTAGGCAAAGGTAATTAGAACTTTGTCAAGAAAAGCAAAAAAATATATACATACTTGAATAATGCTATCAGGGTATTGACCATGATGATATACTGAACAAAAAGGTACACTGCTTGCAAAAATGGAGTTATGAAAGCACCAGGGACACATGGTTTGTCTTCCGCACACGCTGTTTAATACAAGAAGAACACGGGGTTACAGAACTGTGTTATATAAGCTACTAGACGTCTGAAGCATTTTAAAGTCAAGCAACCCATGACCAACCATCAATCTCCCCAGCGTACACTTCCCCAAAGATCATCCAGTATGGTTGGAAAACCACATCTTTGGCCAGAGTCCAGGATGGAGTTTCATTTGGAGACAGGATGGCTTTTCTGGACACCCCAAAGGTGACTAGCACGATGGCCATCATTATCACGATGTAAAACATGTCGGTTGTCTACATGAACAAGAAGGAGAATTACACAATTGAAAAAAAACATTATCAGTCTTAAAACAGTTTAAAAACTTTCAGCGAGGCCCATATCATGAGCTCTGGCACGTACCATCTTTATGATCATTGTTACATATGGTCCTACATGTTGGTGGACTGTAAATAGGTCCAAAAGTCTGAGATACCAGAAGATGATGTCCAAGCAGTAAGCAATACGGCCTGCTGTTCTCAAGGGAGGGTCATGCCATCGCAATCCGAATCCAATGAAAAACAGGATGATAGCCGTGAAATCTGAGATGTTCCAGTACTCATTACACCACACCTCAAGCTTCTTGCTCAACTTCCTTGGCTCAGATATGAAGACCTTGAAAACAAATAACAAAAATGCAAATCACTGCAGACTTGCCGCTACAATATGGTTTGATTTTGCAAGCCATTCACCCATTTTTAACAATAAAGAAATCTAAATACTAAATGGTCAAAAAAGCACTTAGCAGATGTTTTTTATAAATTCCAAGTTTAAATTGAAAAAGAAAGTTCAGTTGAAACATTTTATTTTTATTAGATAAGCTTATAATCTTTAACTGTAGGGTCGAAAAGTTTTCTGACCTTTGAATTGAACACACTGAGATAAGATAACAAATACACCCCAAGGCCACTTTATCACGTACATTTGCTCGTCAATGCAGGCAGCCCAATATGCCTTGACTTAATCAGCTTACATTCCCAGGTCCTCACCTCTCTTATTTTTTCAATGGCAGTGGCAAAGATGCAAATGATTACGATCCATTCTTGGACAGTGGGTTCAGGCTCCATTTTCACCAGCACAGTGTAGGAATACAGCATGAGAAAGACTAAGTAAGCTATCTGCAGCACGGCGGGAGAGAAGGCTGTATGAAAATGAACTGGAATACAGCGGCATGGGTTGATTATCTTGTAAGTAAAAAATAGTAAAGGGGTAGAATACATACCGTATGAAACCAGAATTTAACAACCGGGGCATTGTAAAACTCAGAAACCTTTCTTGTCCAATGTATCTCCTGTGGTGTGAGGTGTGTCGAACATTCAGATCCTTTCTCTGCATCGTAGTGTCTCTACAGGGATAAGAAATAATAGCGATTGAATAAAAACAGGCCTAATGGAACATTACTAATAGAACACCGTGAATAGAATGCCAGTCCATTGCAGGACACACTCATACACAATAGACAATTTAATGACACCAATGTTTTTGGACTGCAGGAGGAACTCTGACTAAATGAGGAATCACATGGGGAGAACATCCAAACTCCACGGAGTACTTAACCCCCAAACCCACATGGAATGAGCTATTCATGCAAACTACAGAACTTCCTGAAATATTTATGGACTATAGCATCTCTCAGTTATACTGCTGCAACTTATACTGAGAACTAACAACTTGTTTTGTCAAACCATTCTAGATGATTCAAAATGGTATTCAGTCAGCCGGACTGCTTTCGTGTCACACTCCTCCTTGTCTGTCATCAGTGCCTCCTTTTAGGCACTCACATCTAGTTTAAGTCTTTGGCACTGGCTTTTAGAACCATCAATGGACAGGCACTCGTGTGCACCAAGTTTCTCCTCAAGACCTGCATCTTTGGCCAGCAAACCAACTCCTCCTGAAGATCCCTCCCCCCCATGAGAAGTCTCACTCTAGAGGTTTGACATGTGGTTCCTCCGATGGTGGAATGAACAGCACTAGCTACAGTATCTACATGTTTCATTCCTTGACATCTTGTATGTTTGCAAACTACATGCTTCACTTTTATGTTGGTTTAGGCAAAAGCATCTGCAAAATATGTAAATAACTGTAAATGAATTTAGTAATTCATAATTCCCTTTATTCAGGGACATATTCATGAACCCCTCCACCCTCACCCCCCATCCCCCATGCACATTCAGTAACATACGGAAGAAACAGCAAAGAACCCTAAAAGACGCAGAGGTGTGTTTACCATGCCTACATGCCCGGTATCTCTAACTCCTTGAGTCTCAGTCTCCCGGCATGGCTGAGGATGGTCATAAGTCTGTGGGATATGTGACATCTCAGCCTGGCTCTTGAATTCCAGCATCAAGATGGCCGGGGGCAACAGGATGCTCAGTATAATCTGATACACATTCATAGAGTCGTGTTTTGAATCCATTATAACAGCAATTACCATAACATTTCAAGTTAAAAAAATAATGTTAACTATGACCAAGAAGGACAGACAAACCATTATTCATTGAAGGGCCTGTTTACCTTAAACCAGGAGTTTTTCCTCATGTTGAGGTGACCCATCCACAGGTCTGTCAGTAACATCTGGGTGCAGCTGTGTGAGACAAAGGACTGCAATCCAGACGACGCTGCCATCTGCAGGCAGGTGAAGTTACTGAAGTCCTTCATCTCATAGGTCAGTAGTTTCATTGCCATCCTCTCATTCTGTTTAAAGGCAGTGTCCAGAAGGTCCACAGCTAATTGACCAAACTCTCTGTAAATCAAACATTTTTTTTTTTTTATTAATTACTAAATTCTTGACTGATATTAGCAGTAGCTAAGTAAAAGCAAGATGGTGATGACACCGGGTTCTGTTATGCAAAGACAACAAAATGAATAATACAATGTAATGTGAATTGTCCGTGCTCATTGTGGTTGCATCTATGGATGGTACTGACAGAGAGTAATTCTTCAGCTCCTCTTCAGTGTTGTCCCCCATGTTCATCACCCTGGCTTCATGTGCCATAGAGCGATACAGTTTGCAGGCCACCACTGCCTTGGCCATAACCTCCTCGCCGTGCTGCCACAGAAACAGCGCCATCTCCTGGCGCCTCATGAGTACCGCCCACGCAAACAGGTCGCTGAAGCTGCATACAAATAGTGAGTTCTGGCTCTGCTCAGCTTTATTATCTGTTCTCAGTCCCGGGGGAAGATCGGCACATTCCTGTGGAAGCAAAAACACGCATTTAGCCATTGCCATCTTTCGCTTCTGTTTTTTGTCTGCTTAAAATACATGGCAGAACATGGCTTTATTGACCTTGTGTCCGTACGGCTGAGCAGTCCTGCAGAAAGGAGGGCAGAACTGCACATTGTCCTCCTTCTGTGGCTGCATTCTGGGCACTTTGCCCAGCCTGTTAAATTGACTCAGGCTCTCCTTGCTGTTCTCCTTCAAAAACAAAACAAAACAAGATAAGAATGAATTAATAGAAACCATGCGATGTTCTAGGTTACAATAGTACATTTCTTTATTTGCTTTGTGGAACAGGCATATTAAGGCCTGATCTAGGAAAGTTCTGCAAACTACTTCAACAGACGAGCGCACATCGTTTCGTTACAACAACCGAAAACAACAAAAACTAAAGAAAAAAAAACAACTAGGAACCAGCAGCAGGATTCTGACTAGCTCTAAATTAAGCTATTAATTAGAGTTTTCGTTTCTGGAATTTAATTAGAATGACAGATGCATTGAGTGAGATTGAAAAGGATGCTGTACCTTCCTCTTTCTAGAGATACTGTTGTAGACAGCACGAAAATGCTTGCGCGTGTAGGTGCTGCTGTATGCACTTCCTAGCAGATATTCAATCACCAGACCAACGTCGATCAGCGAGATCCGGCATCCCACGGGGAGGCGGCTCTGGAGAGCGCGACAAATGAATGTAACAAAATGACTGAAAGTGAAGAATCCTCCTGGTCTGGGATTCGTGTTCAAGGTTTTTCTTCTTCTAGGTTTAAACGAATGGTACTATTTTTAAGTATAGATTCCATTGTCACCTAGAAGGCTGATGCACATACACTTGACAAAAAAAACTGGCTCTTTATTTTAAAAACTTCCCACCTGTTTGACATTTTCCACAAGATGATACAGAAAATTGTTTGTTGGTTCTTGCTGAAGAAATAAAAGAATGATAAAAGTAAATTGGTAAAAACACAACTAAAATATGAATGCAAATATAAATATTAAATAATTTGCTACAAACAGATAAACAAAATAGCTTTAAATATTTAGAAACAATGCATCTGTAAAATCATTTGGGATTTAATATTTTCCAAATTATTTGGTGACTGAGATGCAAGAGTGATTTTTTTGTGAATAAAAAACACCATCTAATGCAGGATATAAAAATAAAATGTTGAAACTATACCATTCCTGCAGTGCCTGGGTAACTTCCACTCTGAGTTGCATCATTAGGTAAAAATAAAGCAGGAGTGGGAATTATATATCTTTTGCTTTTTTAAGAAATATCAATTATTCATTGTCCTGCAACAGAATAAAGGACAGCCTGGCTTTTTTTGGGTGAAGAAAGGAACTGCGTGGCCCCAAAAAAATGCACTTCGTGAAACTTCTTCAAAAAGAAATCTGCTAGTCATTAATACATAAAACATCAATAAAAATTCTAAGGAAAAGGAAGCGCCTGTGATATAATGGATGCTTTAAGAGATTTATATTTTGAGAATAAATATTAAATAAATAACTGCTCTATACTGAAACATTTGAAACAATTATTTGAGCCATCCATTACTTTCAAAAATGTTTCCAAATAATCCTCTTCGTGGGTGCTGACAGGCACAACACAACGCTTTAAATGCAATATGCTTTCTAAGAAGGAGAAACTATCAGTATATTTTGTGCTTCTATTGAAATGTCGTTGTCTGATTTACATTCATTTGCCACGAGATATCAGAAACAAAGACTAATGTGCTGTATTGGATCAGACATCATATTACATTATTTCTATCCTTTATATCTGGAAGTTGTATAATTGTAAAAAATACTTTTCTTAACCAAAGTTTCATGTTGAAAAATATGGCACATTTATTTGGGGGGGGGGGGGGTAAAATTGGGATATCCCACAAAATTACAGGGGATAAAGTCTATAGTCAAAGGCTTTTCTGCTCTGCTTCTTCTGCGTTATGATCATGTGTGAAGATGGGACCATTTGTATATTACACACATGTCTGTGCCATTCCTAGGGTTTACCGTGTTGTACAGTTCTTCCAGTCGAGACATGGTGAGGACGCGATTCATGTTCATTCCATTCTCAATCAACAGCTTCACAAAGCTGACGCGGTCCATCACCAGGGCGTCAAGCAGGGCCTGTTCCAGGGAACCTACCTTTGGCACAACGACGACGGGTAGATGATCAACCTCCAGACAGAAGCACTGTGCCTACCTCAAACATCACTCAGCATCAGAAATGTAAGCTTGGTGCCTACCTCAAACATCACTCAGCTTCAGAAATGTAAGATTAGTGCCTACTTCAAACATCACTCAGCTTCAGAAATGTAAGCTTAGTGCCTACTTCAAACATCACTCAGCTTCAGAAATGTAAGCTTAGTGCCTACCTCAAACATCACTCAGTTTCAGAAGTGCAAGCTTGGTGCCTACCTCAAACATCACTCAGCATCAGAAATGTTAGCTTAGAGCCTACTTCAAACATCACCCAGCTTCAGATATGTGAGTAGTATACATTTTCATTACATTCTCCAGGGTATAATACAGCACAGTACCTTCCAATGCTGCCCGTAGACCAGGATGTGTTTCTTTGCAATGTCTGCTCTGTTCCATGCTAACGTCAGGCTTAGCTGATGGGGGGCAGCGGCTTTAGTTCCTGCACAGGACGTTTGGCCAGCACAAATCCATCAGCAGCATAGCGACAAAAAGCGCAATAAACCTCAATGTTATTCAAGTGGTTCATTGTTTATGGTTCATTGTTTAAAGATAACAGTTTTATAAATAACATACATGCAGGACATTCATTCATCTTCTATGCCACTTGTTCTATAAAGGATCATGGGGGTCTGAAGCCTATTCTGGAAACAATGGGCAAAATGCAGGGGCCAAACCATCACACGCAATTCAGCAACTCCAATTCACCTCAGCACGTTTAAGGAAAGACCACAGCACACAGAAGCAGGCTGAGGAAGGCAGCCCAGACCTGTAGAGGTGTCAGCTGGGCATGCTAACCGCAGGCCCACCGTCGCCCACCCATGCAGGCTACATAAAATGAGACACTCACCCCAAAATGAGTCAGCTACCCCAAGGTGCAACCTTTTAGGAACTATTTTCTCCACAAGATCACTTGGTAAATTGTGCACTTGGAGACGCCCATTTTGATTTTGTTTCATTTATCGCACCATTCTCTGTAAAATCTTGACACTGCCATACATCCCTAGAAGGTAGCTGTTGCTGAAATGCTGAAACCGCTACATCAGGCAGCGACATCCTGCATTTCAGCTATTCTAATGCTTAGGTAGTTGCACTGTATAGGTGAACCTCTTGATCCTATCCGCATGCTGTATGTATTCAGTTGAAGTTACATGATCCACTGTTTGGATGAATGACCACTGATCCTATACTTTCAGGTTATAATATCAGCATTTAAAATTTTATATATATATATTTTTTACCTTTAAGTAATGCTGTTAGAACACATGTATCCAAGTCTTGCTGGTCCTCAGATTCTGAATCAATAATTGTTATCTATATTTTAAACAAAACATAAGTAAATAAAACTTCAGTGATCAACATCAACATTAGGGGAGACCTATAGCCCGGCGTGCGATTCCTTCCAAAAGAACATCAGAAAAGAAAAAAAAAAACTTGTAGATCACATTTTTCATGTTATTCTGTTTAATTGGTTGTATTAATTAGCTGTATTTAATTAATTAATTTCCCGATACACTTCATGAATAAGCATTTGTAATTTTTCAAATATTAAATAAATGCTAATGTGCACAAACAAAAAAAATAATTATTATTTAAATTGACTGACACTGCCTTTAATTGGCATTAAGTTTCTCCCCTATCATCAAATACGATCTCTTCTCTCTAGTGTAATAGGTCTTTTACATAAAAGCCCTAATCGCTATGTCAAGGTATGGAGGGACGAAATACGAATACGGTCCATAAGTCTCCAATACGAATTCAATCCTTTGAGTGATACATATCCAATTGTTCCGCGCCGGCTGTGTCCGGGGAACAAATTAATATCCTCAGTTTTATAAATATGTAAGTATGCTTCATGCTTATTATTCCAATTATTCTGTTAACGCTCAATTTAGAAATCCAAAAGCTTTTGATTTGCGGCTGACTGCAAACTATACGATTCTGTTTGATTGAGATCTAAGCGGAGCTGAGCCCCCCCCCCAGTCTCAGAGCGCCGCTGCGTTTGAAAGGCTCGTGGTGCCGAGGCGCTCTCTATCCGCACTGGGCAGGTTGGCGCACAAAACAATGATTATTTTCAGCCAACAGTATAAGTGAGGCAGAGCGAGACGGGGAAAGATGGAGAGAAAGAGAGCGAGAGAATCTAAGCAAGCATTAAAGCAGCCAGTAAAAACCTCGTTCATCTGAAATTCGACACAGTTAAATGAGAGGCTATCCATTGTGTGCCTGTGTGAAAATTAACAGAATTGATTTATTAACGCAGAGAATAAAAGGGCTTTGCTTAAACCCATAAAACTGAAGTCTGAGGATAAAAACTAAGGGACACGGGTCTATGTAAAATATATTACAAATATAAAACAATTGCAGTCATTTCAATGAGAAAAAACATAATGACTGACAGAGACTGTGTTCCAGGTCTTCATGTACATGTACTTACTGAATCCCTGAAGTCTATGCATTCCATCAAAAGTTTAAAAATATTACTGGCTTGCGCCTTTCCAAAGTTGAAAGTCTTCTGAATCCTAAGCAGAAGGTCTTCTTTGATATCTGGATCAAGTTTTCTAAAAAGAGACAGACGGGCAGACAGAATACAACATGTCGTTTTGGGTAAGGAACCATTGACTCGCAGTTACGCACAAACTTCTCACCTGTCAACCGAGGTCTGTTTGTGTACGAACGCAATCAGATCTGCCGCCCTTCCAGTTCCCTCGTATACAATTGTTGGTATTGGTGGCACAGTCTTCACATAATCCAGCACCAGAGAGATGAGGTCAGGGCCGCCATCCATAACCACACACAGCACAGGCACTCTCTGCTCCAGTCCTGAGGAAAAGGTGGGGAGGGACACACATCTTCACATTCTTATTCTATAATTTTGTGTATTTCTGTGTTTGAGCAACTGGATGCCTAAATGTCCTCTACGATCAATAATCTATCTATCTATCTATCTATCTATCTATCTATCTATCTATCTATCTATCTATCTATCTATCTGTCTGTCTGTCTGTCTGTCTAAACACACTTAGATAGACTCACATGCATTCAATAATGAAAAAACAGCATTTCAAATGCACCCGATGCCACCTGGAGAAAGTACAGGCAGTTCACCATCTTTTAAACCGCTAATAGTATTTTCATTGTTATAATAATTTGTTCAACCAAGGGGCATAAGTACTCGGACACACACTGTACCCCTGCAGGACCACAAAGGAGAAGCACTATACACACACCCCTACTTACTCGCATGAATCCTCTGGAGTCGCATGTGACCCTCTACTTTTCTCCGGATTTCCAGCTGGCAACCGTGCCTTCCCACAGTGCCATCGTCAACCAACAGAAAGTGAGAGTGCTGACTGTTCAAAGACATCCTCTTACTCAGAGGGTTCCCCAGAGTCTGGTAGGGTCGGACAACCTGGGCCGGGGAACCACAGCTCAAGCAAGCACAGTGGAGGACAACCAAGAATTAAACAGCATGTGCTGACCTCTGTAATGCTCAAACATCCATAGTACCTCCTTAAACCGTAAGGATGGATTGTTTTATATAGGTTATTGCTATCATCTGTGAGAAATTAGATTGTTTTATGCATGTTAATATACTGTACACAGTTGAGTTCATCTTCACTATAGGAATAATTTAAAAAGCATTTACATCTTTCCCAATCAATTCACTGTGGTTCTCAATTATCCCCCAGGGAACAATTCCAATGATGTATCTCCTACGGAAGTCACGGGTTCCATACAACTTCGCGGCATCGCCCAAGTGCCTTGATACTCCTGGAAGAGTGGAAACAAGTGCAACACATTGTTGTCAATGTTGGAGTCATCCTTTATGAATCAGGGCACCCAGCAACAGATGGAAAAATCCACACAGATTCATATAAAAAAATTAACAGCTGTGAGATGACTCCCAACACTAACATGCACATGTAGGTCTGTTGATTTGCGTGTCTTCACACAAATACATGCTGGTGCACAAACCTCTGTTCATCCCATTCGTCAAGATCCACGCTCCTGTTGATTCTGCAGCCTTGATCAGACCCTTGCCAAACGTGTGCTTCACCTTCATGGGAAGGTCAAAGTTCTCCGTACCTCCGTGAACAGAAATGACCAGTTTTGGCATTTCCATCTGCCACTCCATCAACATTAGCTGAAGCAGCTGCTCATGTTTGGCATCGCAGGACAGTCGGACGTACTAATGAGTAGCATGGACAATAGGAGACAGAGTGAATGGGATTATCTTATTTCCTTTAATTTATTTGATTAACACATGGAGAAAATAATAAACAATTGGTTTAAAATTGATAATTGACAACTGATAAAACAAAATTAATTGGTAAACTCTGCATCTTTTTCATACCCTTGACAATATTATTTTCCGTCTGATTATTGTTTATGATTTAAATCAGTCAAGACTATTTCTAGTCTTTTTTTAAGAACAATTCTTGTTCCACAGTATCAGTTAAAAGTGGGTACACCTGCTTTAAATGCATTTGTCTCTGTTTTTGCTGTGATATTCATCTCATAATAAAAGGCATTAATGCCATATAATATAACGTATCAATTATTGCAAAGACCAAGAAAAGTGTTCAACATTTCAGACTTTTCTCATTTTTAGACTTTTTAACATTGCAGATTCTTGGCATTATATCAACCAACTTCCACATGTAGCGACCTGGAACGCTTCTCCAACACTCCTGCAGAAGTCTCCACAAGTTCTGGGCACAACATGCCTGCCTTGCACTTATTCTTCCTTCAAATTTAGCCCTGAAGCAGCTCTATAGGGTTTAGGCCGGAGGGATTGTGCAGGCCAGGTAATCTGCCACAACACTCCATCTCAGTCCTTGTTCACAAGATAATATTTACTACATAACTCTGAGGTGTGCTTAGGGTCACTATCTTGTTGAAAACAAATTTCATTAGTTGAGCCCGTACACTGGACTGGTGCTATATGTCCAGAGTTTGAAGATAAGTCCTTCTGTGCAGAACTCTAGAGTGTTGTCCCCTGGCCCCCTACCCTCCTTGACTGACCTTGGCACGACCCGAATGGGTGCAGTCCTGGAAGTCAATTGTCCCGAAGGCATCGGTGGGGCTGGCCTTGGTGCACAACTCAAAGGACCACTGCTCTGACCCCTTGGTCATGCCTGATGGCTGTTCACTCGGACTCAGACTCAATCCTACATGCTTCCCAATTCTAACTGGGGTTTGTGCTGATGCACTAAGGTCCAGCGTCTGGTGTTCCCCGACGAGCCGCCCACAGCAGCACCTAAAAGAACAGCCTTCCTCAGTAATGATAAGAAAATGAACAGCAGCTTCTTTTAGAAATTTCAGTTACATTTGTTCTTGTTTTGTAGCTTTTGACAGGTACTGTCAGTGAAGGTTACTGTGATATTGAGCTATGAAGAAAGTACACAAGCAAGTAGTCATGTTTATATTCTTGGCTGAAATAAGGTCATAAACCTTTAAGAATATATATGAATTCCCAAAATATGCAGATGGACACAGTATATAGATGTGCAACAAAATTTTCTATGCTGCTTTTCTTTGTTGCACTGCTCTGGGTGAAGTGATATTTACTGTATAGAAGTATTGTAATCCACATAATTTTACATATCTCACTCATAAATTAATATCCTCAGTACTGGGGAACCGCATACCTGATCAGGCTTTGGCATATTGGACACTTTGGACAGCACCTATAAGAAACAAGAAATTATTCTTAATACTGGGATCTTGTGCAGTCAGCTTACCACAAGAAAGGTGTTCTGTGGAAGCAAAAATATACTAATTACAGAAGAGAAAAAGGAAAGCATAACAAAAGTTACACTTCATGTAGACTTCTAAATAAAAATTATGATGTTTTTGGTTTTCTTTTTCAGTAATATTCACTCCGTATACATCATATTAGGGCATCAAATGAATTCAATCAGACATGTGAATGTACCCATTAATCATATCATTCTCCTTGACTACTTGCCATCAATACTTTCCACATTTGCAGGTTACTCAACATTTATTAAAAATACACTCAATATTCTTTGCTAACAATTAAATACTACTCTGTTTCATGGGATGAAAGTTAAAGGACAGCCTAGAATTTGACTGTGCCATCACCACACAACCTGTTAACAGGATGTCAGTCATGCACTGTTACATATTGTTTTATCTCATAAAGGAAACTTGTTTTTGTTTTCATTTACTCTACTTTCCAATGTATAACAAGAATGAAAAATCTGCAGTTTATGAAACAAATGAAAATGTGGTAAAAAACCTGTGGTGTATAAAGCCTTCCATCTGGCAGTGCATGTAATCTTGGGGTTTTAGGTATGTTAAAAAGCCATGGATTTGGGGGAAATATAAGCTGTAATATATTACCAAATGCATCCTTACCCATGGGCGTCGCCGCCCTTAAATCTCAGGGGGGCGTGTCCCTCTCACATTTCATATTATTCATTTGGACCCCCCCCCTCATTTAACATAAAATATTAGTTCACCCAGCGCCGTTTCTATTGCTTTGCGAAAGAATCCATTCCACTAGATCGATATGAGAATACACATAGGGCATCTAATTCATTAAAAAATTCTGGGGGAGGGTCCCCAGACCCTTCGCCAGTGTCAAAATGCTTCTGACGCCCCTGTCCTTACCGGTGGTGTTGCTGTGACGCCGGCATAAACCTGACACAGTCTCTTTTAAAGAAGGTTTCTTCCACCCAGGATCTCTTGTGCTATAAAATATTTCAATCCCAATTTTCACATTTAACAATGAACCAATGCACTGCCTGTAGCAAATTAAAGACATTTCACAGTAACACTCATATGCTGTATCGCAATTTCATTAGCAATAATTAAAAATTAATGTAATTATTGAAGCATTTTGCATCACATATTATTTATGAAACTGATTCAGTTTTGTAAAGAGACACAAACATTCCTGGCCTGTTTACTGTTAATGGGAATTTTGGTTGAGAAAGAATCAATACGAAATCTTGCAAAAAACACATTTACACTTTAATATTTAGGGCACAGGAATGCAAAACTAAGAAAATGTATTAGTCCAACATTTTTCAACTGGAAATGCATGTTTTCTGAATTACATTAAGTATATGAATATATTATACAAACCCCAAAGAAGTACACATGTATATAAGCCCTAATAGCATCTAAATGCATGCATGGAGCAAATGGAGAAGATGACATGCACAGCATATACACATAACCTCAGACTCCCCCGAGACACACATTACCTCCTGCTGCATTTCCATTCTTCCTAAAACTTTAATGGGACATAACAAAAAATGTTTTAGCTTTTTTTAACAACCACACATGTGATTCTGGTCAAGGAAAAAAGGAGGAAGAAAAATCCATTCCAGCTAATGTGATCTTCAGGTCGGTTCTGTTTAAAGTCCAGCAGGAAGTGTCAGATTCTTAGCGGCAGCAGGAAGTGCGACACCTACATCGCTACTTATTCAAATAACTAGAAACGCGATTTTATAAGCACCGAAACAGAATGACAACGTTTAGCTGCAAGATGACTTCCAAATATTAAATAAATTGATGCAAACATTAAATTCATGATTCCTTCCTAACAAACTTGGCATCCAATCCAGTGTTCAATTTTTTCTCCTGCAACTTATGAACAAAGACTATTACCCGCATACATATTTTGTCATGATTGTTTAAGCATTTCTTTAGCCAGAACAGCTTTATGATAATTGCAGTTATTGCTTAACTAAAACCCTAGAAGGTACAAGCCTACAATGGACTTTGGAAGAAAATGAAGCCATATTCTGCACAAAGATTCAAAGCTATACATAATTACCTGCCCTATGTTTACAGTCTCATACCTTCGTCTCTTTGTAACTCTTGTTTTCATTGCATTATAATTCATATTTAATATTGCTTCACTCTGAGCCAAAAACTAGGCCTAACACTTTGCTTTGCCTTATATAAAATGTGGTCAAATAATGTAATACAAAATCCATTTTTAATGAAACACAAACCAGCTGAATACTTCATTCCATTGACGAACATCTCACTCTTCACTACAAAAAGTTCCACACTTTATCAGAGCACAACAGTGAGTAAAGTTCTAACAGTATATTGTAGGTATATCCATCCATCACTGCTTAATCTCAACTGGGGTTATGGGGGGACTGGAGTCTAACCCAGGAACAATGAGCACAGGCAGGAACTAACCCTGGGCAGTTGCCAACACAACACAGGGCACACAAACAGGGGCAATTCAGGCTTTACCAATCAACCCAAGCTGCATTCTTTTGGAGGAACCCAGAGCCCCTAGCAGAAACCACACAAACTGCACACAGAAAGGACCTCGGACTGAACCCAGGACCTTCATACTGTGAGGCATCAGCACTAACCATTGCGTCACCATGCCACCCATATTCCAGGTACATTATACTTTAAAAAGGCTACATTCCAATATACCATAGGAGGTGTATACAGTAGGTAGGTGCACATTTCAGTACTGATTAAAAAGTGTGTCCATCCATTTAAAGCTATACTCCAATCGCAGAAACATGCTGAATTGAGAGCTGATACCATGGATTATATACTGGAGAGTCCAGTATATAATTTGTATAATATACTGTGTCAGGTTACCAGCATACACCAAGTACAAAAAAATTGCTAGTTACACAAATCTGAAACTTTCAGCACTGCAAATGCATTTGCAATAAAATTCAATAACCCAAAGGTCCAAAATTACTTTCTAAAACATTAACTTCTGTGCTGTAAGTATTTTTGACTTGGAAATGGAAAATATCCTCCTAAGATCAAACAAAAGTTCTCAACTGCACTACTGAAGGTAAGTGAAACAGCCATACAACATGCGTAAAAAAGTGCTTTATTTCAACTTCTCTAAAAAACAGACATTATCAATGTTACTATATACAGTACAACAAAGAATAACATTTATCCACAATCAACCAAACCTGAAGAAGTTGTAAAACTGCTATAGCATGGTTTAAGCAGTTTTGTAACGATCAAAATGGTGATTTTTATAAGAAAACAAAAAAAAATCTAAAGGATCACTAAATTCAACTTGGTCGAGTTTTATAACATGATTGTTGTTGTTTCGTTGCTTTTCACAAATTAGGCATTTGAACTAGCAAACCTTAACTTGCCATGAACTAGAGATGGAAGAAGCACCACTGTTGTGATTTCTTTGATAGTTACTCAAAAGATTGTTCCATATTACATGAATGTCTGCTGCATGAGAACTACACTTAAAGAAAATGCTTGTATGTTCGAAGGTATGTGCCCAGTTGAGACGCCAGCAGTGCTCTTCACGTTTCCATGGAGTCAGCCTCCGATGACATGATTCTGGCAGCTTCCAGGCCGTCACTCTGTAAGTCTGATAAGTCCAGGCTGGGAAGAGGCACTCTCCAGAACTGGAAGGAGTTGAAGGTGGAGAGGTCATCCTCTGGTAGAATGCCCTAAAAAGCATAAACAGGAATAAAAGGTCAGTGATATCCTGATAATTTCTTCATTCAGATACTTAGGTTAATTTGTTCGATTAGGTGAGATGGACGAACTGTAGATTCATTTATTCGACACATTTAAAACTGTAAAAAAAAAAAAAGTGTGGAAATAGAATTTTATGGAACACCTAACATTTAAGAAATGCGTACATTACAACCCAAGCTCAGAATACGGGACAAGAAATTAACAGTCGGCATTTCAAATTATCAATTCACATACTCCAATAAGACAACTCATGGAACGTTTAAAATATATTAATAATAACCTAAATCATGAGGCCGCCAGAAAACATCATAATCACGAAATGTGTAACACTGCACATTACCTGGACAGCAATACTTCAATTCAATTATTTAATTGTCATGTGTACAAATACGAGTACCGTGTACAATGAAATGCTTGCTTGCATGTTACTGATAGATAGATACATTTCTATCCTTGTATAAAACCACAAACGGTTTTGAAACGCGAAGTTTGCTGTACTTCTAGGTGCCTTGAACTGGAAAGTCAGAATTAAGATTTTGGCGACACCCCGCGGCTGAACAAAGTACTGTCTCTACAAGAACCGCGGAAAACGGTAACAAAACTTAAGCTTCACACGGACGAACCATACCACCCACCTCTTCAGACTTTGACATTTTATGGGGGACCTCTTCTGCCTCTCTTCGCCTTTTGGGAGTTGCTGCTAAAGCCGGCTCCGGATCGCTCATCTGCTCGAATCTTCCAGAACTTCTCACAGGCCCATTGTCTAACGTGCACTTCTCCCCCGTGCAACTTACGGCGTCCGCGGGCCACTTCTTGTGGGGCAGAGCCGTCTCCTGCAGACCTGGTTCCTCAAGGGACCTTTTACGGTCGTTCCCTGGCAAGGTGTGCAGCGGCGGTGCGTAAGTAACTGCGCAGGCTACATTCGTGCCAGTTAGAGGTGTATCGATCTTGGCACACGAGCAGATGAATCGCTTACACGGAGCATTGCAGATCACGGCGTTTTCCGCTCGTCTTTTCGTCATGCATGCAAATCTGGCAAGGACGCTAAAGGATGGTCAGGTTTGTGGGAAAAAATTAAATCTTGTCGAGTAAACTACAGTCGGATGCAACGCATGCTGGTCGCTCTAGCCAAACGCATGTCTTTAAAATGCCACAGCGCCCTCTATGGGCAATGGGTCGAAATAACCGACCTTGTCTAACTAATCAAATATCCATTAAGCTAGACACCTGTATAAAAGCTGCTTAATTGCAGTGGTGATATGCTTACTTGAGTTTTAATCGGCTCATTTAAAACACGACAGTTTGTATAAGATTTGAATATGACATCCTCAAAATTAACGTACTCTAAGTACACTCACGGACATAAATGATCCAAACGTCATCTCATTGTACTTGTGCAGTAACAAAGATATTGTGTATCTTATAAATAATGGGGGGATAATCAAATCCAGTAAATATACACCCTGGACCCCTTAAATGGGTGGAGACCTCAACCTCCTAACACTCAGCCCAAAGTCATGCCCTTTGTATACACTCACTATAGAAACGCACAATGAAATTCTGATTTTAAAAAGTTAAAAAAACTCTTTATTATAAAGAAATCCTGATTCGAGTCAGATGTTATTTTGACGAGGTTAAAATATCTTTTCATTCCTTAGAAAATAAATACACAGTTGAATATACAATTCCCATCTGAAATGAATGCCAATGAATGAAACACTTCAGAATAAGAAACTTTTTCTACATATTAACATGACAAAAGGCACGATCATTCAAGAGAAACAAATCTATCCTTACCAGACTGGTAGGCAAAAACCACTATTGTGACCCAGCCATATTATCAACCATTTCACAAATCATGAAAGTTAAAAAAGAACATTATTTACACAAAGATGTTTCCATGGATACCTGCCACTCCCACCATGGGTGAAATGGATAAGATTATGGACAGCTGACAAAAATGGTTGGTACTCCATATTCCAAGTACTGTACATTCCAGCATTCATACAAGAATCCTTGCCCCAGGTTTCCACTGTTTTGTTAGCTGGCCATTCCTGTATTGTCATATCTCTGATTTCTTGCTTTCTTTCTGTTGTTTTCCTCTAGATAACTTCCATCTCCATTATAATAAATCCGAGCTGGTTTCCGTGCCACAAAGAAGACACAGTCATATAAGTATTTCAGCATAGAACGATCATTCTCAGTGTAGGTTGTAGGGACAGACTCCCTCTCCACCTAAAGAAAGATAAAGTTTTACAGTGCAACCATTTACAGCATTTGGCAGACGCCCTTAACCGGAGCCACTTACATAAGTGCCAAGAACTGAGTTTACTATTTAAACTTGTGTAGCATGTGCTAAAAAAATGTGAACATTTTAAATTAAGTGCAGGTCCTCCACAACTTAATTAAAGACATAAAAATGGCTTTTATTCTGAAGTAATTCAGATAGATCAATTAAAACACAGTCCGAAATGTTTGTGACACACATACACACTTTGTTGAATATAAATAAAAGGTGAACATTCTGTCAGAAGGAAACAAAAACCGGTTACCTCGATCTGGAATCCATACTTCAGAATGGCTGCCTTGACATCCTCATAGCTGAGTTCAATCGACAGTTCATTGGCCATATTTTCAAAGTGGTAAAGCAGCGGGCCTATTTAAGCAAAAGGGTTAACGTTTTCTAAAATAATGATATTCAGCAATATTTAAGACATTTTAGCAATGTGAAAAAAAATCTCCCATCCATACACCCCGGATGGGATGTCAGTCCATCACAGAGCGCGCACACACACACACACACACACACACACACAGTCATAGTGTAAGGGCGATATAAAGACACAGCTTATGTGTCAATAGACTGTAGGAATAAACCAGAACAGCCTGGAGAAAACCCATGTAACACAGATAGATCATGCCAACTCCACACATACACAGAAAGAGTAAAATGGGACACTGGAGGTGTCAGGAGAGATACCCACTATAACACCTTGGAAAAAAATTCTCATGTAGAAAGTGTGATGTATCCTGTTTGAAAACTGAAGTCCTAATCAGGGAGATATTCTGTAATTAACTCACCTAAATTAATCCACACTCCATCTGGTTTAAGAATGTTCCAGATAGTTTCTATGTAGTCAATGACATTGTGAGCAGTGTCAATAAAGAAACAGGTTGTAACACAATCCCAGGTATCTGAAAGGACAAATCAGTTGAAATTTTAATTGAGACTAGAGAAAAAAAAAGAATCTGTCAGCCACGTTTTCATGGCTTACCAAACAAAATAGCAATATCATGAACCTAACAGCAACAAGTTCCATAGCACAGTGTGTCGCATACAATATAGATCCAACTTGCATTACGCCCAACTGGGTAAAGTGTGGACAACTTACTTGGTTCTGTGTACACTTCCTGGAAATCTCCCGCCGCCATCGAGAAATCAGAATCTGCTGGAAGGCTTTGAGGGTTCACATCTGGGAAAAAAATGGGCCGGGTCTGATCTGACGATCGTTTGTTATTGCTGAACTGATGGATCCAGGGGTAAAGGGTCAAAGAGTTGACCTTATTGCACCTGAGAAGATACCCATCTCACATCATTCAGTTATACAGCTGTCACAATTCTGAATAGTGTGAAATGTCCATATATTTAGTAATATGTATGATATTTAGGGGGTCTCTTTCCTAGCTTTTATGTAAGATGCCTTCATATTATATGTGCTTAATAATACCTGTGTGAAAGGTCTTAAGAATGCATGGCAACATCACTTAAAGCAGTCATCAATATGCATTATAGATACCTTCACAATGCATTATAATGGTCAATATAAGCCATGTATTTATAGTGCATTATAGGTGAGAGCTTCATAGAGCATTCATAATGCATAATAAATACAGCTATAATGTGTTACACCTTTTTATTGTTATAACAGTATTAATACTTTATGAATGCATTATACTGCATTAGGAAGGTATCTATAATGCATTATACATGAGTGCTTTAAGTGTTACAGAATTTACTTTTAGATGAATGCATTTTCCAGCAATACAATCTTTTCACTTAATGCTAATAGCTACAGAGTCAAGGCTTATTTGATAATCTGCATTTATATTGCACAGCAATGTTCAATTATGTTTTTACAGTTTCGGTTTGAAGGAAGCTGGTTGTACTGCAGGCTCAGGTAACAGCAACAGTCTTATACCTGTTTAAAACAAAGTGGGATGAGAAGAGCATGAAGAAGCTCCATTCATTGCCTTGGCAGGCGTAGCCCAGCCGGGCAATCTCCCAGGCAAGCCGGCCAAGCCCTGCTCCCGGTACCAGGATTCTGACTTTTGACACATCACTATAAACAATAAAGAAAATTATTCACAGATCATTCCCATTACACACACGTCTACTGCACTAATGACATTTTGTTACTATAACCTATTATTGGAAAAGGATACAAGAAATTAATAATACCTAACAATAATAAAATGTTATGTATCTATGTATATGTGGCAGGTCGTAAAAATCTTTATCCAGAGCTTATTATTTAAAACATCAGGTAACAAATGGGGGGCAACTATGCTACACAGATTTGTGGGGAAAACGTGCTTTAATATTTTCTTTCGATCCACCCATATTTCTGTATATAATTACCATTTTTCCCTTGGAAAAATCTTGAGAATCTCATCAATAAGCGGCTGGTAGCAGGAGTCTCTCTCAGCCTTGCCTGCCTCACTCCAGTCGCGTACAAACTGCTTTATTGTTGACTTCAGTTTGTCCATGTCAAATGTGGACGAAGGCCGCACCTTCCTCATCTCGTCCTTGCAATGAGAAAAATTGTAGAAAAGCTGATTTGGCTGCTACTTTATTACCTGGCAAAACAAACGATGTTATTCTAATACAAAGAAACTTACATCTTCACCATACTCCATGTTTTCAAACATGTGGATACAATTACGTACAATGGCCTTGAGTACTTCCTGGTTCTGATCAATGCATTGGCGGATCTTTGCCAGGTTTGGCAGGAAGTTCGGGATTAGCGCCTGCTGGCGCTCCGGAAGAATTCGGAATTGTCGTTCAGCACGGCTTACCCGCTCCTGTACATGAATCCTGAGAAGGAGTAAAGGGTATTCATTTGTTTCTATAAAGCAAAACCAGAAAATGCCAAAATAAATCTTCTCTCTACTATTTATGCTATTCGTTAGCAGTTAAAAGTTGACAGGCAACGGCATTATAAAAATATACCATGCATTCATTGGAGACCCCAAGATGCATTAAATTATATCAACATCAGAGCAAAAGTCACAGTGATAATTATTTGTCATTTAAACAGCATGTAACTGTAATAATTCGCAAAATAATAACTCCTCAAAGCAGAACGAACACCTGCTTTAAAGTGCAGAAATTCAGAATTACAACCCAATGTCCTCCATACTCTACCTATAACATATCTAAGCGTTCTTGTGATGAATACCATAAAGCGACATAAACTCTAAAGATACTTTTAATTTTGAAAAGTAAGAAAAGAAGGTAGATTATGTTTAGAAAGAAAGATTACAATATCCCCGTTGCTACAACAATATGCAAGATGCATTGAAAGAAAAAACAACTAAATTCTTGCGTTGTTCTAAAGAAATATGCGCATAACTGGATTAAATAAATTTAAGTAGTATCCTCACGATTCTTATAACCCACATCTCAGGCAATTCAACGGAGCATGTTCTAGTTAGCTAGATAGCTAAACAGAATTAGCTCCATTCACAAATTCGGTGAACTGGTAATAGACAAATTACCTATAATATTTAAAGGCATCTATGACTTTCCAAAAATGCTGTCTTTCAAGCCTCTCTTCCTCTTCTTTCGAGCATATATCCCTGTTTTTACAAACATATTTCCCTTCTCGCTCTCCATCTGCAGTCAGATCCCCGGACCCTTCAGCCATCGCTAGCGACTGATGTCACCAGGCAAAATCAATCGAGTTGAAACGCGATCAGGTAAATTAATCGAGTTAGGCCAATTATGCGTGATACAAGCATATGAGCTGGGGTGGTTTCAGCCAAGGCTGGAGAGGGCATTAAAATCGGCCCTGGACTTTGCGGTTTCCCAAGATAAAATTTGCAAACGCATCGGCCCAGTCCAGCCCTGTCAGTAACCTTTCAAATTATTTATTATCAATATAAATATCAGGCTCAAAGTAACATAACTATATTTGATATTATTTCAAACAATGTCTCATCCAGTTCCCATCAAAAATGATTACGTAAAAATCATTTGTTGCTTCAATTAATATATCATCATACAGAACCAAAATACAAAAGTCTTTGTGTGTCTGACAATTATTATAATTCGAGTTTATTTGACAAAACACATTAATTTTTTTCCTAATGATGGATTCTATGGTATCATCCTATGGTCCAGAAACATTTGGTTAGGCAAGATGGCATCTCTAACTAGCTGTGTGTCCCGTAAGTTCTGAGACTGGATTCAGGATCACTGCGATATTGTATCAGATAAGTGGTTAGAAGATGATTTTTAATCCTCACTGTCCATTAGTAATAGGGTTACGCGTCCTCTTTTTGGGCCCCTGTCCGGGCGTCGGGGCAGTTTGTTAAGGTTTAGCACTGCAACCCGTATGAGCCAGTGCTGCAAGTTACTGCGGAGTACCAAGCTAAGGAAAAGTCACCGATTTTCCATATACGGCAGCCACTCCGTATCAGTATCATTACACAGCGCTTGGAAGACACGTGCACACGTTGACTTTAAAAATTAAACGATATGCACACCCCTACGTGTCACGCTACTCACAAATGACGTCAGTTTCCGGAAACCATTAGCACTTTGACACTTTATTTTTTGTTGTCATGTGAATATTGAATTGCTTGAAGTTTAACAAACTGTAATTTAGCGTTTTGTAACTATTGTTGAAACAATAGTTGTTGTGCATGTTGTGTATAGACTATAAAACAAGAGTTAATTGTAAGATTACTATACACCTGGATTTCCTCAAGCGCGAATTTTCGGTTTAGAGGGGTGGCATGGGAAAGTTCATTAATATCCATAAGAGAAGCGCTAACTGATTGGCCAGTGGGCATGAAAGCTCATTAATATTCTAATCCCCGGAAACTTCCTCTTTAGTCTCACCAAATATGGTGTCCCTAATCAGTAATCTCAAAAAAGTATTGATCTATCATCATTAATATCGTGAAAAGTACACCAGGAAATATTTGTGATATATATATGTATTTATATATTCATACCGTATATATGTATGTGTGTGAGAGAGTGTGTGTATAATGAACCTGGTTATCCCTAAAGAAAATTTTACACAGTTTAAAATATAAAATTAGAATAGTATATTTGACCATAAAATTACAAATTATCCTGAAATCTTATTTTCATCATATGCATCAAACAACAAATAGTCATCTAGTGAAATAGAGATTAAATGCTGAATTTACTTTAATATGATTTGGCGGATACTGTAATATGTCTGCCGTTTTCCAGGCATGGCAGACTCTCCACTTCAGATGAATACCATGCTTTAAATGCTTCTGATTTGACAACAAAATGAGTCCTTTGTACAATGCCTAGAAAAGCTGATAAATGAAATATTGCTAAATGAAATATCCCTGACAGTCGAGTCTTTTTCTACATTTATTACAGTTCTTCTCCCAGACCTAGTTAGCAACAGCTTAATTTATATGGTGATGTTGTAACATTAAAGCTTGACAACAGATCTATGAGTCTGCTGGATTGACGATTCTTCCCAAGAAGAGTATGCTCTTGGTTTCGTGACTGTATATGACAAGCAAAAAAGGACGATTAAAATTTAGGGTGTGTGGAGAAAAAAATGAAAGTGGTTTTATGGCAATTCTTGTCACTGCAGATCCTGTGGTGCCCAGTTCGTCGATGTCTAAAGTAGCCTGGTGAATAATCTGAACATGAAAAGGACAGTTAGTTTGTAACAGTCATACCAGATTTAACTGTCATAAATGATGGTGAATTTTAAACGGTTTCAGTTGTGTAATACATTTGCTTAACTGTGTCTCCTCAAAGCAAAAGTAGAAGCTGTCAGTATATTTAAAACAATATTTATTATAACCCTTTTTTCTTTTTTTCTTTTACCGTTGTGGTCTTTGGTATTCTTGGCTTTTCTGAAATGCCTGCAAAGTTAGCCTTCTCACTGAAAATGTCAATGATTCCCATGTTTTTCAAAATATCTTCAAGGGAATATAATGTTGATATTGAAAATTTTGGTAGAAAGACTTCACATTCACTAGAAAAATAAAATTGATATTAGACCCATTATACATTACTCTCGAATGGTATTTTGATATTGACTTTTGGAATTAGACTTTTAAGGACAGAGTAGTGGTAAAATCACAAAAATTCAAATCTGCAAGCAGTTGCTTAACGTTTAATAAATTAAATTTATCTTACTGTAATTATCTGTTTAACTTTACTTGTTGGCTCCTGATGTACTTCTCGTACATCAGGAGTATAGCATTGTTAATACCTAACCATGCTTACGTTTTCTCAATCCATTTATGCCATTTTTCCACATGACGTCCCTGTAAAATTTCTTCCAATGCCTTCAGTTTGTTTTCAGGAAGGACCAGCATCATAGAAACCGAGTCTCGATAAAGCAGCTGAAGAATATCTGCTGCTATTTCTTCATCATGATATACAAGAAAATTATTCCTTTGATGCATCATTTTAACAGAAACTGTTGTATTTTCATCAACATAAAAGTTATCCTCCTTAGTGTTAAGAGGATCAAAAGGCAGCTCCCATTTCCCTATGCAAAAAGAAACAAATTATAAAGTTTGATATAGCTTCATCAAATAATAGACAAAATATTCTTTATCCATCCATCCATCCTTTGTCGTTAATCACGTATCCAATAAGGCTTATAATAATTTATTTATTTATTTGTCTGCATGTGTTTTGTCCCACAGTCCAAAGATCAAGCTAGCTCACATCTCTGTAAATTGCTCATAGTTTATGAGTGTAAGAGGATGGATGAATGGATAACAAATCCAGTTGTTTTTTAATTAATTAATTTACACTACTTACCTTTGAAATAAATGTAACTGATCAGATACATCATTGCATCTGTGTTCAGATTTTTAACTAGGTTAGTTATTTTACCATGGGTTTTCTCTTTTACATAATTATTAATAAGTTCTGTGGCCTCAGCAGTCTTATTGAAATCCACAGTAAATCCTTCAGCATGGTAAAATCGCTTCAGATTCTCTAAAAATTCAGGATGGGGCTTGAAGGTGTCTTTGACAAAGAAGGCGCTTCCTAGAGAGACCTCCACATCCTTCTTTTTGTTGAGATTCATCAGGATGCCATGGAAGGCCTCATTCACCTCTTCTGGTGCAATCTCCGTCTCGTTGAAACCCAGACCGTTGAAAAGCTGCTGGTGTGTTTCTCCTCGTGCCCCCAGAGACAGAGCAGCCAGGGCCAGTGACAAGCTCATAGGGGAAAAGAAGATGTTCTTAGATTGCGATTCCGGCTGGTCAGTGATATGGTTGTAGAGCTGGAAAGCAAAGCCAGCATTGTTTCGGTAGATATCCAGGCCATCATTACTGTGCTCATTTCCATGGGAGCTGCTGTCATCGTAGTCGTTTTGGATGGTCATACGGGGTAACCCCAACACAATGCACAAAAGCAGGACTGGTCTCATTTTAATAATCCAATAAAAATCTGAAAATAAATAGCACATTAAACCAAATAATTCAAGTTAATGCTTTTGTCCCCAGAGTAGGTCTAAGTCACATCACTGTAATAATTATTGAAAATTTTAATTGTGCTATAAAATGAAAAATATAAGCAGGATTGTTTTAAAACCAGATACTGAAGAGACCTTGTAGACCTTACCGTCCCGATCTGCTTCGGGTTTTGTCTTTCACATGATCTTCATACAAATCTATATATTTTTTAAAGACTTTTGTTTCTGCTCGATCGACCTTCAAACTTTGAACTGTTTGACCATATTTGCTTTGGATAATCATTAACTAAAAAACAAAAATACTAACTTAACAAATTATATATGAAATAGTTTTTGGTTAAAAAAATGAGCAATCAGTGTGTTTTCGAAACTCCAATGATAGGCCAGCCAATGTGGTATCAATGTAGATAACTGGAAAAACTTTATCACTGATAGTGTTTTTATTATGCTTGAAGAACTTAATGCAAAACAGAAACATGAAACTTATACATTATTAAGAGGACAAAGCTTCTGTCATTATAACATTCGAACATTTATGAAGAAAAAATCCAGCAAATATTTTCTGTGGAGTTTCTTTACAAAATGCACATTATGACACCATTGGCTAACATGGATGCTCAGAGCAACATATCACCTTTTTCAAGGTTTATGTAAACATGTCGAATCTTGAGCAAGACGGTAAACAGCAGTTGGTTTGTGGTGGCTGTGGTAGTTAGTTGACATGAGTGGAAATCTACGTGCTGATGTAGTAAATTGTTGTTGCTAAATCTGTTTTTTGGATTAGCACCTTTCTGATGCCATGTGGCATGAAATATGTGTGAAATACTTCCCACTCACAGCACAGTTTGAGTGAGTCGTTTGATTTTACCTGGCAATTTCTCTCTATTTCACATTCTAAGGAAACAGATTTTCTCAAATTCTCACACTGGCATTTTGTTACTTATGTATATCCATAGATACTCCAACAAAAAAACTATTCATAATTATTCAGGTATAAAATAAAACAGTACACATTATTATTATATACATTTCTAAAGAAATTGTTTTAGAACTTTCCTTTAAGATTCAAGAGACAAGAGCATGAAATAAAATATTTAATGCCTTAGCACTGCATTGTTTGTGATGGTGTCTCTCAGTAGGGCCTACATTTTGATAATATTAACTTATTCTGCATATCAGTCAATGATGCCAAATGAAACCAAGGACATTTATATCATATATATAAACACAGGGAATTTCTGTCAATTAGTTACGTAAATAAGCAAGTAAGTAAGTGGTCAGTGATTAATGATCATTTCTGATTTTGAATCCCAGTTGTGTAGTACAGGCTCCATCAATCCATGCAATCATTTGTTATGAAACTGCATCCGCATAAACATAAGTAAATAGGTATCTGGATTTGCCCTGTTACGAACTGACATCATCCTGTTGGAAAAACAATAGGCAGATGGTCTTTGAAGTTAATTTTATTTCCCTTTTTGAGGTAAAACCATCCATTTAAATTAGAGGTTTAAGTAATCTGTGTGACATCTTCAACTGTGCTGAAGTTAGAGCAATACGTCTAGCTATTTTGTGTCATTTAAATGTATTTTAACTAAAATGAGACGAAAGTAACTACTCTTGAAGTTCCTCGATCACATCCTTCAGTTCTTTCCTAAAAATAGAAAACATAAAAATGAGTCTTCAAGCAATTACGTGATTACCACTTCATACACACATATGCATTTTACAAAACACAAAGGTAAATCCTACCTGGCATCTTATCCATTTCCATTTTGATTCTTTCATAAACACCAGCAAATATTTTCTCTCTTGATTCCGTTCCATCTAAATACACTATAATGAAACAGTGTGTCAGTACTAATAATCAAATCATCAAATCAAATGGTTGCTGAAGCATCAGAAGTTAATCATTTCTGCATTACACTGGGCTAACCGATATGGTCCAAATCTCAACAGTGACAAGTGAAAAGACACCATACAGGACCAGAGACAGAACTGCAGCTGGCAATGCACAGATAGCATTGTGGCTTTTCCACAATGAGCAATAAAATTATCAACAAAATTATGTCAGTTACACTTGTCTAACACGATAAGAATATTAACTGGCTGAGCCATGTGGAGACCAGCCACTACTTTTAAAGTAGATATACCAGCACTGACACTAACATTACAAACTGAAGAATGCCTGTGAAATGTTTAACATACCCAGGTCTGAAACCTTGTCCTCCATCTCGTTCCGGTTTTTCAAGTACATGGGCCACACATGTCCATCAAAGTATCCGCAAGGGTCTGGAGGATTATATGTGCGCAAACTCCCAAACCAGATAAAAACATGGAAGGGTAAATCACACAGTGGAAGAAAAGCAGCACACAGCTTTCAGTACACATTTCCCACCCACCCTGCAGATATTCTATTTTCATACAGAAACACACATATATAGTGTATATTATATATATATACATATATATATATATATATATATATACCAAATATGACAGTATACTAAGAATTAAGGCATCACATTTTTCATTTAGAAAGGATAAACATTAACTCTACTTCAAATACTGTTGATGGAGTTTAAGATTAAATTCAAAGGACAAAGACATTCCAGGTTGAAAGCACGTTTCTAGGAGTTTTACTGATGGTAGATCAGCGCTGGATTGCTGTAAAGTAACTGGCTGTAATGTATGGCATTAGAAGCTTCAATTGATTGTCCACACAGGTCTCAAAACTACTGCATGTCTGGGTGTCTGCCTTATGAAAACCATTTCTGGATCACTCCCAGATAATCTTCATTAAGTTCAATAATAACAAAAAAGACATGTAACCTCACCACCTTCTTTCCTTGCATATCTCATAAGGAATGTGTAAGAAGTATTTCATATCTATCAATTCATTCAAGGGTCTGAAAATAACCGAAAAAAACAGGCACTCAATCAGCAGTATAGTATTTCAGCAGGAGAACATCACAACTTTTTCCACACAACGAATATTAATCTAATTTTAGTGGTTTCTAAACATAAGATACTATAGGCAAAAAATGGTGTTAAGACGTGCTTTATTAAAGTGGTGCATTCGTTCATTAATACATCTCTGTTCCCACGTGTTTCTGCAGTTACCTGTAATTGTAGATAAGGAAACCCTCTATGATAAGTGTATACATATCAGCTGCTGCCTCTGACACTTTTGGACACTGACTTCTCAGTCTACAGGAGTCCAGAAACGCTGCCGGATCCTTCTGCCAGGTCCGGACTTCACACATCATTTCATCCATTTTGAGAGCGTCAATGACTTACGTTTAAAAAATAAAAACACAAAGGTTTTGTTAATGGCCATTCATACATGTCATTAAATGATGTTGAAATTAAAAATGAATATTCAAGATAGTGCTGCCAAAACTTATATAAACATATTACACCTGTAATAAAAACATTAAAATAATAAGTATAACACAGAATTTTAGTTTCTGGTATGTTATCAGTCCTTCTTTCTCTTTTGAATGATACACGTGGTTGCAATTGTTAGGTTTGTAAAAATATTTTAATATACCAGTGATTCTTGAGATCAGGGACAAAACATGTCCACCAGATAAAACACAGTTTGTGGGTAAAAAAAATACTTAATATTACATATACACTTAACCAGAAGACTAAAAAGGATAATGAAAGCACAAATAAATATTATTT
>JAABNX020000046.1:10911752-10930556 GCA_015163995.2 Mormyrus lacerda | reverse complement strand
ATGTGATTAAGACAATTAAAAAATGCTAAGAGTCTAAATATCTGTGATAACTTAATTAAAAATAATTTTATAGACATTTCTATGTGTCTGATGGTGTTGACAAAAATCCAGGGCTGATCCCGCAAACCTCTAATTTATATAAAAAAATTTAAACTGGGAGATTGTTCCAAAACATGGTTACATAGCCAAACCCTCATTTAACATATATGTGTACACTGGTTTTTAAAATAATGAAGATTTTTTTTTAGAAAATCAAAACCTGTTTTGTCCCTGATCTCAAGAATCACTGATACACAGATTATATTTACCATGTTTAAAAACAAATTAGTAATGAATAAATTAGAACACAAATGAGTATTACAGAAAGGAATCCTTACCATCATATTGCTTAAACCCTCTGCTGTCAACGGGTACCAATGAGTTATCCTAAACATTTACCACAACAGTGACCATTACTACCATTTGCCAGATAGACATCCTTGCCCTTGGCAGCTGAATATACCCATAATGCAGCCCATTCATAAAACCACAAAATCACTAACTTAAGTAAAGCACCCATCCGCGGGAGAAAACAGTTCATGACTTTATTTCTTCACAATTAAAAATGTTGATTTAAAACTACGAAGAAATATTAGTTTTGTAATTTAAACAGATGGAAAATGAATCTAGAAAGTTTACTGTTAAAACTGTAGTTTCCAGAAGATATGTGTTTTTACTCCTCTGTAATATTTTAATTGCATAAAGTAAAATTACCTTAAAGAACGTGTCCTGCGCAATGACACAGCTGTTGGGAATGCGCGCGTGGAGGCTCATGGCAAGAGTGGATTTGCCACCATTGGTTATTCTGGGGGGGAAAAAACTATCCTTAAACCATTATTATTATTAACACAGACGCCTTAGCAATATGCATATTATGTAGTCTTAATTTTTTTAGTAAAGTAATATAGCTGCATTGATCCACTCAGCAAATACTCAGACATAAACCTGAAATATTATACTTACCCTCCGATACCAATAATCAACTGTCGCATTTTCTGTTTACTAGAAACTCTGGAAAATGGGAGGAAAAGTAGTTTGCACAAAGACGCAGACAACGATGAAACCCCAACCCCCCAAATACATTGTCAAAATTAATTTTATATCGTCATCACGCATAAGAACCAGATTCTATATTCAAGAAAAACATAATCAATTTAAACAAACATATAAAGCAGTTGCAAAAAAACTGCATGACACGAGCGACTTCAAAACTACAATTTGTGTAACACTGGCTCGGGAAAGCACATCACCCAGGTATTGCTTATATTTAAAGCAAGGGAATTCAAATAATAAAATGTTAATTACATGCAGAGAATATACAACATATAATTGCGCAGTCACGATCTTTTACCAGCAGCCCCTAAATACTACAACCCTGCACAGAAGTGTGACAGAACGGCAGCCCACGTCACCCATGCTGATTTCAGTTTGTTAAATGGGGGCGGAGGAATTTACCAGCCTGGAAAGTTAGAAGTGGGGAAGAAACTGACAATGAGCACTACCTGCATATTCATTTTTATCATAGACGGGAGAATAACAGTACTTTACTATTTAATAAACGGATTGGTGAGCTTTTCCAAATAAGTTAATGCTTTCTAATTTGTTGTGCGGGTGATACAGTGACAGTTTATCTGTGGCCTCGCGAACGCGCATGCGCGCTGCGGCCTTTCCGCATATTGCGTTAGCGATGCCACTTCCTCATTGAAAGCTGCAGCCTGGACGAGCGCCGTCGGTTTGTCTTTTATTTAGGACATTTGCTGGTTTATTTTTTGTGCCTTTATTGTGTCCCGTGGAGTACACGAAATGTCAAAGCCACCTCCTAAACCGGCCAAACCAGGTGAGGGCGAAAGTGTACCTGTTTTTAAAAACCTTATATAAGAAACTTACTTTCGTGGAAGAAGGGGGGAAAAAACTTTCGCTCTGGGCTCCTACTGTATTCCAAAGTTGGTGCCGCAAAACAGTACCCGCTGGCTCGCCGTTAACCTGTGTATGTGCTGCATTTGAAGTGCTGACGCTTGAAAATCCTTCTTGGGCGATCCAGCTCGTTTTCGGCGTTTTTTGCATCGTCTCGGCTCACACTTCCCATTTTCGCCATGCAGAACAGGCAGTTTATTTACGGTGCGCACAATCGCGTCAGGTGGGTGGGGTGAGAACGTCTGGAGCTGTCCTCCTAATTTGGACAGTTTCGTTTGCGTTTAATCTGACTGTCGATCTGTTATCTTGATAAGAAAGCTAAGTGTGGAAGTTGTCGTGTACACTTGGATTAAACCCTGTTGATCCTCTTCTAGAAGTTTTGAAAATCGAGGAGAGTGTCTAACAAAATCACCCTAAACCGTCTGCTGGTTTTATTGATGCCGGTTTTAAATACCGGTTTGTAAAGAAAGCGCAGTTTTGCTCAGCTCAAGCTCAAGTGCAGTTCAACCCCGGATAGGGGACATTTGTAAGAGCTCAGTGGAAATGGCCGACTCACCCGTCATCCCAGTCTCTTGAAAGTGAGCCATCAGAGGAGGCTTTGGAGCAGCATCTCCCGATGAGTTTTCATAAAGTGACATTAAGTCTGCGCTCATTTCTCCTTTCGGTATGTGTTTTGGTGTACGGAGTGAGGGATTTAATATCCGGCGGCAGCTGCGCGCGACCTCTGCAAGTCCGCGCTCGCCGCGATCGTCCCGAAACCAGAATGGCATGTTCCTCCGCGCTGGAAGCAGTCTCTCTGTATATCCCCATGAGTCTTTCTTTTAAGCTTTAGCCTTTACATGCGTTGTTTATTTTTGGAATGAACAACCGAATATGTTACTGTATATTACGAAAAACAAGAAATGTGAATAACGTGACAAGTTTGCCCGATGCAGTCAAACAAGAAAGACCCAGAATTGTTTGCAAATTACGTTTAAAAATAGGTATTTCGCTGATGTTACTGTATACAGCTCGAAGTAGTGTTTATTGTATAATTGAATTATACAATACTGAATTTGTCCTTAGCATACAACTGTTATGGGTCTGTTGTTTAATTGTATGTGACCTCGTTTTCTGGGTTATCTGTCTGCTGAAGTTTTGAAATGTACAACTGGTTGACAAACCTTGGGTCTTTGGTTTGTGTTCATATCTGCTGAATTCCGTGTCAGAATGGGGAACTGAGACACTGGAGTGGAATGACCTTATTCACAAATGGTTAAGTGGCTTATTTATTATATATAGCCTTTTCACTCATTATATGAGAATTACAGAACATCTCCAGTGTCAGTCAACTGGGTGTATTTAAGAGGTGCATTACTCTGTACCTTTTATCTGCAGCCAGCATGCAAACCTGTACTCTGTAGCCTCTGCAAACATACCGTATTTTGCCTCATAAACTCAATTATACATCTAAACCATATTTGGTCATTTAAATTAAAACATGAATGTGCATCTCTATAGCTCGCATCTGAAATTGTTTTATGCTGTAAATGTACATTGTATAGTATGGCCAGATTAAATACTAAATTTTGACTGTCAGACTTTAATTCATTACTGGTGATTTGGCGTTTGTAATGTTTGTTACTAATTGTGTTTGCTAGATGTTGGTTAATTCACTTTTAAGAAATGAATGTGAGACTGGATAGTAAATACAGTGTATTATAAACAGTTCTTTTTCAGAACAAAATTGATTTAGGTAGATTGTTATAATGTGGTACTAATCCATTTACTTATTGTGTTGCTTGTTTTGTCTTAGGGCAAGTCAAAGTATTTCGAGCACTATTCACCTTTGACCCCAGAACTGTAAGTATTATATTCTTAGCAGTTTTTAAAATTTAAATATTGTTCAGATATATCAAATGTCATGTAAGATGCTCACGTTGTCAACTCCACTGTTCTGTTTATCTGGGTTGAATCAAACAAAAGCACTGTTACACCTTGCCAAACAGACATGACTGTATTAATACATTATTTCAGGTTGATATCAATTTGTTTGACAAGTAGATACTTGCTTAAAAGAGATTTCTGCTTGATTTTTGGTTTGTTTTTGGTAAAGGAATAAGTATATTCCCTTTTTGCTTATAACTTTGTCTCAAATGAGCAAATATAAAAACAGGATTTTCATAGAACTATCAAGAAAATGAAAGTCTGTCTGTATACTGTGACGTGCCTCATCTTTCTCACAATTGCTGTTACATCCTAGCCTGATGAACTATACTTTGAAGAAGGAGATATTTTGTACATCTCTGATACGGTGAGTGTTTTTTTAGAATGAAATATATCCTCTATTCTGTAGTACACATTTTGTATTGTTGCTGGTGTTGGAGTATTTAACATATGGCCTAATAATATAATTTATTCATCAACACTGCCTGATATCAGTCTTGATATATATGCCATGCAGATCATGTATTGTTTCAAGGTAAACAATAGATGTCTTAGTGTTGGTTGGTTGTGTGTCCCTCACCACATCTCAGAGTGACAGTAACTGGTGGAAGGGGACATGCCGAGGACGGACAGGTCTGATTCCCAGCAATTATGGTAAGTGTAGCCTGAGTCAGGCAGCCGTCACTCTTGTGTAAATGTCACGCAGCAGTAATCTCTGGGTATATCTGATATTCTAAGACAGTGGTTCTCAAACTTGGGGGCCACCAGATGGCGCTAGGGGGGCCACATCGAAATTGTAGAATCTATAAAAAACAAAAAGACCTGTATGTAAATCAGGCTTGTCAACCTATGTAAAATATAATTTATTTAAAAAAAAAATAGAAGTATAAAAAAAAAATGTAAATATAAATTTTACGTAGCACACTACGCTGAACGTCACCAAAACCGTTGACGTACCAGTGTACAGAACGGTTAGCCATGAACACGCTGATGAATGCAAAGACAATTTAAAATGGATAAGTACGACAAACAGAATCTAAAATCTAAAATTAAGTAAAATTGTAAGTTTGAGGATGTTTTGCGTCATGATTTTTTTTTGAGGAGGGGGGCCATAAAAGGATTCACCCTACAGAAGGGGGCCTCCTGCTGAAAAAGTTTGAGAACCACTGTACTAAGCCTCTTACTTTGCCAAGCCTTTGATATCACAAAGTCTTTAATACAACATAATACAGTGTGATTTCAGTGATTTATCTTTATTTCGCTGTGAATTTATTATTAGAATCTGTATTGTGATGTATTGAATAATACAGAAATATAATTTTATAGTTTTAAGTAATACATACTGATACATGCGGAAAAATGCCGATTATGGCATTGTAACTTTATTCTTTGCATGCAAGGTAGGACACCTTACCTTAGTGCAAACAAAAGAGTGCAGCAGGTTGTAGAGGAGAGAATGAATAATTTATTTCATCTTACTCTGCCACATGAGCATAGCTATATTTTTCTTTAACTTTCATAGTTCCTGCTCAAAACCACTTTAAGAAAACAAGGGACTGCTATACGTGTGTTTTTTTAATATGATTTTGTATTTGTGAATTTCCAGTTGCAGAACAGGCCGAATCTATAGACAATCCACTCCATGAAGCTGCTAAGCGAGGTGGGAATGACTCCTTTGTGTTTGATACTTATTCACAAAGAGTGCAAGAGGGACTGCAAGTTCCACCTGAGAAATGCCCAGAGATTTCTTAAGACACCTGACAGTATTGATGCTCCACTTATGACAAAGGATAAATTAACACCATGACTGACCCTTTGGATTCAATACTCAGACACACATTAAAAGCAAAAGAATATTGCATTACTAAATACACTATTAATTTTATTTATTAATTATCGCATTAGTGCATTGCATTAATTTTTCAGATAATAACGCATAATACTTTTCTTTGATTGCATTAATGCATGCAATGTTTTGTTGACCAAATGGGAGAATAGTATAAGCATAGATTTGAATAGATTCCTATAATATTCCTTCTTGGTCGTGATGTTGTACAGAATCCCAGAATTCATTGTTCCAAAATATTCAGTTAGGATCTCATGGGGATGCTGGTATTTCCTGTTTTATTTTGCTTTTAACAAAAGATCTTATGGAGGCATGCATAGGATAAAAATATTGTAATTTGCAATATTTGTTTAATTTTACAGAAGTCTTATGCATTTAGTTTTTAAAGATCTTTCATGTTATAAAATGTACTCTCAGTGCATGTCAGATGTCTCTTTTTAGAGCCATTTGCCAAATAGATTTAAAATTTTAGATCGATCACATTTGGGTTTAAATAGTTTTGATTTGCCTGTTGAGTACATGCGAATATGTGCACATGGGGAATACACAATTAATGTCCAAGGTGTGTCATTAATAATAATGAACTTCCCTACTTGGAATATAACACCCTTTCCTGTCTTATTGCCATCTGTTCAGCAAGCCTATTTGAAAGAATTGAAATACATCTTACGTTTGCTTTAAAGCAGTATTTTTGTTGGAAATTAATAATCTGTACATAACAAGATTACGTTAAACCATGAAACGCATATGGGTCAATTTTACAAATTACAAAAAAAAAAAAAAAAAATGAAGGTTAAGCCTTTATTTTTATGTAGCCTAATTGACATTAACTTTTTAGGTATATTAGATTTTCTTTTTTCCTGAAATAACTATCCATGATCCATTGATGTTTTCTCTTTTTTTCTCATCTCAGTAACACTTGCCCTGGATTTGATTAAACACCTTTGTTCATTAAAAAATAAATGGTAACTTAACAAAACTGATTGATTACCCCAGGGGCAAAATTGACAGTTTAGAGCAGGGGTGTCAAACTCCAGTCCTGGGGGGCTGGAGCCCAGTGTAGCTTAGTTCTTACCCTGTTCCATCACAAATGATTCAGTTCAAGATCTGTGTGGTAATTAGCACAAGGAGTTGAATCAGGTGTTAAATGAGGGGAAACCCAAAACTGTGTAGGTCCAGGACACCCCTGGTTTACAGTTCAGACAATGAAGCTGAATAATTTGAGTCTGTCTTGAAACTAATAAAAAAAAAAAAAAATAGAGAAAATGTATGGTAATGAGTTTTGGACAATGACCTATGTACTTCTGTTAATTGCACATTAATTTGGGGACTCAACGTATAAATATTCTTAATAGTTTTAATATTAGTGGGATTAATCATGATTAATCATAGAAAACCGTGATTAATTGGTCCTTTTTTAAAAAAAAAAATAATAAAAAAAATTGATTTAAAAAAAAAAAAAAAAAAAAATCAATTCCCAACCCTTAAAATAAATACATTTGACTTATGATAATTATCTTGCTGGAAATGGCAACATCAGATGCACATATGTTTTAGTTCGTAGTTTTAGAATTATCAAATAATTCTAAGGAAGATGGTGTTAAATCTATGAAGAACTGCTTTTTATTATTATTGCTTTGTACTCCATCTGACCTGAGGATTGAAGATGGAAAATATATTGTGACCTTAATATGCTGTTAAAATGTTCATGAAGCTCAGTGTTGAATAGGAAACAAGAATAGAGTTCATGTAGTAACCGCTTGGGTGTATGAATTGCAGGTAATCTGAGCTGGCTCCGGGAGTGTTTGGACAATAAGGTGGGAATTAATGGCCTGGACAAGGCTGGAAATACTGCCCTCTACTGGGCATGTCACGGTGGACACAGAGGTAAGTTTACAGTAATAGTCTGAACTGTTCGTTTTGGTCACAATTTTTGTGTGGCATATTGTTTTCTTGGCATATTGAATTGTTTTTCTTTTCTGGGACAGAGCTGTTTTGCTATATAAAAAGTTTGTCAGTTATGCTAAAATTAAAGGTAAAAATTGACCTTTCATCGTCTTTGATTTGTCATCATCATTTTTGATCTTTGTGCTGTTCCCTCTAACAGATGTAGTGGAGCTGTTACTGGGACATGCTAACATTGAGCTCAATCAGCAGGTGAGTCAGCTTTCCACCAAAAGGACTTGAGTGTAGCACATGAAGACTTGTCAAATGCAAGCAATAGATTATGTGCAATAACCTTTTTTGCAAATTTCCCACTTGTGGGACTAATAAAGGATTATCTTATCTTATCTTGTATTACTGGTACTGGGGTACGTATGTAGTATGGTGTTTGAACTCTGTCACTAGGAGAAATTATAACCAAACTGTTTTTTTTGGAACGAATTTTAAGCAGTAATAGAAATCTTAAAAAAATATTCCTTTATTTAGTCCAAATTGATATAGGATATTAATTATTCATATTCCTGGATTCAAGATTTGACTATACACCATAACAAAATGCACGCACTGATATCAGTTATCGTTAACAATGTTTGTGAATAGGCACGGGCTGTAATAGACCGATATTATAACTTATAAAAGACTACAAGCAAGGACAGCATCCTACTGATTTACAAGATTATTTATGGTTTAGTTGTTATTGTTTTTTTTTCCAGAATAAACTGGGAGACACAGCACTGCATGCAGCCTCTTGGAAGGGCTACTCTGACATAGTGGAGATGTTACTTAACAAGAGTGAGTGCCTTAGCCAGCCAGCGGGTATCACAGACTGGGTGCCGCAGTCATGGGAGCGCACACAGGGCATGCGTGAGCTCAGGATACATGAGCAATTTCCCAAGTTACAGTTCCTGCAATGCAAGTGTAGCGTTATGTTAGGGGAAGTGAAGTTTTCAGTTAAAATGTTCAGAAATGACTGCTACAAGATAGGTTAGATGATAATTTCAGAATATGAATAACATTTTTTTTTGCTTTCTTCCCAGAATTGTGGGTAAGAAGAAAAACTTTGTATATGTAAAGTACATTTAAGGTCCTCTTCTCCCTTAAGTCTGTGAATTTGTGTGTGACACAGGGAGCTAGGCTTTGTTAGCCTTGGATAAGTTTGTGTGCATCCCAATTGAAATTAGAATTGGAAATTAAAAAGTATTTCAGTAATTGAATTGCTAATTCCATGCATAATAAGTCTGACCTGTATTCTTGTTGCGCAGATGCAAGGACAGACGTCCTCAACAACGAGAAGAAGCTGGCCTTGGACATGGCCACCAATGCACAGTGTGCTTCCCTGCTAAAGAGGAAACAAGGAGGCAGTAAGTTCATCCCACCAGAAGAGGGCAACCTTGCTGTTTTCATTTTATAAAATTTAATGTCAACTTAATGGTGTATTTTGAATATTGAATTACCTAAGAATACTATGAGATTTATTATATAATAATATTATATAAGATATGTTGGTTGTCTATGCAAGGAATTTTCTTGCAGTGAATTTAACTTGCGGTTAAAATGTACTCGTACATTTATGCATTTTACTTGTAATTTTCCCATTTTTCTCCATAACTGGAATAGCCTGCATTCTTCTCATAATTCTCCTTAAATACATAATGTTCATTCTTTGAAGGAATGCAGAGCAGAACGCACCACTTCTGATGTGTGTGCTGACCACTCCTCGATTAATACTGTGCAGGCTCCATACTTGCTCAGGGGCCCAGTTCACAATAAATGTCACTATAAGGCAGTGGGGGACAATTTTTTGGACCTACTTAACAAACAGACAGTATGGCACAGCTAGGAGATGCAGTCGAGCAGGGTTATTACGATTCGGCTTATAACGAAAACACGCTTGTAACGCTTCGATTCCGAATCCCCGACCTTCAGTAACGTTAAATTCCTAGTAAAAACCCGCATATAGCGATTCTTTTATAGTGAAAATTTGGCTATAACGATGTGTACTGTCTTCCCCAAAGAAATATTTAAATGAATTTTTATTCGGTTATAACGATATGCCTCAATCATTCCAGATTTAATAGTTTAAAATAAATCCGACGTCAGCTTAATCGCCGGTATATGTACCTTTTTTTTTGTGCGTAGCATTCTACCACCATGTAATATGTTATCGATTTCGTGGTCCATACTAAATGGTTGTTGAATTACAAAATACACGTTGCTTGATAGTAAAAAAGTAAAAAAATGTTTTATTTTGATCATTACATGAAACAAAGCTTCATAGACAGAACTCGAAGGTCAGTGTTATTTTATACAGTCATAGTATACATGTGCCTAGCAATCATTCATAATACATAGCAATCTAAAAATGGATATAACGAAATTCGGTTATAACAAACGAAATCTGCCGGCCCCAGAAAATCGTAATAACCGTGCTCGACTGTACAGCACTAGATCTGGTACAGTTACATCTATAGCAGCAAATTGAGTGGATTCTGCTTGATACTTCTCCGAGAGAAGCCCAAATGAATGGTTTATTTATAATATTCAAAATACCTGTGTGAAATAATAAGTCTAAAAAACAAGTACCTAAAATGTCATATTCAGTATCTGGGAGATGTATATAGTTGCATTACTGTAAAAACAGAATTTCATTCTTCTGTTAATATAGTTGGAAGCATCTTTATGTTTCTTTTTTTTTTTTAATTTAACAGACATTAGCCGAACACACAGCAATGCAGAGGAGTACCTTGACGATGAAGACTCTGACTGAACCCTAACTACTCATTTTTTTTCTTTTTTGTTGGGTGTTTGTTGAGGATTTTAAGTGGGTAAGAAGTATACATACACATTCCAATATGCTAAAAAAAAAACACCTTTGCTTCAGGGATGGAATATTCTTTCCTTAAAAACGAGTTTAAAAAATCTGACTATTTTTTGAATTTTGAATTGATTAACTTGTTTGCACCACATGTCAGTTTCCAAAAAGGAGGGCGGTTCAAGCCATCTCTATGAAAACTTTCATGGGGTTTTGGGTCTGGTTAATGCAAGTGTCACTTAACATCTCCCCAATAAATTAAATGTCAAGTCTTTTGTATATTTATCTCCAAAACTTGTGCTGCTCCAGTAGTTTTAAAATCAGTAACGCCTGAAAAGTGCTACATTTTTTTCCAGATTGAGACACAATGCTGTGCAGTAAGAATTTCTAAAATTATATCTGAGTATATTCTGTCGGCAGTTTATTTTATTAGGTCTAACTCAAGATGTTAATGAAAACTTCGCTTGTGCTTCCCTTTAAGACTATGCAATAAATTTTTTTCATTTTAAACTGAATTGTTTGTAAATGTGTTCTTTAATATTTTCAGGATAAAATAAGTTATTTGAGAATGATGCTTATGTTCAGTAAAATGTTTATCAGTAATCAGTTATTTTTATTTTAAAATATGGATTCTCTGTTCCCATATGAAATCCGAATTTGAAAAATTTACCTTGGAGGAATTTTTTTTTTTTGCCAAATACTTGTAAGATTTATAATTATTTTAATTATGATGAGATTTTGTATCAGTACTTACTGATAACAGTGATTCCTCAAAACCATATTTGCACTGAAGAAAAGATTGTTGTTTTTTTTTAATTATAAATATTGCTGATATAAATCTCCTCGACTTGCTCCTTATTATACCATGTATTTAATTACCTATATATTAGCAAAATTTTTCATATAGTTTGACTATATGACTATATAGTTTGTAGCAATTATTATTTTTAATAAAGCACCTTTAAATGCTTTTGAATATTTCACACAAAATTGAAAATTATTATCTGAATGAAGAAGAATGAGAGTGAACCATAGATTGAGAAAATGAGTGGGTGTGCTGGAGGAAGCTGTAGGTGGGACAGTGCGATCCTGCAAAGTTTTCTTCTTCTTTATGACGCTTTGGAGTCATTAACATTTTATTAAATGTAAAAGAAGTAGTAAGACTTTCCTAAACTTGCACATGTAGATTATATACCTTTGTAACCTTTAAAAGTAAAAAGGGTCATAATCTATTTCTTACTTGCTTGTTCTGTCATAGTGTTGTTATGCTGGCTATTCATGTATTAAGCATGCAGTATGTATACAATGGTAAAAATATTGACAATATTCCCAATTGTCATAAGATGGTTCTCCAATGGCTATTATTTTATATATATATATATATATATATATATATATATACAGTATATAGTTGATATCAGTATATCTGATGAAGCCTATTAGGACCCAGTATAATGTATTTAAAAATACAGACTTCATGACTTATTTTGGTGCTTGTCAAAATCAACATAATGAAAATTTCAACTAATTGAAAAAAATGTTTTTTGTATTTGAAAAAAATTGCACTTTTGATAGATTGAGGTTTTTGAACAGCCAAATTGCCCAAAACAATGGGCGCAACTTAGCGATAAAAAATTGAATTGAAAATTTGAAGGTAAGCAATAAAAGAACACTAAGTAATACAATACCAAAGCTATTTGCATCTAAATTATTAAAAATCAAAGATGTTTGATTGTTGCTATTAAACAGTGATCCAGCAGAGTTTGTGAAGTCTAATAACATTTTGAGCGTATCGTTGGATGTTCAACCCTAGTCTCGTCCTGGGGCAGCTGTTTAAGAAGTAGATCTTTGCCGTGCCTGTGTTAAGTATCCAAACAACAAGGTCACAGCCATATAAACCTCCCCACTATGTGTGCGACTGATGGTGCAGGAGCGTGGTGCAGCTTGCGTCCCAGTTGAACAAGTGTGTTGTGGACTGACAGGTGCTTCGTTCTGTGGGTGGCCTGAGAAAGGGAGCTACTGGAGAAGAGCTGTGTTGGAGAAGGTCTTACTATGGTTCATCGGGCATTAGAAACATGTAGTAATAATGATGATGATATTTTATTTGCCATTTGCAGAGTGGAATCCTTCTTTTCACCTACCCTATCTTGCTTTCCGTATCTTGAGGGTCAGAGCATAGGGTCACAGGCCAACAGGTGGTGCCCCTGGAGCTGGGGGCTAAGGCCCTTGGTCAAGGGCTCGAACCAATGATGTCCCAGTTGTGGACCCAGAGATCTTGACCACTGAGACACTCACCATCACAATCCATGTTTCGATAAATGATAACCGGTGTACTATTCAAGTCAAACTCTGTCATGATGTAACAGCTCACCACAAAATACTCATTTTCTGATTTGTTTTATTTCCAATGCATGTCACTGAGGTCTCAGTCTCACTCACTGTCTAAATTTGTTGTTGATGGTACTCAGAGTACAGTTACAGACAGAGGCCATTCTCTTGCGTGTTTTGTTTGGTTAGCGCCGTGTGTCTCTTTGGGTTGGGCTTTCTGTACCCATGATCAAATGGTCGCTGGTCCAAATCCCAAAGCCGACAGACTGATGCTACTATCGGGCCTTTGAGCAATACCCTTAACCCCAAATTGCAGCAGGGGTGCTGGACGCTGGCTGACCCTGCGCTGTGACTCCCAGGCTTGCACTTACATGTATATGTGTCTCATGGAGAGCATGATGGGATAAGAGGAAAAACTATTTCTCCTTGGGGATGAATTATGTGTCACTATTGTATTCTAAAATGGTATCCGCCTCTACCATCTGCACCATAAAGCCCTAATCATGTGTGCTCCAATTGTTTTGCTGTATAGGCTTGTAGGTTGTGGCATTTAACTCCCCATCGTCTAGTGCAGGGGTCGTCAATCTTATCCGCAAAGAGCCGTTGTGTTTACGGGTTTTCGCTGCAGCTCCCTAATTATATTACTAATTAGAGAACTGATTGGCTGAGTCCTCACACCTGGGATTGAACAGCTGACCTAAATGTTACCCCAATAACCTGCATACCCTTTGCGGATAAGATTGGCCACCTCCTGGTCTAGTGTGTCAGGTGTTTTGTTTTTTTTTTACGTTATATTATGCTACGTTTTGATTGCGTTAATCTAATGTTCGTACTGTCTACAATTTCACATATCACACTTAAATTTTAACTTGAACTTCAATAGATGGATTTTTTTTTTCTTATGGAGAAAAAAGTCACTTCACATCTCCGGTTTTCAAAGAAATGTGTGGCTTACGTTCCCGTTGGCACTGAAGTGTCTTTTAAGCCTCGACCCTCGTTCAGTGCGGTGAGCCCGCATGCTCGTACCCGAGACCCTCGCAGAGGCGTCAGTCTGCTCGGGTTCCAACTCGACAGGGACTTGAGCAACCTGCGCTCCTTTTAGTATCTTTTTCTTACTTTTTGACAGCTACTTCCACTAATCAACTTCTCTCCTGTTACATTGTCATCTTGTGTAATTTTGTGAAGATAAAATATACAATTTAAACGTTCAAATCGAAATGACATGCTTTGGTGCATAAATTGTTGCCCATAGTTACAGAATCATAAAACGAAAACCATTTGAAAAATAATAATAATATTTTGTGAAAACTGTAAACACCATTTGCCCTGTGATGGGTTGGCGCCCCATGCTGGGTTGTTCGCTGTCTTGCGCTGCAGCCTCTCGGACAGGATGTAGACCCCTGTGACCCTTAATAGGATAAGCAGTTACAAAAGCTGGATGGATGGATCAAAACACCAGGAGTAAAAAAGCTATGCCATATACAAATTTCAAACATCTTCTCAGACATGTTTTCCAAAATATATTTTACTATTCTTTCCATCTTCTTTAAATTCAAGTTAAAATTATTGCGAGACAATTATTTTATTATATTATATAATTATATTATATTATATTATTGCAAGTCATGTACTACCAAGGAATGCTTTTTTTTTTAAAAAAAAAAAAAAAGAGAGAGAGAGAGAAACGGGTATTTTGTTTGAATGTTTTAAATGAATTGTAGTTGTTTTTTTACATAAATTTTCAAGCCTTGTGCCGGCGGCCTTATTCAGTGTATACTAGGCTGCCGTGTCCGCACAATGTGACTCTTAACTAAAACAATAATTGTTTCCCTGCTAGATCAGGTTATTTATGAAAGACACAGCATGGTACTTGTATTTTTTAAATATATATCTTGATTTTGTACAGCAGTACAATTCATTCTTGAGTAGCAATTAAAATCTCAACCCACTGATCTCTTCCTCAGAATTATGGGAATTTCATATGCACCCATTCTCCTTATTTTAAAAACTGCTAAAATAAGTGTTATTAACAGTTTATATATATATATTCTTTTCATTGTTATTACCTGGTAGTTATATTTATAAATATAGATATATTATTTAATATATAAATATTACATAGTGTCCGATATATCACATGCAACGTAACTTACAGAAATAACTGAAAATGTCATTATTGGAATGTTTTGGAGCATTTTAACAAGATGTTTCACTAAAATGTTTTTTTTATTGTCATTGTATCATGTGCGTGAGGGTTTGCAGGTGCACCTGCAGCTGTGCGACTCAGACCAGGACATCTGGGAGCTGCAGTCTGCAAGCATGCACTCCTGCTGTTTGAGCTGCATCCTGACATACACCTTCCTATTCTTCAGGCTGTACTGGGGGTCTGACTTGGTGTTTATCATTAGAAAAAATATATTTGATATTTATATAATATTATTTATAATACTTTGTACTGCAGTACATTTTATTTATATTTTATATTACAATATACCTATTTAACCAAAATAATAGGCAAAAGAAAACGAAATTTTTTTTTAAAGAAAATGTGTAATTACAAAACAGCTGTATTAGAAAGCTTAAGACTGATGATTCTCTTTCAGTTTACTAGTGTGCCATTTTTTCTACTGATGAAAAAGGTTTGCATTGATTGGCTGAGCAGTGAAGTGACAAAGCCCGCATTTATAGAGAGAGGGGCAGTTGGAGACAGCAATCAGCCCTACCCTGGATGTCAGGCAGACACATCGCAGTAATCACTGCTGGGACACCAGGACCATCAGGACCATGGCCCAACTGGTTCAGGTGTGGATAGTGTCTGTATGGACAGCAGGTAGGCTGGATAATGAGAGCGTTTACCTGGGTTTATAACAAATCTCTCTGGTCTTTTCGTCTTTCTTTCATTCTCTATTTCTCTCTTTGAGCATTTTGGTCATAAAGACCAAATACATGTGATTATTTATGTTACTTTCACTTAATCAGTTGGTATTGATTTGTTTTTTTAATGTTTTTAATACATATGAGAAAATGCGGGTATAAAAAAAGGAATGGAAATTTTAGTCAGATCTTGTTTTGTACCGTTGCGTAATACACACTTCTGTTCCGGTGTTTCGCCATCACTGTAAAATGCTGAATTCTTTCCTGATTTCCTGATGAACTATTATGCAAAGCACGTGATTTATAATTAATTTTATTTATTACTCTTAAATGTGCTGAGAAATAAAAATTTCAAGATATTGTTACATACTTGTAATCGCTAGAAAAATGTAATTATATTTTTTGAATAGAAATTTATTTTGAAATGCTTCATTTTTATTGAGTGATCATGTATATGATCGTTAAATATTTTTATAATTTATTCTTATTACATTATTCTTTGTAATCAAATCATAATTTGTTGATTTTCAAACAGATCTGACTCTTTAATAGCACCGATTTCACTGCTCCCAATAATACCATTGATCATCTCAGATACTTTATTCTGGCAATTATTCAGTAATTATTCTTTGTTGTAAGTCATGTTCTTTTTGAATTATGCATAGTTTTGAGGTTTATTTTATTTGTAAAATTAATTGGGGATTTATGTCCTCTTATTTAGACAATAGTCTTGGTTTAAAAAAAAAAAGACATTATGATAATCTGTTATTATATTGCGTAGACATCTGAGAAGGCACAATAACTATCTCTTATATTATAATTTAACTTGGTTTTTAAGATTCTTGTCATAAAAAATAACATTGTTGTTTGCAATAATATCCTGTGTGAAATGGTGTTTACGAAATGGGTCGTCACCCGTTTATATTACTGTTTATAACAACAAAATATCACCACATTAGCTTTAAATGCAACATTGTATCACATTTTGCATGACTGAATCGTGTGTGTGATTGCAACATTTCCATTTTTTTCATCATTCTATGTGACACGTAGGTGGAAATCTTGCTGTTTATATATCCATTCATCTTTTGTACCAATTACTGAATACAGGAGTCCCAGTAAAGCATTAATATAATTTATTCAAAATATATATCTTGCTAAATGCAGACCAGTTTATTCTTCTACATTCGGACATTGATTTTGTATGTTGTATGTAGTAAATGGGTATGATCCTGTTTTTATATTAATTCCCAGTGAAAGGCTTGTCACCTTCTCTCTCCACGTTTTCATCTCCCTCCCACTATAGTGACCTTCCATGTCCTTCACGCACTGGAGGTCCAGTACCCTGCACTGGACACATTCCACACTGTTAGTTGCGAGTGCCATGAAAGGAACTGCCCGGCTGTATTCTGGTTCCGGAAACGCCACGATCACAGCCAGCATGAAATGGAGTTCCTTCTTTACTACAACAATGCAAACAGGGCAATTTACGCAGAACAAAAGCTGGAGGCTTCATTCAAGGGTGACCAAAAGGGCAACTGGAAGATAACCTACAACCTGAAGATTATATCTGTAAAAAATGAAGACGCGGGCCTTTACTTCTGCCTTCTGCAGTACCATAACCGTACGGAGCTCGGGAACAACGGGGTTGACCTGCAACCTGGAAGTGGGTCTTCTATCGCATCAAACCTTCCTTGCTTTATTAAAAGCTAACATGCAATCTATATCTGTATATACATCCGTATTACATTCATGTGCTGGTATTGACGGGCATCTTATTCTGCAAGTGATTCATTTACTGAGCCACCTTTCACATTCAAATAAATGCTACGAGGCTCCTGACGCGTCGCCGTCTTTAGTTCTTCACCTGGCATGACTTGGGTCATTTTTGCTGTTCCCCTCTGTTTTTTTCTAGAAACACCCCCAACTTCTGCACCAGCTGTGGTCAAAACGCCGAAGAAACCCTGTTCCTGTGGCAACCAAAAGCAGCCTGAACAGAAGGGTATGAACCAGGCAGCTCCCGCTGACCGTAACCCACCCCTCACTCATCTCTCAATGCTTTTGTCCTCCACAGCTGGATAGGGAAAGAGTTCTTTGAAATGATGGATAACGAACACATAGCTAAAACATTAAAACAAACGCAGAAATCATATACTGTACATCAGCAGTGTTTACATAGATAGATAGATATTATAGCTGGAAATGAATACGGCTAGTCCACAAGCACCGTCCGCATTAAAAATTAACCAGTTGCTACCAAAAGTATAATGGTATTATTACTGTGTAACTATACTATGCTTGTAACAATTGCCTGACTCGTTTGCTGTTTTAAATAAAAGTGTCTGTTACATAGATAAATGTGAATGTAAATGTTCGCGTACAGTAGCAATGAAACACCTAACACATACCTCAAGAGAAAGTGCAAAGACAATGCACAGTGTATAAAAATGAACAGAAATAACAAAATATAGTTGAACACAGGTTGTATATGTGATGGACATAGTCATACTTGGCTATGCTTTCCTGTCATGCTGGATGTGCAGAATATCCCAGCTTTTGTTAGGCGCATGCTCTCATACTGTGTCCACTAAAACAGTTATATTTGACAGGCATGTTTTTCTGTGCTTTGTGCAGAATGTAGTCGGCACGTCCTGTGGCCATTGGTTGGAGTCCTCCTAAGTCTTGGCGTAGTACTCTTCAGCACATTGTATTACTTCAGTCGTAAGTAAAATATGTTATATCAAATGGAGCCATGTGTAAATAATGCATAAAAGAACATTCCAGGAATGAAAATAGTAGTCTATGCTAAAATTTTAAAAGTCATAGTAATTATTCTCAGAACTGAGCTGAATGCAGTTTAAAGTTTTTTGTGTAATTTTCAAGCTAGCTGTAGTTCTTTCTGGTATTTGATACCTTTGAAATTGTAGCCAGTAATTGTGAATTGACTGCCTTTGTGAAGTATTTGACTTGAATGTTATATCCTGTGCCTCACTATTTGTCTTTCAGGACTTCCTAAGAAGTGTCGTCACAGGTTTGCAAAGTCAGTCCTTCAGACAGTCCCACAAAATACCAATATGATACCAATATATAACATTATTGCCTGCTACACCTGCTATATATA
>JAABNX020000046.1:10900335-10911684 GCA_015163995.2 Mormyrus lacerda | reverse complement strand
TTTCCTGGTCCCCATAAGGGAAAACTCTATTTTATAAAAATCGGTGACTGCTATGAAAAAACTAAAAATGCAAAAACACTTGTATTTTGTTTGGTTACTTATGGTTATGGTTAGGGCAGGGTAGGGGTCAAGGTTGTCATAGTTAGCGTTAGCATTTTTCCCATTGAAATGAATGTGCGGTCCCCGTAAGGTTTTGTTTACCCTACATGTGTGCGTGCATATGCATGTGTGTGTGTGTGTGTGTGTGTGCGCGCGCACATAATACCAATGTTGAAGATATTCAAAATTACAAATTTGCAGTTGAAAATTTTGCTCATGTGATGCTTCCTAAGATCATTGTACCTTTATCTCAGTGTTTCTGTTTTTTGTATCCTTAGGAAGCAACAACTCATGTGATATTTGGACACCATAAGGACAAGTGAGTATTTTCTCCAAATCTATTACTTTGTTATTGCAAATCCATATAGAGTACAATGAAGTGACCACATAGATGTGTTTGTTGCAACATAATTTGATAGAATTATGAAATTAATAGACATCCAATAACTTAACGTCGTAATAATTTTCCATTTTCAAGTTACCGATACTGTAATTAAATTTCTGAATCATAAATGCCATATCTATTTCTGCATTATGTAATGCATTATCGCATTATTGGCAGCCAATGAAGTATTAGCCTCCATTAATGTATTAAAAAATAGTTATTGGCAGTTATTGCATTACAAGCTGCTACAATGAGTGTTTAGTATATTTGCAACATGTTGTTTTGACTGTTTTTTCAATTTTATTTCTTTCCAGTTGTTTTTCTTCTGTCCATCTTCCATTTTATCCTGCTTAAGGATTTTTGAGAAATGTCCTTTTGATGACACTGTTGACTTTCAGGTGGGGGTCCTGATAGCTGGTAACCCCCAGCTTCAGTCAGCTCTCACCATGGATTCCCCCTTAGTGCCTCACACTCACAATCATATCGCTCTGGCAACGATTACAGCTGAAGCTATAATTTTCTCAAAAAAAAAAGGAATAAACTGATGCCAGATCATGTGTTAATACATAACAAACAACATTGTGCTTTGTGCGGGAAGAATGGATATCATTTCTGCCATTTGTTTTTAGATTTTTTTGTACAAACTGTATATATTGTTTTCCATTCGCAATACAAACGTACATATATTTTAATAGCATCATGTATTAAAATATTTTGTGATATGTCCTACTTCGGCTCAAAATCTTGAATAAACATGTACCTTGTGTATGATATATCTATAGCACATTTTTTTTTCAAACTTGCCTCCTACTGACTTTAACCTTTAGGTTACATCCTAGATCAGACTCTTCTGTCTACCATAACCTATGAGCCAGAACACTGACGACCAGTAGACTGACGCAGATTCTACACACTGAGGTGACATGACATTGCACTCGAAAGCCAGCGCCATTGGGAGGAGCTCTGAAATACTGTACTTCTAGAAACTGGCATCCATCTATATACATGAGGCCCTCAGGCCACTGCTTACCACGATATGTAGGCAAGATAAACTCTCACCTGGCAGAAGTGTGACAAATGAGTCATGACCTGGGCAGCCTGAGATGGACAGCATGAGGTGACAGTTAGTTGTGGTCAGAATATCATCATAACCATAGAGTAGGGTGCCAGATTTATAGAATATCACAGCCATTTACATTTTTTTCAAATGCGATCAGAGCATGCAAACGTCAAAGAAGGCACAGCTGTAAAGTATGTAGTTTATTTAATCTGCCCTCCAAAACTCATTGCACAACAGCCCGGCGGAATACTACTTGCGTGCTGGTAGTTTATTGATCCCCATGGGGAAATTGTCTTTATGCCTTCCTCAACTTGATATTTGCAGAGTAAGCTGTATGAAGGGCAGCCACCTGTCGGGGCGCCCAGGGAGCTGGGGGTTAAGGGCCTTGCTCAAGGATGGGTTTGAAGCAACGACCTTGTTATTACAGGCGCACAGGACACAGGTTCTGGCTTTATACAGATTCTGTCCCATTTGCGAGGACTGTTACACCCCTAATAATAATAATTGAACTTTATTGATCCCCCTGGGGAAATTCATTTTACACCTCCCTCAACTTGCTCTTTGTAGAGCAAGCTGTCCATGAAGGGCAGCCACCTAATGTGTGAGGTTCCGGCTTTACACAGGTTCTGTCCCAATTGCGAGGACTGTTACACCCCTAATGTGTGAGGTTCCGGCTTTACACAGGTTTGGCCCCATTGAAAGAATTGCCGCAAAGGATCTTGCTTCCCTCACTCTGCTTATCTCCTACACCCTCACCACTCTCCTACGCAAAACATCTCATTCATTAGACTTCTTTCACTTTCGTTAATCATAGCCAATAAAGAGTAACGGAATTTAACTGGAGAAAAAAGTAGTAATAAAGCTTCCCGTACCATGCAGGGGAAAGGCAGGACAGTGGCACTATCTATGCTGAACAAACAGCGACGCTCAGCCTCGGTCTGCTTAGCCATCGATCCGTCTTCGCAAAGCATTACTCATAAATATGTTGCTAGGAAATGGAACTTATACAGAAGATGTAATCACGCATGTTCACAAACGATAAGGCACTTTTCCTGTTTAAGTGGGGGACAGAACACCAGAAAAAAAGGTACTGTTTGCGACGCTATCGCTGCATCAGCTTGCGAAGTGGAGCCAGATCGGCGCTTTGCCTTAGAGCCGCTCAATAAAGCGCAGAAAGAAAGAGACCACACCAAAACCACAGGCCTCACCACAGGCAGAGAACGAGAGAGAAACAAGCAGAGAGAGAAAGAAACAGACAGGGTGGGTGGGTATTGAGTTACTAAGGCAGAGAATGTTTTCTTATATAACATTTACAAATATTATAAAATGAAATTAATTAAATGGATTACAATTTATTGCCACAAAGTGGCATTAAATTAAACGCAGATGGTTAGCAATAGGCATGGTATAGCAGTATAGCAGGACATTAAGGACACAGTCCACTAACCTTAAGGTTCTGGGTTGAGTTTTCCGAAGCCGTTTAATTTTTTTTCTCCCTATAGCGACCTGTAAAAGGACCAGCACAGCGGAATACAAGCAGCACAGTACAGAACATTTTCCAGTACGTTACGATATGCGCAACACAAGCAAGCTCTATAATAATCAGACAACTACATGCGTTCTGTATATGTGAAGTAATGAATAACCAGATGCAGCATAGCAGTACAAAGTATGGCTGTATGCCTTTAAAAATAACATGTACCTATAGATTCAAGATTCAGCATTATGGTTCATTTATCTATTTCTTTGCAAATATAAATTAAGGTGCAGGTCCAGTAACACAATAAATACAATTATCATAATAAAAGGGAGTCTATCTCGTGCATATGGAGAGGAACTTGTAGAGTCTGGATGGAAGGATCTATATGCCAGTATGCTTCCTTCCAAACTGCAGTGGGGCGTGAATAGTTGGTAGCATTGCTAAAAATACCCATAAGAATGGAACCTGGACAACAAACATGCAAAGGATGCCTGTGACCGCTTCATGTTACCGCCATAAAATTCCCAGTAAAATACCCAGCGCTGTGAGTGGATGGTGTCTTGAAGTGTAAGTATTTCTATCTGATATGTGCCAATTTGCAAGACTAGTGTAGCATTTTCTGCATATAAATTATGTTAAAAGCAATATGTATGTGTACAGTAAAGTGAGGGTGATTTCCAGTATGAGGCAGCACAGCTGTGCAACAAAGAGAGGTGTGCATGTGTGTCTGAACTCTGTGGTCGATTGTATGTAGGGCAAACCATAGAGGGGTCACACTCTGCCTCTCCCTCATCCAAAGCACACATGTCCTCGAGCGCGGCTCAGGATCACACAGAGGCGCTGTTACATTACAATAAGTTAGCAGTAATGTTATTAATCTCTCTAAATGTTTAATATTTCCTACATTCTACATACAAGTCAATATTCTAATAGACTGCAGAAATGATAAATGTTCTTGCTGACGTTGTATCACTTTTATTGTCCCTAAAAAATTCAGGGTTTTCTGTTACTGTGTACTTGTATACACAGTGCCTTAAATAACCCTCTTCCTCACATCACAAAAAGAGATAGAAAACTTTAGTTCCATGATGCAGTTCATAAATGCAGTATGATTATTACAATATTAATACTGTTATTGATGTACTATTGTTACTGTATTTCAATATTTATTATTAATTTATGTGATGTATGTATGTATTCTAATACAGGGTTGCCAATTTTGGTCAGCTGGCTGGAGTGACATTATGAATTCGATACTAGTCTGCACACACATTTACATGTATATGGTTAAAACAGTTTTATTACCTTGTAAAACATCTGTAGGGATTGCATCTACCCCAACACTTTCAGTGTATTTAATTTTACAGTTATAATGTCATAATATAGATCTGCCGTAAGAATTCTTGCGTGAGTGTAAGAGTTTGAAAGCGCCACTGCCACGCCAGATGTGTGAGAGTCGGCAGCCCTGCCTAATGTTAGCTTAGCATATTTTAGCTTAGCTAAACTTAGGTTATGTCAGGTCTGGTGTATATGTCAAATTACTTACTGACGAAATCCACTAATGGCACTCTGATCAGAACCATATGCCATTGTTAGGAGAAACACAACTGTAAGGAATAAAAATATTAACCAAAAGGAGATAAGAAGGTTATATTCATCTGCAAAAATCCTTGTGTCAGTCATCTCAGCCTGTTTCTACAACAGATTGGGTGTTCATCTTTCGAATGTAGCAAAGGTCAGTGTTAGTGCAGAAGAATGGCCAAACGTGCCACTGGCATTTTTCACCAACTGATTGCGTGACGGCCCAAGTTTTGATTTAACCGTTTCAGATTTATGGGTCACACTGGTTTGGACTCACATTCGCACCAATATGTAGCTGCATGGTAAAGAACAATTACGGTGCTTTTATATCGTACATCTGCGAGAGATATGGAGCCTGGGATCAGATTTAAGTTTATTGCCAACATGCGGAGTACGATGTCAATGACATGCATTAATGTATCCCAAATTTTTATATATTTGTACAAATTTAATGAAATATTCTAACTTATCAAGATGTTAGTATTGGAGCACTTCAAGGAAAAAAAATACTTCGATGTTCAGTAAATAATAAAAATTATGAAATTAAATCTAAAGTAAGCATGGAATTCTGAATGAATATGGGTACTGCATTTTGGTAGTCTTCTAATGTAGATCTAACATTACGCATAAAAATAAATATTGTATTACTATTCCACCCAGAATAAAAGGAAAATAAACCATTAAAAAGACATTTCAAGTCAGACAAGATAAAAAAAAGCAAACAGATAAATAGGCACATCTTTGACTTTTATTCCATCAGCATTTTTATAAACAGCAGCAGCACAATTTACAAATTATTATCATAAAGGTATTATATGTATTAACTCCTAGTACAATTCTTCAATTAACATCTAATAATTGTGGTGTGTCTTTGCCTATGAACAATGTCTAGTGATTGTTAATTATAACTTAAGTTTATATAAAATATCTATATTGTGTTTTATACTTGACATTTATACTTAGCATGTGCTAAATATATAGGCAGTTTGTCCCCATTTTTACCCGTTGCTAAGGTCCTCCACCCCCCCTTGACATATTTAATTGTGGGGGACCCAGGGGAGTGGGGGGGTGCCCTTTATTTCTTCAGGAGGACGAGCCCCACCAAGGGTCAAATCCTAGAATTGCCCTTGACTAAATATATTTACCATAGTGCTGCTAAACTGGCACAATGGTACAAAATCAGCCATGATCTTTTACCAGGGCCAGGATACGATCAAATGAACAAACGTAAAGTGGGTGAGTGTAGGTGCATCTCTTATCAGTTCAATTGAATTAATACGTATGTACAGCCATTTCAAAATGAAACTTTATCCCTACAAACCTATAAAAGTATACAGCAATCAAGAAGGTCCATATACATCAGAACTAGTACTCTAAATTTTATTCTCTTTATGTTGAATCTTGAAAATACTTACAGGTTGGCCTGGTCTCCATGGTGAACACTATTAAGTCGGTCTGGTTATGCACCCAGATAATGGACACAGTCTGACGATCCAGGTAAGAAGTCAATGCAGCAAAAGTAGCCAAACGAAGAGATGAACACACATGAACACACACAAGACTGCTGATATGGGGGCCAGTTTCAGGTGTGATTCCAGCCTCTCAGAACCTCCCAGTGAGTCAAACAGGGATCCCCAGGTGGGCCTCCCTGATGAGAGACACCACTCAAACAGAGGAACATCTGACTCAGTGCAGTTGCCGGTGGAAACATGAATAGCCTGACTTACAGTAAAACCCCCTCTCAGTTTAAGGTCTCTCTATTTTTCTCTGTTTCTGGACACCCACCTCTTCTCATAAAAAACAGAATCCCCTTGCTAAACAGAATTAATTACACAGAAGACGACAGGACAGCACCCTACACTGTGATTAAAGTATTTTGGTGATTTTCATACCGGAACTTCCGTTCCCCGCCACGTTATGGCTTATCATATAATTCTACAATTAGGGTTGATGAAAGATCCACATCGGATTCTTGTTCAAAGTCATAGGTCCAGATCAATTTTCAACAAACAAAACAGCATTTCATGAATTTTAATGAATTAGCAATAACTTCCAATATAGGATTCAGTATATGACAATAATGGGACCACAGGGTAAAGACTGTTTTAACTCTCACTGATCATTTCCACTCCTGGGGGTGGGGAATCATGACAGGTTATGCGTGTGCGAGGTTTGGTGGTTCCACGTATTTTTGTACTTCAAACCACGTCAAGCCTTTTTGCGTTAGCCGTGTTGATTCATAAGGTGCTTTATCAGGATTATGTGATTTAACTTGTAGTTCAGTCTGCATCCGGACCCGTTGCTCCAGAATGTAATCTAAGTACCCAACTGGAAAGGACTAAGTACTTCACATAATTTAATGAATACCATGAAAACTCGAAATTCATATGATGTATTTTTCATATATTTATGTTTATTCTAAATTTGAAATTATCCTAGCATTAATATCACACTTGTTACCTTTTGATTTGCATCAATTTACTTTGGGTTTAGAATGATTAATTATGCCAAATAATTAATTTCACACTCAGTCAGTGATCATAAGAACATGCAGTGACATCCTGAAAATCCTTTTAACCTTGTTCTTGCAAATACAGCCAGAGGCTAAAAACCTGTCTTACACAGAACAGGTACATATTTCAAGAGTTTCCTGGAAAAACTGCAAAGACCACTATGCTCAGATGATGTCAATAATCTGTTTTGCATTAGTAACACATACAGAAGCAACAAATATATCCAAAAAAAACCAATAATGACAAGTAAAACTACAATACCCTTAAATTTAAATCTGAATCACGTTGATTCACGTTGATCAATGTTTACTATTTACTATCACTCTAATAAGCCTCACGTAATTATTAAACTAAACTCCTCTGTAAACAAGGAACATGTATCACTTAAGGATTCATAATATATACTTACTGGTAGTGCTTGAGTACAAGTAAATGAAAGTGGGTGAAAGAGGACGATTATAGCTTAGATAAAGTGTGCCACAGCCGGTAAAAATGGAGGATGCTGTTACGTGGAGGAACTGTACATCACTAACCAAACTCCACCACTAGGGGCAGCAGACTCAGTAACCAAGACTGAACAGGCCAAATGACAGTAACAAGTTGTTTTGTTACAACAGGTTAGTTCCCTGCATCCCTGGTCAGGAAAAGTGAATTACACTGGATTAACAATGGATTAACACACAGCCTTGTCAAGCACCTTAGGGTTGTGAAAGGTGCACTATAAAAATAAACTGAATTGAACTGAATATTTACAGAAAAGCACTAAAGCTGAACCAACTCCTTAGAATGTCAGTTCTGATTAGTAATGTGTTACTAAGCACCACATCTGACCGTTGGCAAAGGTGCCTGACAGTTATTTTTAATAAACGTTTGCAAACAAAACAGCCTATCCAAGCCAGCACAGGGCACTGGTACACCCTGGATGGGATGCCAGCCCATCACAGGGCACACACACGCAGACAGTCCCCCACCATGTGTGTGTGTGCCCTGTGAACACTTACACTTACCTGCCATAAACTCCAGCCCCCCCCCCCCCCCATCACCCTGACCAGAGGGATGTTCCACAAAACAGGACTTTAGCCACATAACTTAAGCCAAATGTATGGATTATACAACAGAAATGTCATTTACCTGTCTTCCAACTGGGCAGTTTTCATGTTTGGCTTAAGTTATCCGGCTAACTGGGAAATTCAGCTTCGTGGAATATTCCTCAGGATAACTGGTTGGTAGATGGGAGGATAGTTCGTATGTCCCTAATAACACCAACATACAGCTGATTGAAATAATTAAAGTCCAAAATCAGATTTTCTTGTCAACAAAATTATATTGAGAGATTTCAAAATAATCTTTGATTAGCTACTATCTTGAACAGAAACCCAGGATGATCTCTTTAGTGCCATGTTCTTCATTTTAATAAAATCATTTATCACGTCTGCCACCGCCAATGAAATCACAGATAACCACTAAGTTCTCTAAACATGAAAACGATATGGCTGGGAAGATACTATGGTTTAACAATCGCACACACTACATGCTATCAAACTGAAGTGTGGAAAACTGCAGCGGAAACTGAAAGCATGTAAATTCTAGGCCTCCACATGAGCACAGACAAAAGCAAGCCTTGTTTTTCATGGTAATAATAAGCAAAGTAATACTATGTAACCAGCTTTAGATTCACCTGACAGCTATTAGCTGTGAAAAAAATACAGATAATGACATTTTGCATGTGCCCCATTTTTGTCACCCACTCAATGGAAAAGTCTCCAGGACCTTTCTGCTGAACACAGGTAGCTAAGAGAGCACCACCAAAATTGCCACTTCAATGTCCTAAGTTGTTCATCAACTAATTGACCAAGGACATAAGAATACATATTTTGAAGACAGTGGACATAAAATATTCACCATTCAAACCACTTGATCCCCAATTGACATTTTCTGTTCTCACTGCTTTTTTTAACAATCACACAATCCAAGAATGACTAGATTATACGAAAAACAGAACAGAAAAAAAACTCATTGCACAGACAAATCACTTATTGCAGAAAATTATCTTACAAAGTAAACAACGCTTATATTTTGTAGATCTACCTTAAAGCATGCAGGCCACATGTCAAAATGCCGATATATATATATATATATATTTTATATATATTACCATGAACATTACAGTATGGTTTGGGAACTGTTCTCTAGATGACTGCAAAGACTTGCAGAGGGTGATCAGGGCAGCCGAGCTTTGTGTCAGATCTCCTCTGCCCTCCCTGCTGGACACCTACAATAAACGCTGCAGGTCCAAAGCTACCAAGAAAATTAAGGACTCCTTACACCAAACTGCCTCTCTTGATTTTTGTGTATTTTAGACTATATACTTGGTTCTTATATATTGTAATTTACAATTGTACTGTATGTGACAAATAAATCTCTTGAATTTTGAAATGGAACAATTATTTGATGTGGGCACCCCATCCTGGGTTGTTCCCTGCTTTGCCTCTGGACCCCCTGCAATCCGGAATAAGATAAGCTGTTACGCAAAATGGACCGATCGATGGATCGACGTATAGATGGATGGATGGATGTTGATTTTATTTCAGTAACTCAACAGTTCTAGAAAAAAAACAACATTGGTTTATTAATAAATGTATGAATTTTTATTCTTCAGAAATTCATTTTACAGCTTTGCACCCAAAAAAATGGATTAAGCCAATTTATTTGAAACACAGTTCATGGAAACTGCTGACGTTTCCACCAACAGTACAATGTGGACATTTTAACACAAGGTTTCAGGAAGTCCTCGTCCTGTGTTCCCTGCCATTTCTGATTGATGTATTCAATTCTAACAACATAATCTGACAACTTGAACCATGCCTCTTTTCTAAAATACTCTAAGATAACGTGTCAGACATATTAACTTCCACCATCCCTTACGCCTTTAAAGCCTTTAAATGCAACTTAAACAGCAGATTCCCAGAACCAGGTCAGGGAAGCCTTGATCTAATGTAAACAACTACTTAACCCAAGAATACAGGCACCGGGAAGCCGATCTCAAGCAGGATTTCCATGGACGCATCTGAGGCAAATACAACTCACATCAGATTCCTCCAAGGCTGTAGAAAGTGATGATATTTAGCAGAATCAGCATCCATCACATTTTGACATACTTCACTAAGTGGAGGTAACATATGTTGTAGTTTGTTTTAAAAAATAAGTAATATGTGATGTGAACAAAAAAATAAAAACCACCTACTGATCTACAGCTTTCGGTGACGATTCCAGTTGTGCAACCACCATTTTCCTCCAAGGCAACATTTAAATTTGTGCTGCTAATATGTAACGACACACAGTCAGAACTTCCAAACCACAACCTAAATAATTTATAACATTACCGTGGAATTACATGTTGGATTCTGGGCAGAACAGCGCCACCTTGTGTGGGCTCCTGCATATGTACCTCAGGAGGAGCCATAGTGAAACACCATTCACTTCTGGGGTTGGAAGTAAAAACGTATTTTTCAAAACAGACCCAAAATTCATTTAATAAAAAACCCCAAATAAAGAGGCCTGGATAAGAGATGCGTATCAGAGCTCAAACAGGGTCTCTGCTTCCTTCACAAAGGGCAAATTAAGCCCGTCTTTCTGTGTTAATCTCCTACCATCTACACAGATTCCTGAGTAAAATCCCAAACCATCATTTGACATTACTGGTATAATTTAAATGTGAAAACTTTGATATTTTATAATCAGTATCGAATAACTTTTAATATGGCACACACGTATGCATATAGAATACACAAACGTATGTAGATATTTACATAGACTCATGTACAGGCATACAAACACACACACATACACACACATATACATACATGACAAATAAGTGATGTACGTATATGCAGAGAGAAGAGCATATGCATGCATGTCCAAGCACAGGGTCCTCAGTCTTCAGTGAAGGTCATTCTGCTAGGTCCATTCCTCATCCATCGTCGATACCTCTTCCACCTGGGATCTGTGGCCATCTTGACTTTCATCTCCTCCTCCTGCTCCTCCTTGTAGACCTAACAAAAACCCAAGCGGTGGAGAAGGAGGGCTTGCCCAGCTTGTTTCGTATGCAAACTCTCCCAAAGCAGCTGAATTGCCAGAGAACCTTCACAGTCTCAAAAATAAGTTTATCAGTAGCATTTTAATATGACTCATACCTGATCTACTGAGAGTCAACTGAGGTACTACCATCTAT
>JAABNX020000046.1:10882057-10900319 GCA_015163995.2 Mormyrus lacerda | reverse complement strand
ATAGATGCACAGAATAATTCTGAAATACAAACACTGACCTACACATTAACATAATTATACATGTACAGGACACAGAAAACACTACGGTTTTCCCAGTAGTGAACCACACCGAACTTCAGTGATAGATTCAGGTTTGTCACATTACTCAAACAAGGGAACCAAAGACATGGGTGACTGAAACCCCACCGCAGCTCCACCTGCGTCATGAAACCAGTGTGGATTCTTAAACTCACCTGGTAGTTCTCCTTGATCCAGAGCTGCCTCTCTAGGAAAGTGTTCCTCTGGTGGTCCTCGAGGCTGTCAAACTGAGCCTGAGACATCTTCATATACTTGCGGATGATGTAGAGCTTCTCAGCATGCCCGTACTCTTCCCTGCAGATGTTGAAGCGGTAGACCCAGGTGCCGTACCACACTGCATAAGCACAAGCGTAATAGGGGAAGAGAACCATCTGGCACAGGAGGATATCGAGGACGTTGGGCTTCTGGTAGCCGCCTTTGATGTCAATCTTGTTTTTAATGATGTCACGGATGATCTCCTCCTCTTCCTCCCGGAGCTCCTCCTTGGAGCGCTTGTTTCGGCCCTTCTTCGTCTTGTTGAGCAAACCCTGCTGCTTGGCCAGTTCAGTGGCTTGGAGGCGGTACTTGGGCACAGTGGACAAGTAGTTGATAGCCTCTGTGTAGCTGCTCCACCAGCTGTAGTACTGAGGCGATTCGAGGGGAACAAAAAGCAAGGCTCACGTCATTCATTCTTTAATGCTTTAATAAGCATATAGACAGACTTACATCTGATGTTACAATAATCACCCATAATTCAGCTGCATGTTTACCAAAGCCCTGCAAGTTAAATATTTTGCTACAACAATTTTCCTTTGTGGATTTGAACCGCATCACTTGCATAGGGAGCTTCCAACCCTTTCACTGGGAACCAGAAGCGAATCATTTTGAGAATTGTTAAACCATCGAGTTCTGAAGCCGGAACGGAAAAAACTCAAACAACTTTGTCCAGGCCTAACCATGCAAGCTACGCATGATGTATGGAATATGGAACATGAAGATTCAATTAACTGTTAGTTTATCGATAATACTGAGTTACCAATAACATTGACCACACCCATTGGTGGTTGCCATACACCAAACTTTATTTAAACATGGAAGAGAACAAGCACAAAACATGCTGCCGAAAACAAACAAGATAATAAAGATATTATGGCATAAGAATCAGATTTCTTATATCTTCTCTAGGGGATAAGCGTGATGTGTATATATTGTATTTGTTGTGATTCTGCTCACCCAGATGAATCACTGGTATACTGATTATTATCTGCCATGTGCCGGCCAACAATAAACTGCAACAATAGAATAAATTGCTAAAACAGCAGGCAAGTTGCCATTTGATATATTTCTGTAAAATGCTGATTGTAGCATTACTACATATTTATATATGTTTTATGCTATTACATCTCATCATGATCAAATTCCTTCTCTATAGCTTTAGTTATTACATAATTTCACCTTGGCGAAAACAAATGGTACCAAGTGTAGCTCGAGAACCATAGAATCAAGGGGGGTATATCTGTCTATTCATTACATACAGTTTCATTTGAACCTTACGTTTAACATTTTGTGTATGAAAACATTTCCCAGAAAGAAACGAAAGGTATGCCAAAATCGCAGAAAACGTAACTGATTACCTGGAAGACTGAAATAGCACAGACAGTTACGAGGATCACTATCCTGATGTCGACCTTAGGCGCCAGCCGCCTGCGGTAGTACGCATAGTAATGACGGTAGTATTCCTCTGGATGATCCAGCATATTATCATAATCCCTGCGAGTCTCCTCATCCTGTGGGATTGTGTGAATTCATATCAATAACATAACATTATTTATTATTATTATTATTATTATTAAGAATCTTCGATGAATAAACAAGTAGCATTTAAATATGCAATTTTCATTCTGTCGCTAACAAATGTGGTTTTATTTAAAGCTACGTAAATAGCTAGCTAACTAGTAAACATTTTCATGCAAAGCAATTCGATACATAGATACATACTTCAATAGCTGTTGACTAGTTTCACAGAACACGTGAATTGCTCAGCTTTGTCAGCAGTTCTATTTACTTACTTACTTACTTACTTACTAGTACTTACTTTAAGCGTCTCGTAAGCTGTTGCCAGGAGCAGGAATTTTTCCTGGGCACTTTCTCTGGTTTCCCCCTCCAGACTTGGATCAACGCGAAATCTGTCTGGGTGATATCTCCTGGCCAACTGTCTATAAGCACGGGCAATTTCCGATTTAGTAGCCTCTCTTGTAACTCCAAGGACATCGTAGCATATTTTTGTGCCACAATATAACCCCTCGATCAAAGCAGTCGCTGAGGGAATGCAAACGCCAAAAAAGAATACAACATTTATAAAGGTGCCCATTCTTAAACTTTTCAGAAGCAAATCCCATCTGCATCTGGTCGCCGGAAATAACCGTCAGCATTAGAGTCGGTGGCACTGCATGCTGGGAAATGTAGGTATTCTTATTTAAAAAGCTAGAGTTTACTTTATGAAATTTCGTAATAAAAAGTGCTTGATTGTTAACTGTTTCAGCCAGAGATCAAGTGTTTATTATAACAGGTCAAATGCTTCTCACGTAAGTATGTTTATCTTTAAAGACAGATATGCAGCTGCGAAGTTTTCACCTTTTTCAGATGAAAATCTCACGGGTTGTCATGCGCCCAAACCAAAGAAAAAATGACGACGTGTCGCAGAATGGACGTGCTGTGGATGATCCTAGTAAGGGTGGGCAAACGCCCAGGGTGCCATCTTCTGAGGGGGTGCCAATTTAGCACACCCTCCGGTCTACAACTTTTGACGTCGCCTTGAGCTGATGTAAGCCCATGCGAACGTTTATAATTCTACGTACAAAATAGGAACTTAAGCAAATAAATTCAAGTTGTGAATTTGTAGCATGTGGAGATTTACACATATGATAGGGGAGAAGTGGGAAATACCCAAAAACTAAACTGATCTTAATTTTGTGCAACATCACCAGCAAGTTGAAGAAGGTTGCAGTACTGGCCTGGTGACTGGCGATACCTATACTATGGACAAACCTATGGAATGCTATAACACTCAAAATGAAGTATTCCAAAAGGGTGCCTATGTAGCATGTCATGCTGTCTGAAACCACAGATAGATAAACTCTCCCCATAGGGGGTACCAATTCAAAATTTCCACCCCCCCAAACAGAACGGACTCCCGGCCAAAGGAGAACTTATTAAACATCTGCTTCATCACGGAGTTGTTGACGTTCATAGCTGAAATGCACATTTTCCCGACTATGTACAGCTGCTACAACCTGGGCGCAGAGCACTTGCAGAAATTCAAAATTTTGCCGTTATTAATTAAACTGCCACTAGATGGAGCCATGGCCCCAGTGCAGAGATTATGGTGTTATGCAGTTGTGCTTTGAGTCTTTCCTTCACTACTGTAAAGCGACAGGTCATCTGCAAACCACAGCTATACTCTCTGCCACAGTTCCTTTGATCTTTTTGTTGGGGTATGTCCTGAAGTTCAGTGGGTAAGGTCAATTCATCATCCAGAATCTGGAAGAACTGGAAGAGGAATGTTCTGCATTTAGTTTTGAACAGTTACAGAGTTGTGCCAGCGATTTGACTGCAGCCTACCATATTGGGCTGCAAGATCTCGATGTTAACACAATGGTTGATGCACCAGAAGTCATCTTCAGACCACCTCTGTCAGCCATACAACATTGGCCAGCGTTCAGTCATGAGATCGATGCTGCTCTGTGACTGATCATCTTCCTGTGGCCTGAGAGAAGCTGCAAGCTTGCAGGACCATCAGAATAGACTGACGGTGCAGACACAAACACACATACTGCTCAGTGATCTAAATCTGCCCCCGACCCTAGTTTGGCCGGCTAGATATTCATGATGCAGAAGTCTCTTTCTTTGGAGTTCTTCTGCTTCTGGTCCCGGGGGTCTCATCATCAGAGCTGTCAGAATAGTAGGCAAGATGTAAGAGGACAGCGGTTTCTCTTGGTCTAAAAGGTCATAGATGTACTGAGGTGCAGAGAATATGTCGTACAATGCAGAATGCAAGTAAATACAGGTTCAAGATTGAGCATTAGTTATGGGCGCCCCCATGTGGCTGTTACGTGGGTGACCAATTTCCTTCTGACCAGCATGTGCATACGCTGTACCTGAACTTTTATTTTTGCTGGATTTTAACTCAAGTTAGATTTTAAATTCTTTGTAAAACAGTTATTCATAAGTGTGTGTATTATTGTGTACTTTGATTAAATGCCTCTAGAAGTAAAAAATACAAAGTCTACTTTCTCTATATCCTAAAAAGGCATTCAGCCATCTTGCTGTATTTGAAAGATTACCTGTTGTTTCATCAGGTTTATTAATATATTAATTAATTAAGCATATGGAGTTCATTATGAAGAATCTCTGTATTACATTGTATTTCTGGTAAATTGTACCTATATCAGATCAGTGTTTAAAAATGTAAAATTCTCACTAGAAGCATTTCTGCATCTTATAGTATTCGTGTAGGGTGACCACCTAATCCATGTCGGGGGGGGGGCACTACAAGCTACTTCAAGTTTTATAAACTATGTTAAAACTGAAAGGCTCCTATGCTTGGCTAATTACTTCAATTTTCCTTGTGCTTGAACTGGTTTGTTTCCTTGATTAAAGATTCATCCAGCTGCTTCACAAATTACAAACCATATCCCAGCTCACGGTGTCCCCCTGACATGGATTAGGTCATCACCCTATATTCATATGTGATTAGTGGAAATTCGCAAACTTTTTGACATCTTACTAACCATAATTAAAAACCCTGTCAGTTATCTGTGATTTTCTCGAAAAGAACTACTATTAAAATAAATCTAATTCTCTGTGCTAGATAGACGAAGTCAGATGGAGTCATAAAGGAACCTTTGCCAATTTTATGTTGGAATCGCCTACCTATTGATTGAATGAATGTTCCATTCATCAGTCTTCTAGCTTAGACATAGGTTAGTGATAATGAATGTGAAAATAAAAATATTCAAGATAATTAAACAATGGAGGGTCAACAACAAAGATTAATATTAATATACTTTACTTGTGATTTAAAATAAATTACGCAAACATTTTGCATTTCAACTTTTCATATTTTACTATAAAATTAGAATTATACAAAATATCTCTGTCGATTCTTAGCTCTTTCAACTGAATGCTAGTAATACCGTTAAAGAAATCACATCCTAGTCTTCTCCTTCATAAAGATTTTTACACAAGGATAAAACAGATACATGAGGGTAAAAAAAAGTGGGATGACCTGTGTCCCCAGTATGTGTTCATAAAGTAGATAAAGTGGTTTTCCATTTTTATATTCAGGTTTCGTTTCTTGTCCAGTGACACACAAATGATTTAAACCCTTCAGTAAACCAGTTCAGTGTTCGAACCTTTTACAATGTTGCCTATAGATTCCTGTCATCCATCTCCTTTCTTTGGGGGTTTTATGTCATCTGACACCAAATGGCAAAAAGCAGCTGCTCAGTCCCCGTTAAGCCGCTCTGTTTACTAGCAATTAGAGACAGTTCACCCACAGAAGCTCTTCTGACACTAATACCGAATAAAGTCAGTTTATTTTTATAGTGTCGTTCTTGGCGTGATGTCATAATAGTGGTTAACAGTGACTTAACAAACCATAGTGTCTGAAGAGAATGAGTTAGGAATAGTGTCATATTTATATATTAGGAAATACAAGTACTGGTACAGGGGGCATGTGTCACTCTGGTGGACCGTCTTTTGCGTCGAGTGAATCTGGTTCCAGGTCTTTCAGCTCTCAAACGTTTTCAGTGTGACTGCAGACGTGTGGTGCTAGGAGGTCAAGCAGAGACTATATCAAGATTAAGCATGGATACAGAAACAGGCTATATAAGAAATATGCATGCTTCAATTTATAATTACAATAATTACATGGTATCAATCAATAATTACAATAGATAGCTACCTAGCACATGTATTTTAGTTAAAACAATATGAATTAGAACAAACTAGCTGAATGCATAAATTTCAATAGTAAAATGGTATATTGCCCTGTGTTTTACAATGAAAATGTGAAATAATCCTTGCCCTCATGTGCCAAAGTTTGCTTGTCATTAGCACAGCAACCCTCTTATCACTGGTCCCCAGCACCGAGGCTGCTTATCTCACTAAGCCAGCCGACTGCAGCAAGCTTATAACAGACCCAGGTAGACAAAGGAGCTGGCCGGAGCCTAAAATGTAGTCTAAATGGGTAAAACGGACACCTCGCCTCCTCCAGTGGAGTCTGACAGTGGGCCTCACAGCTTTAAAGTCGCTGAATGGCGCTAGAGGGGCTTCTCCTGGGACTCTGAGTGGCAACTATCAGCTTATAAGTGCATGTGCTTGACTATCACCATACCTACAGATAGGATTTTTCTTCTTCAGTGTCATGGTTGGTTGAGACATGACTACCCCACCTGCGCTAAGTTCCCATTTCCATCTAATCTCTATACAGAATTGCAGAGTTACCTCATCGATCGCTTTTCTGATCTGCTTCACAGCAGGGCCGACTGGGAAAATCATTCTGACAGAAACGTATGTGTGAACATTTTACATTTGAAGCTGGATAAATATTGCGGCAAGCTGTTCCTGGTCAACTGGCCACAAAGAGAGAGAGATTTATGTGAGAATGGACATGCTGGCCAAACTCAGGCATTGTCCGTGCCCCTGGATCGCAGCCATCGAGACTTGGCTGCCCCTTCCTGATCTGGGCTTCACTGTGAAGATGTGACTCAGGGTGGACAGACAAGGGGCCAAGAGACCATGGGCAGGTATAACATGATAAGGAATGGACAGATGGGGTGGAAAAGAAAAACGTGATAAGTAATAGACAGACCGGGTTGGACAGGAAGAACTTTGTTAGTAATGGACAAAACTTGGGTAGATAGGGGACTGGGAAAGGATACATGAAGGTAAGCAAAGCCACATAATCTGGAATGAGAAACTGTGGAGGCTTCCTGGATAGTGGGGGAGTCTGAAGGTGGTGGGTTCCTGAGTGGGGTGTCTACTGCTGGTTTTCATTTGGGGGGTGGGGGTGTTGCTGCTCTTCTCTCAAGTCTGAAAAAGAGGGTAGAGCCACACTGCAGGTGCAACTGTCGGACGCGCCACTGGCCACTGAATGCAGCCCATTCAGCTGGGCCCACTGGGCCTGTGCTACGGGCTACCGGATAATCCCTTTGGTAATCGGATTATGTAAATTCATACTCCACACAGAGAGGCTTTCATGGAAGACTGCATCTCTGAAACGACACTTGAAGGGTGGAGAGAAACAGTGACAATTGCTTAAACTAGACATTATTTCTAATTTGAGCTGGCTGGAAGTGGGGAAGAGAGTGTGGCGATGATTTTCCGATAGGGGGGTCTTAGCACTGGGCTGGGCCTGTGACAGGACAAGAGCATCTTCCAGACATGCCCGGGCCCTTCGTGACGCTGTCACGTCGACTCACACCCACGTTCTACCCCATGCCTGTGCTCCCAAAATGGCTCAGCTAGATTACTGCACAACATCGTCCAAAGCCTGCTTCTGCTATTGTGCCATTTTGTGCTCCCATAAGGCACGGAAGCTCTCTTTCTCTCGACTGCATTCTGGAGCATCTCTTTAAGGCTATTCCTCAGCCCTCAGAATGAATGAAGTTGTGGCACTGGGCATTTGTGTAAGGAATGCTAGCATTTACTGCGAAATTTCTGAAGGCAGGATAGGATTGTCAGCTAAGGTAAAAAAAAAAAAAAAAAAAAAAAAACGCAGCTGGAGAACAATGAAGGAAAACAATGGCTGCACAAAAACATAAGAAACCTGGAGAGGCTAGTCTGGACTTGGAGACCATCTCACAATGCTTCTGACTATGATGCCAAAAGAATCGTAAATGCAAATGTCAACTGCATAGTCATATTCTTCCTGCCACATTTTGTAACATTGCGTTCACACAGTGATAATACTTTAGTAAGGTTTTTAATCAATGACACTTATTACCTGCTTATTAATTTGCGAAGCGTTACTATCATATGGTTGTTTGAATCAGATTTATTAATTTTAAGTATAACAAGAAAAAAAGAAAATAACAGAAATAACTAATTGGTAATTATTAACTATTACTTTCTGGCTAATTAAGATTATATATAACCAGATCAATATGGCCATATTTTGTGTATTTTTTTCTCTTGCAGTTGAAGACTGAAATGCATGTTAATATGACGTCTCATAGATGCCATCAGCTTTATCGCAGATGCTAGCAGGAAAATACGTTGTAAATCTCCTAGCTTAGCATGCTTGTATTGTTTTTAGCTTTGCATGGTAAGCTTGGTAAGTACATAACGTAATGTAATGTAAATGAATGCCTGCCGTGCCATAAAGCAGGCCGTGGGAAGAGCCCTGGGGCAGCACGCGTCACACAATGAAGTCCAAGCTGCTATAAAGGGGCAGGCGTGCCTCCTCTTCCAACAGAAAGCGCTAGCATAGAGAGCGGACGGAGAGAGCCAGCAGCACGAACCACGCAGAAATCCATCGCAGAGAGGCTGCGGTCAGAGTCAGCAGCCCTGACAGCCAGCAGTGGGAGCCATCTTAAAGATCTAGCGGAGAGCATGGAGAGGACATAGAAAGCCGGAGTGAGCAGAGACTCAACTGTTCATTGCATCCGCCCGTCCACAGGTGAGCAGGCATGTATTGATACAGTGATGGTGAGAGTGTACACTAGTGAACTGCGTGAGAAACGATGTGAGTCGTCATGTGATGTCAAATCCCTAATACATTCGCGAGACTATAAAAATTTGCTATTCTGTGTAATACTGTAAATATTCTGTACGGAAAGGCACTCTCTTACTGTAAAACATGGATGTTACAATATATGCTACAATATTCCAGTTTCATTTGTATTAGTTTGTACTCACGTATTTTATTGTATGGAAAGTATTACATTCATTTAATCATTTGTCGTTAAAAACAAAGCTATGCATTTGAACTACATTACTGCAAGGTATTATTAAATGCACAGTTATACAATATATCTTTACATAAAAATAAATTTTGACTTTCTTTTAAAGCAAACATACGCTTCTATTTTAGGGGTATTCAGATTACTTACAAAAATACTTTTTAGGTTTATATTCTGTTTCTGCTTGTGGAAATGAGTAGCATTCTACAACAGCTGCTGTCAGTAACATAAACATGTGTGCATATATACCCAGTTATTTAAACAAAAATTTGTTTTAGAATTTCACTTTTCCAGTATTACCTTATAACCAACGTTGGGGATTTCAGATCCAGAACTTACAAATCCAGACCAAGATTTTGTTTCTACCAACCCGTTGTGCAAAAAGAGTCACAGTCACAGAGTACTCAGCTGGTCGGTAGAAACAAAATCTTGGTCTGGAATTGCAGCTTCTGGACCTGAAATACCCAACATTGCTTATAACTTCTTTTCACATTACTAAGGGAATGTGCAATTAGAGCCTATGGCTCCAACAACAAGGTATCACAAAAAAGTCAATAAGCCCTGGTTCTTTCTGCAGATCAAGACTCGGACACCCCTCCGACCCCTCCAGGCACACGCCACCTCACCATGACCAGGAAGGTGTTCACCAACACGCGAGAGCGCTGGCGGCAGCAGAACGTCAACAGCGCCTTCGCCGAGCTGCGCAAACTCCTCCCCACCCACCCCCCCGAGAAGAAGCTGAGCAAGAACGAGATCCTGAGCCTGGCCATGCGCTACATCGGCTTCCTGGTGCAGCTGCTGGAGCGCCAGGGGGGTCAGCCCACCCTGCTGAGCATCCTGCACTCAGCTCAGGGCCTGGCCAGTGACACAGAAGCCCCTTCTCCCGGCTCCAGCTGTGACAGCTCTGAGGCCTGGTAGCCCCCCCCCCCCCCATGTGGCCCTGCTATCTCTGTACATGTACAGCCTACCAGAACTGCGGCCAAACCAGTGCCAATGCATCCCATCTCCGTCCCACCACCATTCCATCTTACCACAACCCAGTTCTAGCCCCAGCCAGGCTGAGCTCTTGAGAAGATGAGTGGGGGGGTTTTTCTGAACACGGTTAGAGGATATACCGTTGGGATAGGCCGCTGGTCTTCAACCAAGTTTTGATACTTTAACTGGGGTACACCAAACCTTTGTGGCTGGCTTAGCACTTGCACATATCCAGGGATTCTAGTCCCAATTATATATAAGGTCAGTCTGATCACACACATCACACAGCCTTGCACAGCAGGGATATCCTGCAGGCAAACAAAATCAGGAACCTGACACCAAAAGTGAGAATTCATCATTTGATGCATTCAGGCATATATCTGAAACACATAAAATAAATTCTCATCAAGGACCGCTGGGAGATTTGAGGGAAACAAGGAAGACTCCCTAACCATCTCATCAAGGGCAGCAGTGAGTTCACACAAAAGACAAAGGGAACCCGGATGCCTTGTTCTGTTTAAATGTCAATAGGAAAGAAAGACGGTGCTTAACAAAAGCCAGGAACGGCGATGACTGGCTGGGGTAGAGCTCTGCTTTGGCTATAAACAGTGCTGTGGGGCCCATAAAGACAAGCTCATTTCATCAACAAGGACCACTGGAATAATATGTAGGATTTTTTTGTCTATTTATTGGGCATCAGGGATTAGACTGTGGGAAAATAGACAATCTTTTTAGTGATATTTATGTTCTGTTTGATCACTGCTTATCACAGCTTAATTTGCTGTTTGTACAAGAAATATGTAGCCAAAGATTGTTGTTTTTGCTGTTCAATTTTTCTCATGGATGGGCTATTAATATTTAACATTATATTGATATCTGTATTGTTTTCCATGTTAATTCTATTGGATTTGTTTTTTATGTTGAAATGTATTTATTATAATTGTATTTATTTGTCAATAGAAATGTGTGAAAATACCTCCTTTGCTTATCTGGAATTCTGAAAAGCACCATTCTATCATTGCTATCTAAAGGAGTAAAAACAGATTTCAGAATCTGTCATTTTTTTATCATTCGCAATGTTATTTAATACTGTGAAATTGAGTTGATAAAGGACTGATTGCATTTTCCTTTAAAACAAACATCTTTGGTACGCTGACTGTGGTTTGCAAATCAATGAATGAATTATGGGCTGTTCTCCTTTAAATGTTCTCTCCTTGAAATGTTCTACAGAAGTCAGTTCCCTAGCCAATGGGCAGGGGCAGTACTAATGGTCCATTACACAGCCTTTGATCCCCAGACGAGCACAGCAATGACCCCTGGGTCATGTCCGAAAGCAGTGAGGACAGGGAATGAAAGGACAGCTTAACTTGTGACCTGGAGTCAGAGGTCAGCCTGCAGTGATGCCCTCGACCCTCTTTCTGACCATCATGAGCCAAAAAGGCTGAACTTCAAAAGGGGTGTGGCCAAGATCCTGAGATGTGCTTTGCAGGACCACAAAGCTCTGTTTGTTTAACGCATGACTTAGCATGTTTAATGCCCACTGACTGAACTCTATGGTCTAGGGCTTTCCATTTAGTTTCTTCCTGTCCTCTTTTCTTATATTTGATATAATGGAATAATTTTCTGAATATTAAATGTCCTCTTTTGGTATGGCTGACCTTAACATGGCAGAAGACAAACAGTGAAATGTCTATATCATTAGTCTCTTTAATGGTATACCTACCAGCAGCCCCACTGAGAGTTTAAAGTAAGACGCCAGACACTGTCAGTTTAAAGCCAGGAGCTCACCCAGCTGATTTTCATTGGTGAATGTTGGTCACTGCCTGTCATGCCGATTTACGTGGCACGGTTGCCGCCGTTTTGGCTGATTGAGCATGTTGAACCAGTGTTGAAGCTAGTTGGCGAGACGGCTCTCTGACCTGGCTGTATGTCGACCAACTCCCCTAGTCATCCTAGCGTGTTCCATGGCAAAATTACACAATCAACCGGAGCTGTCTGTTTGTCTGGCTTGGCTGGTGCTAGCTTTTTGTCACGGGCTTGATGTGTACCCAGCGTAAGACACACAGTCCTGGCCCTGCTTTCGGACTTCAGCGGCCACCGTCAGTCCTGCTAACACAGATCGCAGCTGCAGCTGAACACACAAAGTTGCCCGGGACAGCCAGCTGACACACTCATGACTGCTATAGTATATACTTCCCCTTATCATACTTTGTTTTTGTTTCTGACTACTGTACATCCCATGATACGTACGGCTGTATGAAATACATTCTAATTTTTGACTATCCATGCATCCACCTTTCAGCTACTCCGATACAAGTTTGCAGTCGCTTATAATATAGAGTGTTCAATGTATTTAGCTAGCACTTTTTATGAAGACAGCATTTACAGTTTTAACCAAATTATTTACTCTTTTCAGATGATTTACTCTTTTCACACTCAGTGATCATTTTATTAAGTGGCCTTACACCATACCAGGAACAATCTTCTTCCTATGTTTCCAGAACCACTTCAATGGTTGATGAGTTCAGAGATGCCTTTCTAAACACCATTTCCTACTCGAAATTTGTTTTTTCACATCTGACCTTCCTGTTAGCTTTTACAAGCCTGGTCATTGTCTTCTAACCTATCATTGACCCAGTGTCTTTACTACAGTAACTGTAGTAGTACTGCTCTCTTGATGATATTTTTTGTAGTACCATCCTCTGTAAACTCTACATGAAAATTCAATGATGGTGGTTGCTCCAGAGATGCTGTATTCACCATGTCTGCCACCAAGAACCACACCACGCTTATGATGTTTTTTAATCTTGTCTGCATGTATCGAGTTGTGCCACATGAATCACGGCTTAAATTTACCTAATAAAGTGGCCTTTGGGTGTTTGTGTGTGTGTGTGTGTGTGTGTGTGCGTAATGCACACATTGTTTGCTGTGTAAGGACTACACTAGAATAGCTGTCATATGTCGCATGGAGCCTGTCACTTCAGCCACATGACTCCACTGTGCCTGTAAAAGTCCACTTCGTATTCTGTTAGTGTCCACCCAAGTGCACGTTTCTGATAGGCTATTCCCTCTAGAGGCTCGAGGTAATGGCCTATTGAGGGCACATTTCCTTATCTGTGCCTAGCACACTGTGTGAGCCCGCTATCACAATGGGCCACGTCACTGCCTCTCTTCCAAGCTGAGGACGCATGAGAAAGGCTCTCAGAATGTGGCTGCCAAGCGTTCGCTCCTGAGCTCTTTATCCTACTAAACTGATTCATATTATGCGTGTTTTGCTCTCCCTCCCTGCCTTCCTCCCTCACTCTCTCTCACTGCTCCACCACCTTATCTTCCACTGCAGAACGGCCCCGCCGTGGCTGCAGGTGCAGGCTGGAGGGGTGGGAATGGGAGGGGGCATCTGAGGATGGGCAATGCCCTCTCCTGTGAAGCACTTTTTATGGGCTGCTGCCCCACATTTTAATCAGATTATGTAAATATACACTTCAAAAAGCACTGAAGTGTGACACACACCAGAGTGGGAGGCGGGAGGAGTCCGGAAGGCTGCGGCCTGATGACACCTCCGTCACCCGCGCGGGTCACGTCCTCTGTCTGCACGTGTGTAAGTCGCCATTCACTAGTGTTATTACCCACCGTGACAAGGTACTGGCACTGCTCACTGGTATTATTTCTTGAGTTTTTCTACAATTCAGTCACTGTCCACTTTTCATTATATTCTCACACAAAGGAAGGCGAAGCTAGTTTAAAATAAATTGTAACTATGAGCTAAAGAGTTGAAATTTGGTAGCATTTCCAGTATGCTCAGTTGGATGATTAATGGCCATTAATGAAGTGGGAAGGTCCAGTGGCCAGTGAAAAAAAAAAAAAAAAACCTTACAGCGAAATAGGTTGCATTGTAGAGCGGGTTAAGGGAGCCCTCCAGTGGTGAATTGGGCTATTACAGGAACAGAAGGCATTGTCAGTGAATGCGAAGCACATTTTCTGAGTGCAAGAGGTAATTATGGCTCAATAAATAAACCAGTGTCTGTATTTACCAATTTATCGCACTAATCACCATTAATCAGTTGTCACTGTTTATCTGTGTTATTAACCACTGACTGGTGATCCAAACCTAAGATCTATCTAATTAATAAAGGATGACGCAAATCATTTTTAAAAGTGGTGGGATTTTTTTGTTCCAGAAATGGGGAATCCAGGGGAATTAACTCTACACCATGAAGGGTAGCATTAGTGTAAATGGGTCGTGAATAAAAGCTAGAAGACAAGAGAGGAGAGGACACAAAACTACAGTTATGTAGGAGGGAAAACCTCAAGGAGCATGACCGCATGCCTGCCCTCCCCCTTTGGGACATGCTAACTATTCGCTCCGCTGTTACGCTGTCTCTAGTTCCGCTCTCTCTTCAGACACTGCAGACCCTTCTTCATGCCACATGTCCGGGACATGGAGGTGCATAGAGCAGAGAGTGACACAGCGGTTCAGTACTGATGCTAGGCTGTAGTGTACTTCCTAGTTTACTTGCTACTACCTTTAGATGTAAGAAAGACAGCATGTATTTAGCATAAATACTTATAGCCAATGTTCAGCTAAAGGTACTGTACTTTTTGCACGTAACCAAGGTTCTATGTCAGGGCTGATCGATCTTAAAGATGACTTAGAAGGCCGCCTAGGGTGTCAGCTTCTGAGGGGGTGCCGAATTGCCTGCCAATTTCACTTTCCCTCAGACAGGGGGCGCTGGTGGTGATGCTCACCTAGGATGCCATATAGGCTGGGACTGGTACTGCTCTGGCTACAAGCTGTGGACAGAACAGGTCTACAGTTCCATATTATCACTGATAACAATATTATTACTCAGGAAGTGAATATTTAATACTCTGAATTACACATTAACTTTATAGGAAGTTTTGAGTTTCACTTTAGCAAAACAAACCCAGAAAGCCAGCAGATTGACATTAGAACATGTGTAATATGATTATATTTACTTCCAGTTACGTTGCCTGCAGCTGCATGTTGAATCACATCATAGCAAACAGATGAGACTAAAACTAAAGGTACTCTATCTGTTACTGTTGTGGGCAGTGGTGGTTTAATGATTAGATAAGTGCACTTGGAATTGAAAGATTGCAGGTTTAAATCCTCCACCAGCAAGGCACCACTGAGGTACCCTGAGCAAGGTACCGCCCCCTCGCACTGCTCCCCGGGCGCTGAATTAGCTGCCCCCTGCTGTGTCATAAATGGGTTAAATGCAGAGGACACACTTCATTGTTGTGTTCTGTGGTGTGTCAACAATGACCACTGATCATTTCATTTAACTCTTAATCAATCATTAGTCTTTTTATTGCTTGCAATATAGATACTGTTACTGCTGTAACGGTGACATTAATATTTTCAGTGAACTCGAGAGGTGACTGTATTTTGGGCACCAAGTCCAAAAATCTAAAGTCCAAACGTGTGACGTATGATTTTGTGTGTGTGTTGGCCCAGTTACATTTAGGAGGAATCCAGCAGAGACAGTGGTAGACAAACACCTTTAATAAATCTTCACTGATGTCTGTGCTCAGATAAATATATGTTAAAATCACCTAATAGTAGAATTCCATGTAAATGTAACAGTAACACTTTACTTGATGGTGCACAAATACGTACTGTAGGTTCAGTTTGCAAACCCTAATTTGGGGCATTAGGGTGAAACAACAGGCTGTTGGAAAGTAGGAAAAATGCTACTAAAGTATGCTAAATTGTGGTTTCCTATCTATCAGGGGCCCAGAACTGCCAGAAACACAAATTTTGATGGCTGAAAAGGCCATACTTTTTCTAAACCTAACCCTAGGTTCAGTTTGCAAACCCTAATTTGGGGCATTAGGGTGAAACTATAGGCTGTTGGAAGGTAGGAAATATGTTAATAAGGGTTGTTAAATTGTGGTTTCCTATCCATCAGGGGCCCAGAACAACCAGAAACACACATTCTGATGGCTGACAATGCCATATTTTCCTAACTCTAATCCTAGCCTCAGTTTGCCATCCCCAATTTTGGGCATTAGGGTGAAACAACAGGCTGTTGGAAAGTAGGAAAAATGCTACTAAAGCATCCTAAATTGTGGTTTCCTATCCATCAGGGGCTCAGAACTGCCAGAAACACACATTTTGATGGCTGAAAAGGCCATACTTTTTCTAACCCTAACCCTAGGTTCAGTTTGCAAACCCTAATTTGGGGCATTAGGGTGAAAAAATAGACTGTTGAAAAGTAGAAAATATGTTAATATGGGTTGTCAAATTGTGGTTTCCTATACATCAGGGGCCCCGAACTGGCAGAAACACACACTTTGATGGCTGACAATGCCATATTTTTCCTAACTCTAATCCTAGCCTCAGTTTGCCATCCCTAATTTGGGGCGTTAGGGTGAAACCACAGGCTGTTGGAAAGTAGGAAAAATGCTACTAAAGCATCCTAAATTGTGGTTTCCTATCCATCATGGGCCCGGAACTGCCAGAGACACACATTGTAATGGCTGAAAATGCCATACTTTTTCTAATCCAAACCCTACTGTAGTAACAGCTTAGTTATTACTGAAGTGCAAATCATAAACAAATATAGTCGCTACTTCAGTCACGATTCAGTAATGATGAACAAACATGAGATCAGTATTTCAGTTCTGTTATTCATTATCGTTGTTCCTTCGGTAGTTTGCAAAGATTTATAGAATTAACAGCAATAGTAACAAATATAGTGACTGCTTGGGATGAAACATACATCTGTCCTATAATTCGAGTTTTCTATGAAGCGGTACCCAGCAATTTAAAGGTCTGAATGATTTTGCAATTCATAAGATGTCCGGGTTCTTTGCCAAAGGTGGGAAAACATTTAGCCTGGGGGTTGCTGTGAGCAGCCAGGGGGGGCCATGCACGTTCCACTTCTTTGTTAATACGGAAGTCCCCATCCAGACCATCCCTCAAATAAAAACCAGAGCTCGATGGTAAAGGCTGTGCTTTTGGATGCACACCAAGTCTCTAATTACGATGTAGTGAATATAGCCTACTATAGAGTACAGAGAATTGGTAAGAGATTGTGGTACAATGGACCATAGTTGATTCATCATCCATAAGGATGAGAAAATCAGTGCTACAATATATTGATATATGATGGAGCAAAACTATATTGTTAGTTGTAAACTGCCAAGACTGTGCAGGCTTTTCCAGACATCTGAAAGTCACTTTACAGTATATAGTTAAACATCATCTTATAAGACAGTGTTTGCCTTTTCACCTGGATTTTTTTACTGCTCATGTATTTATTGACTTTACAGTAGAGGTTAATCATTAACTCTGCTTATCTTGCATATTTTTATGAACTGAGACAGTTTTAAGATGCAAAGCATGTTTTTGTATTGGCTATACATTTACTCTTTATGCACTTATTTCCTGCTCCACATTTAGTAAGTATTTGTAAAATGTAATCCATCCATCTTCTAACTGCTTATCCTGGTCAGGGTTGTGGGAATACCTGGAGCGAAACGTAATTCAGCGAAATGCAAAATAATTTTGGTTATGAAGCAGTCAATTGAAAAAAAAAAAAAAACTCAATTTATTATCTCAATTCACCATCACAGTAAGCAGAGTAGAAGCACATGAGTTTGGTTTTATTTACTTACAAAATATTTCATTTTATCGTGTAACTAAGTAAATGGTTGTTTACTGATCTGTATAATTACATTATGACTACAATTTAACTGCACTGTATAGTTCAGACTACAAAAAACCTGCATTGTAGCAAATTGGGTTAGTACTACAAAATGCAGTGCATAGTTCCATAGGAAGTCCATAGCTCCAAAGATAGAAAGCATTCCATTTTGGAAAGGGCACATTGTTTGTTGTTGCTGAATCTCGTAAAATGGCAGAGATGCACTTGCAGAACAGATTTTCACAGAAGAGTGTGCAGATGTTTAATTTATACAGCTTAACTTTGACACACTTCATTACTTCAGATAAAGTACGGCTTTTCTCATAATTCCTGCAGATCTGTGATACTACTTCCTTATCAGTCATATGTCAAGGACATGTGGCGGGGCACTTAAATGTTTCAAACTATTAGTTAATGATTACATTCATTCAGTAAGGTATGAGATGAGTGTCAGTTCTAGTCAGACTTTCATATTTCATCATGAAGTTCATGTATTACGGACTTGCTTATTTGATTCTACAAAGTTATATACTACAGTGTACAGAATGTAGCAAAATTTTGGTGTGGTATGCCGAAAACAGTCATTGGATT
>JAABNX020000046.1:10851419-10864051 GCA_015163995.2 Mormyrus lacerda | reverse complement strand
GGTTTCAATTTGGTGGGAATGCAATAAAAAGAGCACAAGGATTCAATAGCATAGGCCATGGTATTTCCTGTTCCTCTTGACAAATGCGATTTGCGTGTCTCATTACAACTTTTGCTTTCCCGAGATGACGACTTTTGTTATTCTGTGATCTCAAGAAAAAAAATTGTGATCGAGAATAAAAACTTTGGCTACATTGAGATCACAAGAAATATAAGACAAAAATAGATAATGATGCATTTCCTCTATCGACTTGCATAGGATGCAGAGTTACAGTGAAAAGATGGAAACAGAGCAGTGGGCATGTTAATGGTTCTCTGCTTTACTGTAAGTCTTCTTTAACTAATAAATGGACAGCTATGCTATATTTCTCCTTTTTTTGGCTGATCCAAAAAACGAGTTGATCCATGACGCAATGGAAACCGTGACTTTTGTGATCCATTGCAGCCCTAATATACAGCTTCTTCGTCGAGTCTGTTGCAAGAAATGGTAAGATATTGAAAAACGTTTAAAGCTCTGAGGTGTATCAATATCTCCACAGCAACAAGGGAGGTGGAAAAAGGAGGTGGAAACAGCATTTGCTTCCCTTGATTTCTTGTCAGCAAAGTGACATGAACATACAGAGAGTGTTTTCGGTGGTCTCCTCAAGTTTACGTTCTTAAGCCAGTTTCGTCTCGATTCATCATGTTTTGGCAGGCAGTGGAAAGTGTACAAAGACAGCTGCAGTCCCTGTTTGTTTTTGGTGCGTGATCAAAGCATTTGCTGCTTAAGCCGCACATTTAGCTCGGGTTTCAGCACTGACACGAATGGTGCAACGTGTTCCTGAGCTCCATAATGCGATTTCAGGCAAAGCTTAGGACACCGAAAGAAAGAAATTCCTCCGAGAAGCAATAAATGTAACACCATACATGTTAGACACATTTGATTGGGCTGCCATGGGCAGCTAGTTTCTATCTAAATCTCTTCTATCCTATACATAACTTCCTAAATCTTTTATTCTCATCAGGAGGTTGTTTTGTATTGAAAGAGAATTTCCCTACGGGGATTAATAAAGTGATTCTGATTCTGAAAGCATCATACGTTGCTGATGCTGCTTCACTGAGTTACACCCACACTCATTTCCACAGTACTGTAGCTCCACCAGGACTAAGGTGGATACTTTTGCTGATAAATTTCGAGTTAGTGAAGCAGCTGGTTTGACCGTATATCCGTAGTATCCTTTGTAGTCTTTCGGTCTCAAGGCCAGTTTCATTTGTGATGATGGTTAGAGATGCATGGTCACCTTGATCACTTTCTCAGGGACCTCGGGAAGTAATCTCCGGAGATCAGGGAGAGGAGCCGTAAGAAGCCAGTGAAAGCTTGGGGCTCGGGATAGCATCAGCTGGGCAACCAGGGGGGAGATGCTAGGGAAACTTGTCAGCCATTTCTCCTCCTGCACAGGGTACAGAGCAGCGATGAACGCTGATGAATGACGGTTCCCTCTTAGACACGATAAAGTACTTTTACCAGGTGATGTTCACCGTCGTGAAAAACATGAATGTTACAGGTACTGTGATGAAACAGCGCACAATAGAAACGCACTGTCCAAATATACAGTGCAAACACAGAACTTCAAAGCATCATTGCAAAGGAAAAGCACACTGCTCTCATATTACGTGCCTCTGTCTATTCATTGTGCAGTGATGTCCTTGTACCTGAGACGCCAGCACTGAGAGCCAGTCTCTGTCTAGCCAGGTGACGGGATCCCTGCCGGAGGTCATCAGGGTGTGGTGAGCAATGTCGTGCATGCATCTGGCCAGGTCTGCCATTCCAGTCACAAACAGCACCTGTGGACTTACCGGACCCTAAATGAGCTGTGGAGAGGACCCTTCACCATATTTGTTTCACAATGTATGACAAATAAAGTACAACATGATCCTGGTGTCCCAATTCAGGGCTGTTTTTTATCCAGCACAGATATTACTGCTTCATACTGGGATTTTAATGGTTTACTGCTAAAAGTCAAAGGTCACACTATCACTTGTATCCCTGTTAAGAGTGCATTTCAAAAATAGCCACTTTCCTGGGATTTTCACACAGGTAGCTACAGCGTTTAGAGTTTATAAAGAATGGTGCAATAAATAAAAACAGTCAGTCAGTGGCAGTTCTGGGGGTGAAAACACCTATATAATAAAATAAAATAAAAAAAAATAAAATGAAAAAAGTCAATGAGAAGGAGGGTCAGATTTGTCAAACCTAACATAAAGGCTACATATGAACAAAAAAAACAGCTCAGTACTATAGGGGCATGCAGAATGGCTTCTCTAAATGCAGAACTGGTCAACCCCTGGAGCAGTTCTGGAGGCAAAAGTGTGTTCTACTCAGCAGTAGACAACCGTATCTAAAAAAGTGACCACTGGCTGTATTCTAAATGTGATTATAATACCTATAATTTAGCAAAAGTGATTATGAACATATTGTACCTTGACATCCATGTCTTTCGTCTTCTCCCCAAACCATGAAAGCTGCGAGATGATCTGTGGCAGGTTTCTGAGGACCTCACTGGTACAGTTGTACCTTCCAAAACAATTTAGCCCACCAATAAAAGCACGCTGGCTGAGAATTTTGTTAATTTAATAGTTAAACCGGAAGAGGAATAGTGCTCTTTACTGGATAAAACATGACTCACAAATCCTATCCCAGGCAGTTCCGATTTTATCTTGTCAACATATTCAAAACATCCTGCCTGGTTCACTTTCTGGGGGGGTCATTAATACTAGATGATCACCAGCAAATACCCAGCAGCTTAACTGTGCAATTGGCATGGTATAACATAAAACCTTCTTTTCACACCAAATGACAAACTACATTTACAAACAAAAAACTACATTTACAACAACTAAATTACATTTTAACTAACATGCTTCATGTCTGACACATGTGTTTTGCATTTCATGGATAACTCACCCAGAGCTAAGCTCCTCGGGGCAGAGCAGGAGGACCCAGCAGTGGCTGTACTGCAGAGAGAGGGCTGTCAGTCTTCGTACCATGTGCTCGGTGATCTCATCTACCCTCAGTGCTTCTAGCTCCTGTACTGAAGAGATTGGGCTGTCAACCTTGGCCTCACATGAAGCCCTTTCCATGCTTAGCGCCAGGGGATATGGCTATTTCCCAATCAAAATCTCATCCTACATAATGAACACAGGTTCTGCTGGTATAGACAAGACACTTCTGCGTTATTCCTGTATCACATGTGCATTATTACAGTAAACTGTGTATCAAAAAAAAAAAAAAAAACATAAAAATAATGGGGGGGGGTGTTAGCCATCATCCCTGGAGCAGTTGTGCTTGGGCCGGACAGTGACATCACTCCACTAACCACTGGAACAGAACCTTCACATACAGAGTCAGACACTGCCCCACTATCACCCAATCTGAGCTCACCTGCAACCCCCCCCACCCCCACGCACACATCTAGAGGCCAGGTGACCCACTCGCCTGCATGAAAACTGCTGTGCTCTCATCCACTGTGACCACAGAGTAACCATCTTGTCTGCCCAGCATCTGAGGAGAAGTCTGGAGGCTCCTCTCCAGCAGGGTCATGCCAAACCTGGAACAAAGAGTTCTACAGATGTGTTTTCAAGCCCAAAATGTAAATACACCTGCATGTTAAACACTTTTATACAATAAGTGGAAGAACAGTAATAAATAATAAATCCTACAAATGTTTAATTTCAGAGTGTTAAGAAGCATAAGGAAAGTCACAGGCAGGTGACTCACGTAGACTGCAGGATCTGCAGCAGGTCCTTTCTGCGAAACAGACTGCCTGCTCCCAGCAGTACGAAAGCTATGTTCAGCTCCACAGCACGGTCAGCCTGGGTTGGGTCTGCAGGGCTCACCAAAATACGAGGGGGGTAGATCAATACACAGACGGACGTACCCACAGGCACAGACATATTTATACACCCAAACACATCCACAGGAAGAGCGCCCATATGGTCACTGATAAAGAAACACTTAGCTTTAAATATCTTGAATGGGCAGATGTAGTGAAAGCTTCCTGTGTGAGAAGCTAAAGCTTTCATATTGTTCTGTGGGGGTGGTGGGGTCTTTGTGTCTGTGATGAGACCCTTAACCCTTCGGGGACCAGTTAACCCTGTTTTCTGATCCTTACTTTGTAGACGTACTAGTAAATGTACTGCAAAAAAATAAGCAAAAATGTTAAATTTTTCATGGATACTAACCAACAACTGGAATAATGGTCCAAAAAGACATGTGGCTGATGCCCGTCTCCTGGCAGAGAGCAGCCCAGGCTGAGGACTCCGAGCTGTCATACTCCACTACCAGGGAGAGGCAGTCCCAAGGAAAGCAGGGACCGATGTGGGAGCTGCTGATGACCGTACACCAACTCTCCTGCAAACTGAGCCGTAAACATACTCTCACCTGAATTTTTAATTTATTAATATCCTGGTTGACCATTTAATAATAATAATAATAATAATAACAACAACAATCACTTTATTGATCCCCATGGGGAAATTATCTTTTATGCCTCCCTCAACTTGCTCTTTGTAAACAAGTTGTCTGCGAAGGGCAGTCACCTATAGCAGGGCCCAGGGGGTTAAGGGTCTTGCTCAAGGACCCACAGACATGCTGAGGCTGGGTTTGAACTGGCAACCTTCTGATTATAGGCACACAGGCTTAGCCCCCCACATTTTGCACATATTGTGTGGAGAAGAATGCTAACAACCTGCTTGGTTTAGAAAGGAAGACATCTTAATTTGAATGGCGATGCAATGAGTGTGGCGATATGGAGAGGTCATAGGTCAGGAGTGGCGTGTCACCTCTTGCTCACTCTCTGACCATCCAGCTTCATGCTCCCCTCCTCTGGATAAAGGAATGATGCAGGGACACCTAGAATCCAGAGAAACACAAAAGAAAGTTGCAGTATTGAGATAAAACATGGAACATTTTGAGTCCCTACTGGGTCTGGCTGAGGTCTACAATGGTGCGATAACAAAAGGAATCATCATTTAGATTTCGAGTTGCCCCATTTAAGCAAAATACATAAACCGTCATGGGTCAAGCTACACTTTGATGCTAGAAGATCAATGTGATGTTTCCATCATGGTCCTGCGACCTGCAGGCACCGTCTTATTATGCACCCTGTGCTCCTCTAACTTCAACCAGCAAAGTCACTATGAGTCAAGGCCGTGATTATTATGTATGGGGTGGGGAATCCCCCCAATTATACAGATGTGCTCTCAATGTCCCCCTCAATATGTATTATAATTACGGCCTTGCCCCCCCCATGTTGACTCCATAGCTACAGCCTTGCTATGAATGCAAATCCAATACAAATCCCATGACCTCACGTAATCGTAAATGGTAAATGGTGTGTCCATATTTATAACCTTTTACTTACTGCTTTACTGTATATACATATGCAGGATTTAGTTCTATGTACAGTATCTATTTATTTTCTTGGTTGATAACATTGTGTGACACCAAGACTTCCTCATAAGCAAAAAATATCCTGTTTCTAGCAAACCGGACTCACAGCTTAATCAGAGGGACCGTGTGAATTCAGCGTTTTACCTGTGATCTGACTAAGCGTGTCATAAACCTCAGCCCTTACACAGTCTGTGTCCATGGCGAGGATGACAAGAACCTGCAAGAAACAAACAATACGTAGCACAAAATAACAAGGAGTTCTTGGAAACACTTAAGACATTCTGCCTGGAACCTAAAATTAAGGGATTATGACACATTTGACCAGGCCTTTCAAGTGTAACTGGGCGCGGCACAGGGGTTCAGTGGGTAGCGCAGTTGCTTCATACCTCTGCCTGTGTGTGGAGTTTGCACGTTCTCCTCATGTTACATGGACTTCCCCATAGAAATTCCCCTTTACTCCCACAGTCCAAAGACACGCAGTAAACTAGGAGTCTCTAAGTAGGCCCGATTCTATGACTCTGTCTATGGGACCATCACTCAGCCTTGTGCTGCATGGGATGGGCTCTCCTGCAACCGTGACCGGGATAAACGGTTGGAAGACAGATGGATTGATGGATGATTTAACTGGGCGGACTGGCCAAATATGATTGCACAAGTGGGGCGGACGTGGTTCGGTACTTCAGGGAGATACACGCAGTCGGCATGGTGACTGACTTTAGGAGTAGGTGTCTGACTCCTGTTCCTCAGCCACCAGGCCTTCATCTCCTGCTCCAGCTGGGCTGCTTTAGGGTTCGGCTCTCTGCTCCTCCAACTCAGATACTGCACCACACGCAATCTGGTCCACAGCGAGTCCAGACAGCCACCCACATCTGCTGTCCGTGCTTCATCAAGGTAATCTGTTCGAGGAGGACCAGACAGGAGCAAGACTGAGGATTTGGGTAGCCACAGCAATGCATCACCTGCTTTGCACGATAGTCTTCTAATCCGTTTTACTGCTGTTTGTGCTCCTTTTGCCGTCTGATGTTTGCTTTAAGATCCCTTTCTATAAAGAAAGTGATCTGAATGGTCCTCATAAAGAGAAAGGTAGTTGACTCAATACAGAATGTAGCTAATACTATTTACAGCAGTAAAAATAGAGTATTGTCTAGTTTTCTTAAGAGCAGCACCCTGGTCAGCTTTTGAAGTGCCACTTTGAAATGTAGCTCAGTTAGTTTAAAGGTACCTCCTTTCCTGGGGCTGTCAGGTTAGTCAAGCTTCCAATGTACACATACCGACAGCAGCCCTGAGGTCACAGGTGAGAAGCAGGTCTCTGGCCGTGACTAACACATGTATCAAGCTCAGTTCTTTGTACATATGAATGCCTTTCTCACTGGGCTCTCCTGGAATACAATGCAATTAAAGATTATTAATGGCGTCACTAGCAAAATTGAAACAGAGGTTCAATTGATTCATTGGATGCTACTGTATGTTCATTCTAGGGATAAATATTCTTGCCAAAACAATTACCATTAAAGGCATGTGCATATTACAGCACTAATATCAAGCATTCTCCAGCTGCTAATTCACTAATGTCAAGCAGACCCAGGAGCCAAGCCTAGTGAGTGGATGTGTCAGGTGATTCTAATAAGCTACTGTAGCACCTTATTACTATTATTGTTCCTGTTGGCACATTATAAGTATAATGTACATATGACATGGATAAATGTATGTATCAGCATATACAGTCTGTTTACTGTTCACATCACTAGTAAACTTAAGGTTCACCTTTTTATTGAGCACCAAACAAAATTGTATTTGCTATGATCAATCTGACGTATGTAAGCCAAAGTAGGTCTGCAGAGCAAAAGGATTATACACAGTAATAGTATGACAGCATCTAACCTCTGACTACTCACCTTGCATCAAGCACCTGTTGAGCTCTTTTTCCTGTTGCCTAAGGAGGAACAGGGTTTGGTCTGAGGACAGGCTATGGAAATCAGTCTGGCTCCCCAAGGTACAGGAATTGCTGTTTGACAGGCAGGACATTGTCACCGCCCGGAGCTCTTGATATGCCTGTTTCTGGCTCTCTGAACACAAAGAAACAGTCACCCGAGCAGCACTGACTCTCTGTACAGACAGAGACACAATCACCTGACTAGTACTGACTCTCTGCACAGTGAGACATAGTCACCTGACCAGCACTGACTCTCTGCACAGTACATAGTTACCTGTCTAGCACTGACTCTCTGTACAGTTAGACACAGTCACATGACCAGCACTGACACTCTGCACAGTACACAGTCATCTGACCAGCACTGACTCTCTATACCATTCACAAACTCAGTCACCTGACCAACACTGACTCTCTGCACAGTACAGTCACCTGACCAGCACTGACTCTCTGTGCCATACACAAATCACAATGCCACAGCAGTCTGACACCTGATGGCTGCACAGCAATGACGTGACTGCTGCCTCTGCCCTTAGCTGAAGTTGCATTGCAAATATCTTTGCCTCCTGTGCTGTCTCTGTCTGATATTGCACGCACTGGCTTCTGATTGGGCTCTAGCTTCTGTCTGGGAGCTGAAAAAGGCCGACACACTACATTAAACTCTTCGGATAACTGAAAATAAGGAGGAGAAGGTATATCCTGTTTTACAAGAAAAAATACCCAAAGATTCGGGGATATAGCTGGCTTTCTGCAGATAAGCTATTCTGCTGCCTTGGATTTAACAATGACTAAAACTATTACATTGAAAATTAATCAAAATTAGCTTGCTGCAATCAACATCTTTATTTACTCATGTGGATCGTTAGTCTTTCAGTCATACAACCAGTTCCATAGCAAGTCCGGGAACTGTTGTCTTACCTGGTTCTGTTGGAGGCTCTTGGTTGACAGATTCGTGCCACTGCTGGGACCGGAGCATCATGAAGGTCTGCAGGGGGTCTAGGTCCTTTTGAGGTGTCCAGGCTGTGTTTCTGTTAGGAGTCCCCATTCCACGAGCTCTGGCCAGGATGGATGTATTCTTTCTCTCCAACCCCCCCACTGTGCTAGACTCGGTTCTGTGAGCTCTAGGTATGTTAAGCATGTTCTGGCTTTTAGGTCTGACTGGTAGACTGACTTTTGCACTGTCACTCATGTCATTCAAGTCTATATCCATATCCAAGTCTTCCACACCTTTCTTGGGCTGCTTTATATATTCTAAGTGTAAGAGAAGCAAGTCAGTAATCCAACAGTCACAATATCGATTATTACAAACATTTAAAAACCTCAACCTTAATTACTAACCATTAGTTAAAGCAGGTAATTTTCTCACTAATTTTTGGACTACCAAGACAGGAATATAATGGGGTTGTATTCTATAAATGGTAAGATAAGATGGCCACAAGTTTACTGCTAAAAGATTATGAATAAGACAACATTTAAGACAAAGTTTATCCTGACAGAAAGGACCAAACTGTTGTCTACCCTTATGACTAAGTCAACAAATTTTTGTACATTCATTGACTGAATGACTGCAAAGTCACATAAACCAGGACCTACCAGACTCATCACTCGATTCTGTTAGAATATCTGCTGATAGGTAAGACAAACATAGTCAATATTGTGCTACTTCTGAAAATTTATATCCAAATGATCGTTGATCAGAATCATGATCAATTGCTTCATATTTAGTCGGTTGGTGGCAACTGTAAGTTTAGTTCACTCACAATCAATCTGTCTGAAGGATAACTCTGAGAAATCTTCGACTGGGGCAAGCACAGAGTCTGTGTGGATCTGGTCTACTGGGGCCGTCTTCTCCACACCCAGGTCCGGGTGGAAGTTCAGAATGAGGTGTTCAATGTCAAGGTGTCTGTGCACCTCGATAAACTGCTTGATGTCCATCAGTTTTGCAGCTTCCGGAAGGGATGGGTAAAGCTTTGCACAGTGACACATCTGTGGTTCTGCCAGATGATAGGTGGATGCGGTCATATTTACCACTCCCAATACATCATCGCACTCATGACAAGAAAAGTTTTCTTGTGATCCGTGTTTCTTGAGTCAAAGGTCATGTTCTCAGTAGTGTGGGTGGGTCTGTGTAAATAAGTGCTGGGGAGACAATATCCCTCAACCACAACAGGACTCTTGTAATAAAATACTTAGAAACCCGGGAATACCTACATATACAAAAAATAAATCAAAATTTATTTTATATCTGTTATATGTGCATGTTTATATTTATGACTAACACAAAGAAGCCTTCCTCATTTGTCTCATTCAAATTCCCTGTAAGTTATGAAGTGATTAAATATTCTTTATAATTCAATATGAACAATGTTGGAAGGGGAAAAGCTGATCGAGAGGATGATCCACTTGTCCCTTTGGTTGCTTGCATTAAACATAGTTGGGTTTTGTTTACTCTCTTTTCCAATAATCCTCCACAGACTGTAGATTCAAGATTCGAGAATCTTTGAATCTTGAATCTGAATCTCTTTTCCAATAATCCTCCACAGACCACTGTGAGCCTATGACTCACCGTCTGTGAGCCTATGACTGCTAACAGATGCTTGATAGATTGGCTAATACAATAGGTAGCATGAATCCCCCAGCCTGGTTTCACTCTGGGCTGTGGGTCATCCATCATGCGTCAGTTGGGACCTCTGAAGGCCCTTACCTGCCAGCAGCAGGACCAGGAGGGAATTGTGGTGTTTCTCTGCTTTCCACAGGCCTTCCATTGCTGCTCTACCACCATCATGCAGAAGGTCACTGCCAGCCCACCACATCACAACAGTAACCGAAAAAAAGTCAGACAATGGATAACACAGTGGAATGCAATTAAGAAATAATCATCCATCCATTATCCAACTGCGTATCCTGGTCAGTGAGTCACTGGGGGTCTGAAGACTATCCCACGTAGAACAGGGCACAAAGCAAGGGTGCGCCCTGGATAGAATGCCAGTCCATGACCATTATACTCAAACATGCAATCACTAACTGGTAAAAAGACATCCACATACCGTTCAACCTCAGGATACAAATACACACACATTGCTATGAGTTAAGGTCATTTTTGCAAAAGATGGTTGGGAACCTATCATATTGATTTCTGAATATAAATATCAGTCGCTGCTTTGATCATCGCGCTTAGTACTTCTCGCAGTGTGTTGAAGCAGAGCAGCATCTCTCATTGACTCACAGACAATCTTCTGGTGTCTCCTTCTGAAGCTGGAGGTAGCTGGTCCTGGGCTGGTGGAGGAAGGGTGGGCATGGAGGTTGGAGGGGAACATCCAGTTCCAGGCTGGGCAGGAGGATGAGACAAGCTGAAAGGAAAGAATGAAGAGCAACACAACCCACTTACTGGGAGACAAGCTGCTTACTTTCTCATTGCTATCTTAAGCCTGGCTGTATTTTCTACCATAGAGTACCCACTGGAGACCAGCACAGCAGGGAGAACATGAAAACACCACATGAAGAGAGCACAGGCAGGATTCCAATCCCCAAAGCTGGTGATGTGAGGTAACAGTCCTACTTCATCAGGCCGGCCAAGTAGCAGGACAAATTTGACAAAAAATTTATATCAAATTAAACCTTATCTTGCCATTTCACCATTGGGTAGCAAAATACTTCTGACCTAATCAGTGAAACACAGGTAAAATTCCCCCATTCATTATCTACAGACTTCTTGGTTACAAATAAATATTATGCTTCACATTCTATTTAGTATCCTTTGAAGTCCAATTCAAAAGGAAATCATCCCATTGATTCAATCCAGGAACCCCCCCACAGCTTAGACTGAGACACATAATAAACTCCACTGCTTACTCATAAGCCTTTTTCACACATGAACTCCGGACGTTATCTGGAGAACCAGGTCTGGACATTTTCCAGAGTTTCCCTTCCACATATGCGGTACACAACTAGAGATTGTCAGTGTCAGAAGTGTTCACATCTACTACAAATACTCCATTTGGTTTAGACTGGGGGGGGGGGGCTTGTGTAAAGCATGCAGGAAATGCTGCAGGAATCACAGTGTTTTGTTTACAGCACTATTGAGGGAAGTTCCAAAATCTCGTCGTCTCTCCAGTTAGCCATGTTCGTTGGGGGTCTTCCTGCAAATGGCCCTTTTTCTACAGTCTCAAATGTTTGTATTCTTCTGCTTTCATGCCAGTCGCATGATAGAAATGTCATCAACACACCCAGTTGCTTATGGGGAATTCTCCACAGTTCTGCCTGTCACATTCACACGTGGGAATCATTCGCAAATAACTCAAACTTTGTACCACGGAGCTCACAGGGTAAAGTCTGTTTATTGTCTGGTACGACTGATTTAGACAATTGCAATCATGCACACACAGCTCCTCCAGGCTGGAAAAGTTCAGGGGGCAATGCAGTTCTGAAAGGGGCTAATTACTCATACATTTATCAACTCAGGGATTGGCTAGAAAAAATCCCACTGTGTACCTGGAGGAGAAGAAAGGACTGGTGATTCGACTGCCAAATCACGGCTGGTTAGTTCACTGGGCATGTCATATAACTCTACCCTCATTTGGACCCTTGCAGCTGTATCTGATATGAAGAGAAGAAGAAAAAAAGTCAGATTATTCTAAAGGTAATGCATGCACAATTAACATCATGCCCCTATAATTGTGCATAAACTGCATAAACTCATGGTGCAAACATTTGCCTGGGGTCATGCCAATTCATTCGCTTTCCCACAAAATTGCCCCACTGAGGCAACAGGGCTTACGGCAAAGTCAAAATTAAAAACCTTATTGCAAGTTTTGGTGTTACTAAAAACAAGTACAGACTCATCATGCCGGGGTACACCCTGGTTGTGATTTCAGACCTTTGCAGGATACAGGCACCCACACACACACACACACACACACAAACACACTATGGGCAATTTATAGATGTCAATCAGAGTAACTGCATGTCTTTGCTCTATGGGAGGAATCAAGAATAGCTGCAAAAAAACCTGCACACTGAATACAAAAGAACATGTAAACTCCACATACAAATAGCAGGTGGTATTCAAATCTAGTCCCTGGAAGAAAAGCCACAGTAACACCTCTGCAAAATAATCTCTGCAACAACCAGAAGCCCACAGAATCCATCTGTTTAATTTTTCTTCATTATTATTATTATTGTACAACCTGTGTACATTTAAATTCAAATATGGTTATTACTCGGGGGGGGGGGGGGGGGGGGGGGGGGGGGGGGGGGGGGGGGGGGGGGGGGG
>JAABNX020000046.1:10825695-10837435 GCA_015163995.2 Mormyrus lacerda | reverse complement strand
ACTTAACTAATAGCTCAGAGTTGTTAAAATCTTATCTAGCTCTGATTTAAAGGAACCCAGGGTTTTAGCTTGCACTATTTGAACTGGAAGACTATTCCATGCTGTACATGCTGTGTAAAGAATTGTTTTCTCAAGTTCAGTTTTTAAAATGTTCTTTTGTTAATTTCCACCTATGGCCATGAGTTCTTGTGTTCTACTGAACAGCATCCAGACCTGTTAGAATCTTTTATCACTGGATCATGTCCACCCTTAATCTCCTTTGCTCAAGGCTGAACAGATTCAGCTCAGCTAACCTCTCCTCATAAGACATTCCTCTAAAACCAGGAATCTTTATTGTAACCCTATGTTGAACCTTTTCTAAGGTAGCACCGTCCTTTTTAAGGTATGGTGATCAAGCCTGCACACAGTATTCTAGGTGGGGTTTTACCCATGAAATGTATAATTGTGGCTTCACCTCTCTTGACATAAACTCCACACACCTAGAGATGTAATCCAGCATCCTATTGGCCTTTTTAATTGTTTCTCCACACTGACGAGACTGGGACTCATAATCAGCTACAGTGGTACCCATAAAATATCTGTTCTTTATATTTCTGCTTCCTGCATGGATTATCAAGATCCTGTTGTAGCCTCTGTGCTGCAAATTTAACAAGTTTATTGTATGTATTGGTGTCAATGTCATTAATATAAATTAGGAACAACAGTGGTCCTAAAATTAAGCTCTGTGGTACCCCACTATGAACGCAGGCCCATTGTGCCTCTAATAACTACTCACTGCTTCCTGTCTGTTAACCAGTTTTTGATTCAAGCTGCCACAGTTCCTAAAACTCCTGCAGCTTAAGTAAGAGCTGTTTGTGGGGGTGCTTTTTAATATCTTCTGTCCTTTTTTTAGCTGCTACATACTGATCATTAAAGCCGTAAAGTTGTCTGCATGCTATATTAGAATCTCCATTGAATATGTGTTTGTTAAAATGTTTAGGTTAAATTGTGGGCTTATGCTATGTTGTGACAGTGCCATTGTGTTCTTGCCCGTTTGAGTTGTTTGAACCAGTGTCATTATCGTAAACTAAATCAAATGAAAACGGCCACCAAATAAAAGAAAACAGTTTGCAAACTGATATAAAAATTAACTATATTTAAAACAAAAAAAAAAACGTACTTTAATCTACAAAAAGTAGTAACACGTCACCTTATTTAACCAGTGTCGCCTCTTTTAAAAGATGTTATGGCTGCTGATCCGTCCCTTTCTTCATTGTGACTTCAGTGCTTATCACAGGTGTTGCATGCCTGCTCCCCTAAAAGGATATGCACCAAACTGATACAGATAACTTTTGGGCATCAGAGTGTGTGCTGAAAATCTCTACCTGAAGTCCTGTAATTACATAGTTTGTTGTCAAAATAAAATTAAACAGTCAACTTGATTTTCTGGAGGAAACTTAATTGCTTAGATTAATTGACCAATAAATAAAATAGTCGATAGATGAATCTATGGAAAAATAGTCAGTGGCAGCCCTACTTGCCACATGCGTCCTCGAGTTGTGAGTGACGTTTTCTTCAATCTTGTTTGTAGCTGTGCATTGTTTTTTTTTTTTATTGCCTCACTTCCAGTTAGTTTTGAATACATTGCCAGATCTGAAATTTACATCTCAGGCTTTCAGTGTTGGAAATAATCTTATTTGTAGGTGGTGACATTCTCAATACAGCTGTTGCTATAGGCCTAATCGGGTACAGTGGAGATTTATAGAACAATGTTTTTATGAGATACTGAGGTAGCTTTTGCCAGTAATGCCTCCAGTTTTATGTGTTCAAATTAATGCTGTAGAATGGAATGAACACCTAATGACCATGTGTTAGTTTTAGTCCGTTTAGTCAGTTGTGTGTTTTTGGCTTAATGAGAGTGAAGGAAGAGCTCTAACTGAATTTAAAGCCAAGTTATGCTTGATCACATTTTGTTGGATCCTTGGGGAATTTAGCAAGGTCCTGACAGTCCTGTTCCTCTTTGGTGCTGCCCTGATCCTGATATGCTCATTCTTATACCGTTCCTCTAGTATGGCATGCGATTGTTTAACCTTGGATTGCTTGTCGTTACTTGAACCGATATGAGAATTTTGAAACAGACATTTTATTTGTTTTTAGTGGCGTGCATCACTAGGTTTAGGTCTTAACATACTGTGTACTGGTTTGCATGTTAGTGATTTATTTTATTTTTTTTTAAATAAAATAGTTTTTCACCTTTTTTAAGTTGAGTCCATAACAGTCCATTCTGAGAAAATGTAGCTTTTTGACAGTCCATTTTTCTTTACATAAAAATGATTTAGATAAGGATGTGTATCATTGAGATTTTAAAGGTACAGCTACTCTTGCTTATACTGCTTATCCACCCAGTACTTTAACGGTACTCTTATCTGTACTTTTTAAGACAGAGAAACAATTTAAGAACAAAAGTAACATTGCTGTATTTCTCATGCGTATTGTTTATAAATTAACATTCTTGATTGGCAAACTGCTCAACATTATTTTGAATGTCACTTATAGATTATAAAGTGATTATTGGAATGCAAAAGAAACGGCAATGTCTTGAACAATTTACTATTATTGACTGATTTTGTGATAATGGAAATTACAACAAACATAATAAACATGTTCATTTTTAAGTGAAAAACGGAATGCAGAACTTTTTTCTTTGACAGTAATTTTAAAGTGTAGTAACCTTAGTTTGTCCAAATCACTACATTTGTGATCTGAAACTGATATTGTGAATTTCAGAGCGACATATGTTGTTCAGACAATTTCAAATTGAATTTATGAACATACCCATAACAGTTAGGTGGCTAATGGTTTCTTTTGATCATTAATCCATGTTCGTGTAATTAAGTTAAGTCTGTTTGTGGACCCCATTTTTCTGACATAAGTAGGGCAAAGCTAGATAAACTATGAGCTAGCCGGTCGAAACTTATGCATTTCTCGATGTGCATGTGATTGGCTTTCGCTAGATGTTTTGACAGATTGCTTGTGCTTCTGCCCTTATGCAAAGGACTTTTTGCACTTGTGGCAGCGAGCATTGTCAGCATGGAGTCTAGTGAAATTTTTCACTCTTGAATGTTCTCTCTGCCTTCGTCTCTAAAAGCAGGGTTCCTATGTGTGTGCTGCACATTGCTGTTTGTGTGGGTGTGAGAGAGAGAGAGAGCGAGACTGACTGAGCTCCCTTGTACCTTTCCCCTCACCCAAAGCCTCCAAATGAGAGACCTATCTTCTGGATTAAGAATAGTGAAAATGCAATCAGAAACTGCGCTGGAAAAATGAAATATTCAAGAGAACTTTTATATAGCAATAATAAACAGGAAATCTATTTCCTTAATTTCTTCAGTTCTGGAAACAGAAAAGAGAGCTTCAGAGCTTGTTGATACTACGGTCTTTATAATTTTGCCATGGGACCCATTTAATTCCAGGTTTCGGTACCCATCCCAAGTTAGTCATGCTTTTATTTATGTTTTTACCTTTCTTTGGTTCTTTACTCTTAGTATAATTCGTTAATTAGTATTATCTTATAATATAATATAATATAATATAATTATTTTAATTTACTTTCAACCATAAATATAGCATAGTTGCAGGTTTGGCATTAATGATCATCATAAACAAGGCAATTTGATTGCTTTCGAAGGGAATGATTCAGTGCATTGGAAATCTTCAGTTCCTATTTCTGTTCCGTTAATCAATTATTATTATGATTGTTTTTTTTTTTTTCATTTTTACTGAAAACATGGACTGTTTCAATCTTGTCTAGTCTGCAGGCTAAATTTAGTAATGAATTATAAACAAAACAATTGCTGATCGTCTAATACAGTCATCTTCACTGTAGTAGTAGTAATTGTCTTTAGCTCTGCTGCTGCTAACTTTGATTATTGATAATATCGCCTGACAATATCAACTAAGATTGTCACATTGGACCCTTGCTGATATCTTGATTTTTAATGAGTATAAGCTGATACCAGTATGTTGACCAATATTTCATGCATATGTAAAGCAAACATTACTTAGCTAGCTAATTAACTACCTCATAGTGTTAACTATTGCTACTATAGCTGACAAAAAGAATCTTTTTTTTTTGTGTGTTGCAAAACAGGCATTTCCAAAAAACTTTGCAGTGCAAGAGTTCTTAACTTTTTGAGTGAGTGGTGAAACAGGGGAATTTCCCAAAAGCTATTGTACAAAGATCATTGTCTGGTAGTGTTCCTGTTTGAACGTTAGTGAACCTTCCCCTTTAGTCCCACGTTTAAAAAAAATTTGTCACTGCCACTTTGCACGCCTACTTGCCACGTGTGAATGTGAGAACATGCATGCCGAAAGTAAGAGCATCTTCATCTTTTAAGGAGGATGTTCCCCAAAAAGTTCTGATGTTACAGATCAATGCATTTGAATCACTGCGTTAGTAATTGATTCGTCACGATGAACCAATGTATCTTTACACTTCAATTAATTTTTTTGTCTCCCATGTTGGAATTATTTTCTTTGTGTGTGAGTCAAATGCTCAAGCATTACACCTTAAACTGAAATCTGGTTTAGTATTGGAAGAAATTTGAAATTTGCACATATCTCTGTATATATTTAATTCATATATGCCGGCATTCAAGGCTGGGTGTATTTTATTTAGTTTTTTTCCCCCCCATCTACCAGTATGTCCCTGTCTTCATCAACCCTCTCAGGAAAGTTTTTAGTTTTCAAGTAAAGACCTAGCATCGCGACTAACCTGCATCAGAATGTAGCAAAGACATCCCAATTGCTGCTGTTGATGTCCTTTTGTCACTATCACACTTCAGCATGATCCCATAATAACTACATCAACATTGTCAGTATACCCTCAAATTCCATCTTTGTGTACAGTTCAAGTAGCTATGTGTTTTTTTTCTTCATGGTGCTAAATTTCACTAGTTTATGATAATTTAAGATTAAAAGTAAAAGAATAGACCCGTATGCTTGGCAAATGCCAATATATGTATACATACACGCACGCACGCACACACACACACACACACACACTTTCTGTATAGCCCAGTGTTTTCTGTCTCTCTTGGACTACTTTTAATAGAGTGCGTCAGTTTCTGTATGTCTGGTTTAAAATTTCACTTCCACTTTCTATTTTTTGCAGTATGAAATTTTGCTTTGCGTACAAGATGATGATGACCCTGCTATCAATGTGTGTAAAAGACTTCTTGGAAAATATCCCAGTGTGGATGCCAGGCTGTTTGTTGGTAAGAACTTTTTTTTTTTTCTTTTTTTCCCCCACTGTTTCTGAATGTTGGTGTATAATCAAAAGGGCCACATTTTAAAGACTCTTTTCTTTCACAGTTGTCTTGTTAGTTTTTTTTTTTTTTTGTTTTTTTTTAAAGTGATGGTTCACTGATTGCAAACAAAGTGGCGATAATAACAAAATGTGTGTATTATAGGGGGAAAGAAAGTTGGCATCAATCCCAAGATAAACAACTTAATGCCGGGTTATGTGGTGGCCAAGTATGATCTCGTCTGGATTTGTGACAGCGGAATACGTGGTGAGTAGTGTCACTAGAGCATCTTCCTCCACATTGCATGTGGCAGGCAATCATCTAAATTATATTGTCGAAAGGGGGGGGGGTATTTGTAACAGATTACCTGACCCCTCTTTTACATATAACAGCCGTTTTTTTTTTTGTTTTTTTTTTAAAGTCTCAAATAACTAATAATTAGCAGTCAAACCAGTGAATAATGCATGTACAATTTTAACATTTTAAAATGGATGTGCAGATCAACACTGATATAATGATTCTTTCGATCCAAATCTCATAATGTCCTTTTGAGAATTCATACCCCCCCGCACCAAACACTAGAATTGGTACTTGCAATACCAACCATGTATTAAGTCGAGTCAGATTGAATCGTCGGTTCATTGCTGATGCTCTTCCTCCCTTTATACTCCGTCGCTGCGCAGTGAAACCGGACACCCTCACCGATATGGCCAGTCAGATGACGGAGAAGGTGGGGCTGGTTCACGGCCTGCCGTATGTGGCTGACAGGCAAGGCTTTGCTGCCACCCTGGAGCAGGTGAGTGAATCCTGACTGCAGTGCAGGTTTTCATTTCAGGTGTCTGTCTTTGCCTGGTCTTATTTTTTTTTTTTATATAAAATATAGAAAAAAATTTATGGGCATTTAAATAAACTAGCAAACCACTTTAATGAAATGAATTTCCAGTCCTGCTCTTCCCTTCGCTGGTCATTGTAGGCTTGGTCTGCATAGCGATGGTGGATTTGTTATTGGTGTTAGAAACTGTCACTGTCCGTAGCCCCCTTGTTTTTGTTACTGAAACTGCTGCATGCTCTGTCTGTTTATGGCAAGTTTTCCCTCACATTTCTTACATTTCTAATTTGCATAAAATGGGCCCAAATTATAGGACTATACACAGTTCAGTATTTTTATTTGTACAGTACTGTAATTTGAAGTGTTTGAAACCGTAACTGTGTTTTGAAATCAATAAAATTAAGTAAATGGCGACGCTGTCCATTTTATTACCATATATTCGTGTAAAAATTCGTGTAAAATCAATACTTCATCTGATTGCAAAAGCTTTACATTAGAAAGACCAGTAGTTTTAAGAGAACATAAATTTCAAGTAGTGATAAACTGAAACCCAAATTGTAGTTTTCCGTCCATTTTCCAACCCACTTATCCTTCTGGATAACTAAGTGTGATTAATGGAAAAATGGCAAGAATAGAATGACTGAGTCAGTCAAAAAACGACCTGGCAATAAAATGTCTGCGTGAAAACTATGTGCAGATATATTACACATTGCTTGTCAGTGGACATTTGTTATGAGACAAATAAATCTGCAACATTTTTACAGAATTAAGCAAGCGTCCCAAGCATTGTACAGTATGTACATTTCTTCAGTTATTGCATGTGTGCAGTGACATTTGTGGCATCATAAGACTGTTGGTAATACATTCAGAATATTGTTCTCTTAAGTCGAATGTGTCAGTAAAGTATGCATACTCCTTACATTAGTCCAGCTTCCTGTAAAGCATGAAGCAGCTTGCCCAGTGCCTCACCCAGGGTAGTAGGTAATCTCTGGTGTATGCTTTGTCCTGCTTGGGGAGTTGTTCCGGTTACTTGCGCATTGCAACATCCTCCGTATCCCTGTTTCCGCTTGCGTTATTAGTTCCTCTCTGGATTGTTGGAGGTAATAAATAACCTTGGATGGTTCATTTCTGACTACCTTCCCTGGGTTATTCAGGGGCCAACTCCAGGGCAGAGGGGGGAGTGCATGTTGTTAAATTGCCAGGCATGGTTCCAGAGCAGCCGTTTAGATTGCTTCCAAATATGTTTGAATCTTGAATTTTACATAGCTGCAGCATTGTTATGGTTAACGTTTAGCATGTTAACTTGTCAGGTTGATTTGTGATTTTCCGTTAGCTTAAAGATTAAAGTTCTTCACTGGAACATCTCAGCAGGTCAAAAGACGCTAAGATGTAGTTGACACATATCTGTTCAGTGTACATGTCCTCATATCAAAACAAACACTGACTGGCAAGTGTAAAGAGAGAGAGTTGTAAAAATTTGCAGTACTGTGAAAAGCATTTTAAAAAATGTGCAAAAAAGTTTTTTTTTTTTCTGGGTTGTAAGTGTATATTTGGGGTAAAAACAATTTAACATTAGAAGATATGCAAATGAACAGTAGCACAGTGGAACCTAACAAGAATTTCTTCTGTTCTCCAAAAAGTTACTGATATTTTGTCGGATGGAGATAAACACACTGCTTCAGTTCCGAGACGACCTGTGAAGCTAATCAGGGAATCCTGTGTATAAGAAGCAATGTTTTATAATGGTCATGTATAGGAGGAGATCACTGCTCTTATGGTCCCTTTTCATAGCTACACATGATTTTGTTATAATACTTCATATGGGGTTTCTATATTAAGCTATATTGTTGTTGTTATTATTATTGTTCTGTTGTCTGAATGATCTTTGGGCAATCAGAGGGAATGAGTGCTCTCTTCGTCATAGGTATACTTCGGGACGTCCCACCCCCGCTCCTACATCTCCGCGAATGTGACAGGCTTCAAGTGCGTGACGGGAATGTCCTGCCTCATGAGAAAGGATGTTCTGGACCAGGCCGGCGGCCTCATCGCATTCGCCCAGTACATCGCTGAGGACTACTTCATGGCCAAAGCCATCGCGGACAGGTGGGCCTGTTGGGGTTGGTGGTGTTCTGGGTTACATGAGCTAGCATCACATTAGAAGGGCTTCCCACGGGATAGAAAATAGCTGTCAGCAGTTGTGACGTACAACAGGCAGGTGCAAGAATGATTAAGTTAAGAACTGCTGCTAAATTATCATGGGGTACATTTGATTTGTTTTTGAGACATCTGAATGGCTAGAACATTAAAAGATTTTGTCATTGTTTGCCGCAATATACAAATCATAACACCTTCAATAATAGTTGAACAGGAACCAAAATATCACAGACAAATACTTACTGAAGACTATTTTTAGGAACTAAAACAGAGGCGCTCATGAGGCCAGAAGTTCCCATTCTCATGTACCCATGGTGTGGCTAATGTCTGATTTTAATGAGAATTTAAACATGATTTAGCCCATTATAAGCTATAGTGAAGGCTGATATATTTGTTAATTTCGAGTGACAGTGTTATTTTTAACTGTGTATCCAGTTAGAGCCGCTTTCTTGTAATAGATCGTAAATGATGGTTTTAATTTCTAATAATCCTTTTTATTGCTTTTGTCTATCTAGTAATTTTCACAAGTCGGGTTCATAGGGGTCTGGGTCCTAAGCATCGGTGTGGTTTTGATTTTGGTTGAGAACCGCAGATTTTCTGCTTTCCTGTCATCTTCCATCCTCAAACCTGTCTGGCAACCTGGCAGATGTTTGTTTTTAATGACCCCTTCCTGTCCTCTTTGCCCATTTGACGACCCTTTTAAGTAAAGATTGTAATATGGCGTCTCCTGGATATACACTCCAGTCCTTCCTCCTTGTAGCATCACATGGTTCTCCATGCGTTTATTCTTTAAATGTGGTATTTAATGTTTATTCTGTCCCACATATTTCTACATAACCAGATCTCGTGGAACATTAGCATATTAAGTCCAAGAAATTATTCTCATAAATGTATTTGTCATGTGCCATACATTTTCTTCTTTGTCCCTTAGGGGCTGGAAATTTGCCATGGCAACACAAGTGGCACTGCAGAATTCGGGTTCCTGCTCCATCACACAATTTCAGTCACGGATGATCAGGTTTGTTTTGAGACCGTTATCTTTCACCAGTGCCACCAGCCTTACCAGTGTGCCCTTTTTCGGATGCAGGCTTTGTTTGTATACAGCTGGGCTGTTCATGGTTCTGACCTCTTTGAGCTTCTAACCATTAAATCATCAAACAAATGAATCGCAGGATGTGTTCAATGCTGGAATTAAAATGTGTTGTTTAAAGTCAAAATATTAACATTTTTAGCTATATCCAGTTTTAATTCATGTTCTTGTTCAATTTCCATTAGTGATTTTGTTCTCGCATAACCTTGCAAACTTTTCATCGACATTCCAAAAATACCTTGAAATTCCAGTGGATTGTTCATTCTTTTTAAATTTTGATTTAATATCTTTGTCAGTTGGTTTTTACCCTCTCAGGAATTTTTGATATAACTGTGGCAGTTTGAGGGAACCAGATATTGGGTCAGACATCAAGGTCATGGGCATGTAGGAACCTTCTCAGGATTGTGTCGACTCTCCCCCATTTGCTCTCTCAGGTGGGCCAAGCTGCGGATTAACATGCTCCCTGGCACCATCTGCGAGCCCATCGCAGAGTGCTTCGTGGCGAGCCTCATCATCGGCTGGGCGGCACATCACCTCTTCCACTGGGATGTTATGGTCTTCTTCCTGTGCCACTGCCTGGCCTGGTTCATTGCAGACTACATCCAGCTGCAAGGCATTCAGGTAGGCCTCGGTCCTGCCTTGGCCTGTAAACACTGACGTACATTAAGCCACCACTGTACTGTTGAGTAACATCTTGTTTTTAAGCCTGCTGAGCTCTCCAGATTTTCTTGGGATGGTCAGAGAATTAAACAACAAAACTATGGATGTTGCGGTATGGATTATGAAACACCAGCTATTGATGCAAAATGGGCAACCTCAAGGATGGGCCTGAATCCTTCCATTTGGTGCTAACCTTAACCCTCTCCTTCATCAGGGGGGTCCGCTTTCCTTCTCCAAGCTGGATTATGCCGTTGCCTGGTTCATCAGGGAGTCTATGGCCATCCAGATCTTCCTGTCTGCCCTGTGGGACCCCACTGTGCGATGGAGGACAGGCCGGTACCGCCTGCACTGTGGAGGGACCGCGGAAGAGATCCTGGATGTGTGACTCTGAGAAGCTGAGTACAGCTTTACCAAAAAAAAAATAATAATAAATCGAAAAAAAAAGGAAAGAAGCTGCTGAACAGCAAAGTGTGGAGACCAGGGATGAGAATGAGACAGAGACTTGGCCCTTGGCATTTTTATTTTATTTTTTTTAAAAGATATTACCCTTTTCCCCCTTATGTGACTCATGAATTCCTTTGAGAGAACTTTCTAACCCATTGAAGAGAGACAGTATCATAAAGTTGTGTGTGTGTGTGTGTGTGTGCGCGCGCGCGCGTGTGTGTGTGCGTGCATGTGTGTGTTAGCCAGAGGAGAAATGGGCAGCGGTTATGTGAATATTCAGACACGATTTAATAGAGATTATAATGAACATTTTGGCCTAGGATTTCATAAGATGTGAAATACTTATACCAGAACAGTCATTCCAAAGGGCTTAAGACGACACTGGAGAATGAGCAGTGCTTAAACACGTGGCTATCGGGTAGAACCAACCAACCACGATACAAGTTATCGCAGGTCAATGACCTTTTTTATTTTGATTTTAATTTATGTATTTATTTTGTATTTCCCATTGTATAATTTGATACTTTTTTTTTTTAAGACATGGATGTACAGCCTGTAGATGTATTACAGTTCTTGAAGCAGTTAAGATTGAAAGGTGTGTGTGTGTTTGTATGTAAAATGTATGAAAATATTGCATTTTGCCCTCGCGTACATTCAAGGTTCTAGTCTTTTGTTTTTTTTTTTGTTTGTGTACATGATATAGCAGCAAGACGTTGGATTTTTATTTACAATGAGTGGGCATTAACCTTACTGTTTATATACAGTCCTTATGTAAGTAGTTTCTTACCTTTAACTTGACATGTTTCGTCGGTTCATGTAAATAACAAAAGGATTCTTTAAAGACATGAGCACATTCTCACTGTCTCCTGGAGGCATAAATCCACTGTTTTTATGCTGAGGTGTAGCGTAAAGCGCATTGTGACATTTCGTTTTTGTTGCTGCCAATCATTTTGATTTTCGTCAGGTGTTTCATCCTAGTTGGCCTTTTTATTTAATCTCTTAACCATAATATTTTTAAAATGTGTAGCTAATGACCTGTGTATCTGAGGAGCCTGTCCCTGAATATGAGGAACGCTTTGTGAACATGCTAACTTAATGCAGACAGACTCTCAATCCATGAGCTATGAAGAGATCGCGATGACCTCTGAGCTACTGTGGTGACAAGCGGTTTGTATATAGGGAATAGCACAAATAGGAAGCATAAAGAGTGTGTGTGTGTGTGTGTGTGTGTGTGTGTGTGTGTGTGTGTGTGTGTGTGTGTGTGTGTGTGTGTGTGTGTGT
>JAABNX020000046.1:10798207-10809606 GCA_015163995.2 Mormyrus lacerda | reverse complement strand
GATTAGAAATATATTTCAGCGGCACTTGAGTTCAATTTGTACACAAGCGACAAGACTTTTGTCAGGGACTGTATGCCAAATTTACAAAAAATTCAACAGAGAGTATAAATAAATGTGAAAATTACAAAAGAAAATATAATAACTTTGATATATTACAATGAAATAAGACAGAAGGGGATTATCTAACAAAATTCTGAGTTTGCCATGAGTGGTGTTTCAATTGTCTACTGCTGCCTACGCGTACCTTTATTTGACTAACAGAATGAAATTATGGATTTTTTGTCATAATAAAGATACATTTTTCTTAATCCAAAAAGGCACAACATGTTAGGGATGTCTGTAACTCTGAAATATACACCAGCAAAATGATGCCAGAGAGGCAGCGGTAATGTAAACTGCAGTGAAATAATGTGAACTCAGGTAGCAATTAAAACAGGGGTCACCAACATGGTGCCTACGGGCACCAGGATGCACCCAAGGACGACATGAGTCGCCCGCGGACCTGTTCTAAAAAAAACTTGCCAATGAGCAGCGTCTAAAATTAAATTTTATCCTGTTGCTATTCTTCTTTAATCACATTTGCATTTATATAGATTTGAAAATGACAATATCTAAAAAAAAAAGCATTTAAAACATGTTTGTTATACATGAAGTTTAGATAAGTTTAGCAGGGCGTTTCAAACTGCTCGTCCCTCATATGGCTCAGTGCCCATGAAGTAGCTCTCCACTTTAAAAAGGTTGGTGACCCCTGAGTTAGAAGTTAAAGAGAAATTTGTGACAGTTCTCCAAAATGACTGTTGTCAGGGTTGTTAGAAGACAAGCCATTAAATAACCAAACTGCAGTGAGTAAAAATAAGTTTGGACGCCAGCCTTCTCTCCATCTCTGCCTGCAGTGTCACCCGCCTTCCCCCTTTGACAGCACCGGCCTTCTTATCAGTTTAGCTGCCTCCTTCTTCTTGGTATCCCTCCCCCAGAAAACAGCAGTTGAGAATAGGACACAGGCAGCAACATTCTGGTACTCTGTCCTTTCCTGCAGAGTCCATTTGTGTTGCCGTTCCAGTCCAGTCTGTTCACGATGTGGATTCAAACATACTTATGACACAAAACCATCTCCAGAGTCAAGCTGTATCCACAGGTGGACACAGCTGCCAGTTATTGCCTAATTTGCCTGAAGTACACCACCAGCTCCTTCACCTTTATGACATTAAGCTGTAGGTGATTCTTCTTGCAGGAGAAACTCTCCACTCCACTTCTCTTCCTTCCCATCACTGATGTGAGGGGAACCTCGGGAGGTGGCACTTCTGCAGTTGTACTGAAAGTGGTGTAAAGAGTGAACAGGAGTAGCGTAGGATCTTGGGATACTCCTTGGCTACTCAGTACCACATCAGATGTACAGTTACTGAGGCAAACAAAGGCAATTTGGCAATCAAGGCAATCAAGCAACATCCTTCTGAGCACTAAACACACTGTAGAAATCAAGGCAGAGCCTTCTCACTATGTTGCCTGGCTTGTCCATATGTGAAAATGCTCTGTCGACAAGGTAAAGGACTGCATCTTTGACACCAGGGCTGCCCAAACCTGCTCTTGGAGATCTACCACCCTGCAGAGCTTAGCTGCAGCCCTAATGTAACATACCTGACACAGATAATCAGGCCCTTCAGTAGCATCTCAGTATCAGAACCAGCATAGCTAGAACATGTAAGCTCTGCCAGGGAGTAGGTCTCCAGGAGCAGGGTTAGCCCTGTTCTACACTGTTGTCAGTCCGGTGTGCAAGCTGAAAATGGTTGTAGAAGTTGTTCTCATGGGGTCAGAGGGATTTTTGAACCAACTTTTCAAACATCTCCACAGTTCGTAACATACACGCCAGCAGTCTGAAGTCATTGCAGCTCCAGCTTCTTCCATTCTTGGGAAATGGAACTATGCAGGAGGTTTTTCAAAGAAAGGGAACCTTCTGTAGTCAATAGTCATAAGGACAGATTGACAGGTCCTGGAAAACTTCTCCTGGCTGCTCCAGAATGGCTCTCAGCATTCTGCGGATGATTTCGCTGGGGTCAGTTCTCCTGCCCTTGTGTAGATATCCTGGCTCTCTGATTATCTGGGCAATGGGGATGAACAAGCCTGCAATAGAGATGTGGTTGTGGTGGTTGGAAAGGGACCTTAGCAACAGCTATGGGGGCATAGAGACCCTCCGGCTGGGGTGAGTACACATATGTCAAACCTATTAAGAGACTGGTTTGACTTGCCTGCCCTCTGCTGATTCCCAGTTACACCCAAGCTAACTGTCTCACCATAGCCAGTGAACCTCCTTAGCCCTTTCCACACCTGCTGCACTCTTTTGTCCTCTGAGATCTGTTCAGTGCATCTTTTGTATTCCCCGGCGCGGCTCTTTTGCCTTCAGCTCCCTCCGCTGGAGTTTCCACCCACAAGGGAGGAAACTGTTTCCACCCAGCATCCAAAGATATGTAGTTTAGCTGGATTTGCATCTCTAAATTGCCCTTAGTGTATTAGACCTGTGTGACCTGCGATTCTTTCCAGAATCTGAAAACGGATGGATAAATTACACTGTATCTTTTCGTACACTGCATTATAAGTATTTCCCTGTTAAGATAGTGAAAATGCTGATTTTCTTTTGACTCACTAAATTTGAATTCACAATAAATTATAGTCCTTCAGTCTGATGAGTGTTAAGCAGTAAGAGTGATATCTACCCTTTAGGATACCCAGCCATCTAGAGAGCTAATGAAAGACAAAAGAACTGAAGAGGTGCTTGATGAAGGACAACCCCCTAGTGGTGCAGTGACAGACACTGCCTTCCCGGGATTGAGTCTTTTAACTAGATTTTTACATGGACTCTCAAATACCACACCCATCAATCCTGCTGTGTGATGCCTAATTAGTTTAATTAAACAAAACTGCATAAAAACATTTCCGTCATTTTCTGCTGGACCTAGAATAGAGACCCTGCCTTCAAAACATCAAACAGACAAACAGGAGCCATGAATCTCAATAGCAGAGCTCCCTACCAGCCACCCTATCTACTCTTTTGGTTTTTGTTTTGATGAGAAATCCATTATTTCCAGATTTATTAACCTGGTTAAACGGCAAGCAATATCAGCAAGAGCAAGGCGTACATTTCTTTCAAAGGGGTGTAATTTGCTGTGTTGTTTTCCATGGCGATAAACTGACAACAATTAAACATAATTCATGTCCTGCCCAGTTTTCTTTTCTTACATGTACAATATCTGCATACATACATATTTTCTACTTCCATAACACAGTGCTGAATGCTGCTCATCAGAATGTGAAAAGATTCAGCTTCATCCATGTGTTTTTCTGAACCACTTTTCCTGTGAGGGATTACATGAAGCATAGAGCCTTTTCTAAGAAGTGCTGGCCACAAGGAAGGGGGCTTCCTGGGCAGCATGCCAGTCTATCACAGGGCACACATGCACACAACGAGAACTGTGGGAGGAAGGCGGGCACCCAGTGGGATCTCACGGTCAACACCAGAGAAAACCTTCAACGTATGAGATCATAGTGCCACCTTTAACTTATCTATCTATCTATCTATCTATCTAAGGTACCAGTCAAAAGTTTGGACACGCCAAATCGCCAACAAAGGAGAGTGTTGCATCACATGACCTGGCCACCTGACCTAAATAGTAGAAATGGTTTTGGAGGAGTTTGAGCAGACAGTGAAGGAAAAGCAGCCAATGAGTGCTCAGCATATGTGAGACCTTCCGTCCCAGGAGGCCACCTCATGAAACTGGCATAGAAGAGACAGTACAGTCAGCCAGTCCCTGAAGCAACTGGGGTTAAGGGCCTTGCTCAAATGTCCAATGGTGGGATCACTCTGCCGACCCCGGGATCAGAACCGTCAACCTTCCAAGTCCCAAGCCACAGAGCTGCTCCCACCCAAAACAAATTATTTCTTTTGTGTGATACATTTTTGGTCAGTACATAATTACATATGTTATTTTATAGTTTTGATGTCTTTATGATTATTCTAAAATGTAGAGAATAGTACAAACAAACCAAATGGGTAGGCGTGTCAGAACTTTTGAGTTCTGCCAGTTATTGAGTGTGTGAATTCTGACAATATAATGAACTGTAGCTTCCTGTTATTAGCTAAATAAAGGGAGCAGTAGGCAACAGCAGACAACTTAAACACTTTACCATCTGGCAAACCCACATTCTCATTAGATTAGACACTTCCCTTCCCTTTGTGAAACATCAATGCTATTTAATGGTTCACTGCAACATAGCATTCAATGACTAATTCAAAGAATGCACAATAGTCTTAGTTGTACTGCAATCCATTGCAAAACCTCATGAAAGGTCAGTTGGTCAGTGTGAAAATGGGTGGTTTTGTGGATTTTGCTGTACACCATGACTGTTGGTTTTTATATTTTACGCTGTAAATAGTTTTATATTTTATGTTCTCTGTTTTGATATGTCCACTGCCTTCATCATGTCACCACACACATCATCCCCTGTGCACATGAATAAAGTACATGCAGCAAAACTCAGCCATGGAAATAAATGTGGTTCACCTTCGCACACCAGGCTGGGGCCTTCCCACGCTCTTTCAGCTCCACAAATTGCTGCTGTGTTCCCGCTTTTCCAGCGGAATCCTTCGGAACAGCCAAATACGGCCTGGCTAAGGTAGCTTGTTCCCGTGAATGAGAGCAGGATGGTGTGGGCAGCCCTCTGAGGTGACCCACAGTCAACAGCTGCAAGCAAAAAACAGAACAGGGTTCCAGACCAGTAGCACTTCCCTAATTTTAAGTATATGCTGAAAAGAAATCATACAAAGTTCCTGTTTTAGAATAGTGACACTTTGTGCATCCTCCATCCACCCCATCGTGCTCACCATGAAACACACAGACACGTATACAGGTGAAAGCATCCAGCACTCCTTGAGCAACTGGAGTTAAGGGCCTTAAGGCCCCGACAGTGGCATCATTCTGATGGCTACAGGATTTACAATAACTACACCTTCATAATGCTTTTGATATTGCATTCATAAAATGTTCAGTGCACCTTCATGATGCATTGATTAAGTATTCACAAAACATTTATATACATTATGTATGTATACCTTAACATGCTAACATAATATACATTAATAACAAACATTATAATTGTATAATCGTGTAATGTTTGTTATTGATGTATGTTAAAGCTGTTAATGGATGTTAGAATGTTAAGGTGTACTTACATGCTGCCTATGAATGTTGTATGAATGCATTATGAAGGTGCAATAAACGTAAAGCGTTACCCAAAATCCTAACCACCAGAACCACACAACACCCCTATTAACAGTATAATTATAAAATGACAGTACCTGTGCAGTATGATTTGTCCTGGCCAGGCCGGAAGGGTTCCTGTCCATTCTCGATTTGGTATCCAACTTGGCATCGGCAGTTAAAACTACCCTGAACATTGCTGCACTGTGCACCCTCTCCACAAATCCCCTGCACCCGACACTCATCAACATCTGCAATAAAGAAGCAATAGCCATCAATCTGGGCACCCAGAAGAGCATCCATTCCCTATAGCCTCTTTAACGGGATGTTCACAATGTCCTCTCCTCATTCATGGGAAAAATGCAACAGCACGGCAACACAGGCTACTGGGCACTTATCAGGTATATCATGTCTTGCGTGTGTGAGCAATACTCTGCAGAAAAACTGGCCTTTTGAGCAACAATTACTGAAGGACTTCATGTGTTATTGTTATACAGCATTGAATAACAGTGGTTAGTGAATAACAGAACAGTAGCTTAATTAAGCTTTGTGACACTTGTCAATGGAAAAAGATTCTTTAAGATTCTTTGAAAGCCAATAAAATTAATCACAAATATAAAACACTAAATAAATGACTGCATAAGTTTTTACCCCCTTTGAGTATTTAGTACAGGAATCCTTGGCAGCAACTACAGCCTTGTGTGTATAAGGCCTCCATGAATTTTGAAGATCTCGACACTGTAGTTTCCCTCTAATCCCTATTTACAAAACTGCTAAAGCTCTATCAAGTAGAACGGAGCAATTTTCAATTCCGGCCACAAATTCTCAGTTGGGTTGATATTTGGACTCTGACTTAGCCACTGTAGGACATTAACTTTGTTGCTTTCATCTCTGTGTAGCTTTGGCTCCATGCTTGCATTTCTTCAATAGAAAACCTTCACCCAATTCTTCTCTTACAGACCGCAGCAGGTTTCCCTACAGGATTTTTGCTGCATTCATTTCACCCACTTCCTTCGCAAAACCTCACATGAAATGCGGCAGAGTACCTTCCCCACAGTATGATGCTGCCCCCTGCTTGCTTTACGGTGGTGGTGGGGGGTTTTCAGCTACATGAGACGTTTGTTATGATGTGTTTGCTATGATGACCAAAAAGCTCATCATTTTAGACTCATCGGACCACAGAACCTATTTGATTTCAGTCTCCACACATGCACTACTGGCAAACTCTGCATGAGATGTCACATTACTTTTTTCTTTTTCCTTGACAGTACACTTTTCTTTGCCACTCCAACATAAAGCTGTGACTGGTACTGTAAAACACTCAGACAACAGTTATGAGGTGCAGAGACTCTCACATCTCAGATACATATCCTCGTAAATCCTTTAGAGGTGCCATACGTGACATGGAGACCTTCACTCTAGGCGGATCTACAGCTCTGCCAAGTGCTGCGAAAATTTCGGTAACACTTTACTTGAAGCTGCAATCTATAATGTTTTAGTGCTGATTATAATACTTCATAAGCTCCAGTGGAGCTCTCATCTATAATGCGCTTTAGATACCTTCATAGTGCATTATAGATGAGAGCTTCATAAGGAAATCATAATGCATAATAAAGATGGCTGATACCTGAATATTTATAGCCATGTTTACACCTTCCAGCTACAGGAGTATTAGGACTATGATCACACCTTAACTGTAACACCTTAACCCAACACACTTCTAAAATCAACTGGGTACACTAGTGATGATTTAGGTGTCATAGTAATGGGGGGTTAATACTTACAAAATCACTTATTTTGTATTCTATATTTATAATGAATTTCAATCAAATACAGATTTGTTTTGACTTTGACATCGATATTTTTTTCTGTTGAGCATTGTCAAAAAAAAACTAAATCCACTGTCGATCAAGGCTGTAAAATAATAAGACTTGAAAATCTGAATCATTTTTATAAATAATTAAATCAATCGTAACATTACAATTATGAAATATTAGTGTGTTAATATTCTAAATTGTAATTTAACTTTTTTTATAGATAAGCATTACAAAAGAGTATTGAATAGGGCTATATATTGTGATTTCATCACAATTTTGAAGGTAATATGCAGAATCTGGTCCATTAGAATTGGCACAATACTATAACTTTGTAGTGTATAAAGAACACTTGGAACTAAGTAAGCTATTCATTATCTGCATTTATAGCTTCAGGTAAATTGTAACGATAGTATTGATAACTCTTGTCTAATCGTACAATCAGACAAAAACAGACAGATGTTTTACTTTACTGTTTCAATAGGTTTCAGTATTGTAGAATAAACCACTGACCTCAATTTGTTTGAAGATTAAGCACATAAAACTTAAAGATGAATATAATTTTAACGGAAGTTATTCTAAATGGTCAATAGCGTACCATCACAGAAGGTGCCGTCATTTGGAATGAAGGTGAACATGTTGTTGGAAGGGTGGTAGCCGGTCAGACAGGTGCAGTAGAAACTGCCATAGGTGTTGTGGCAGGCCGTGTGATTCCCACAAATTTTATTGGCTCCAATCTGGCACTCATCTTTATCTGAAGGAAAGCAACTGTTATAACACCTTCAACAGGAAGCCATTTTAAGACGGACCTACAAATCTATACGAAATTCCACTCAAACCAGGGGATTCGCAATCATTCTTCTTTCAAATTACGTGAAGAAACTGACCTTGACAGTGGGTCCTCCCGTTGCCCACAAAGCCATACATGCAGTTGCAGACTTTGTGGCCGTCAGCCTTCTCTTCACATGTAGCGTTGACGTGACATGTGGCACACACGTCCACACCTTGCGTCCCCACTGTCATATACAAAAGCTGATTTACCGAAACCATGTGACCAGTATATACATTAGACATTAGCTAGCATATTAATATCAGTAAAAAATGGCATTCTACTTAGGATTAAAATGCAATGGCTCATTCTATTTTAATCTCTTATAAGATAGCCCAGCTTATGCTCCTCATTCTCTTTAGTAAAACCTATGCCATATGGTAGATCGGCGCTAGGGATTTTCCCTGCACTTAGTCTTCCAGGAGTGCTCACCTGAGGAGATGGTAAAGGCAGATTGGATAAGGAACACCATGCTCAGCGCTGCTGTGCTCCAGAACATTCTGTCTGTTCTCATGCCCTGTCACTCAGATGTTCTTCTCTTTCACTTGCATTTCACTCAGACTTCCTGCTTAAAGCCCTGCGGTTCTGACCGGCCTTGATAACCAGGTCAGTGAGGAAAATAACCAGATGCAAACTGTTCCTTCCTTGGGTCGACTTGGCAGTGGTTGGTTTGCAAGCAATGGCTGTCAGTTTTAGTTGTTGACATATTTAAGTCCTCAGCTGCTGTGAGACCCCACTCTTCAGGCTGTCATCACGAAAAGCTCACATAAATTGCAGTGTCATGCTAACAAGACTGATAAGGGCTATATATAGACAACTTACTGTAAGAGAATCCAACCATCACTTTCTAAAATGAATTATTTCCATCATTTGTTCTTCAGTGTGCCGGTAACCAGTGCATACCAAGTATTGAATTTCACTATTTTCTTGAAACATTTCCCGATTCGAATTAACATACCATGCACTTCTTCTTACAGAGAGCTACAGCACAACTTTGTTTGCTGTTAGAATTAAGTGCGTATTCCTTACATTTCGCATTTAATTTCTTTGCTTCTTCATCCTAACTGACCACAGCAACATGGGATAACGGAACGTACAATTGGACTTAAAATTCGGAAAATGCAAGGCTGATGTATAAGAAAACACGTAACCTGTTTATCTTAAGAAAAAAATTACGCTGTCTAAATTATTTAAGATATTAGCCAAATAACTTATAGATGCCAGCTAAATAATAGACTCGAACATTATGTTGAAGATCAGGACTATTCAGGAATAAACTGCAACATTCTAAATTGCCTGCGCTATTACCAAGGGGAAAATGACGTATTAACAAGATTATTAACGGGGGGCTCTGCATTACGGGGCGAGATAACTTTGTTCTGCTCCTATCAGCTAAAACACCAGGGTCTGCCAGCTCCCCTGCCCCTCCCCCTGATCTCCAGGGGTGCGGTGCTGTGAGACAATGATTAAAAACTGCCTGCCACTCAAAGACTTAAGCCCTCCTGCCGATGCAAGATTATCCATCATCTGATGTAGGAAATCTCTCGGGATACTCAGGCATAGCACAAAACATTTGGTCATATTAACAATGCTTAAAATGAACCCACTTTAAATTGATTCTCTCTTCTAGCGTACTGCCTGGGATTCAGGTTGCTTTATCATATAGCAATCTATATTTTGCATATCAGAAAAAGCACTAACTATATTCTCAGTAAAATAAAACACTTTACATGTAAAGTATTACGGTATATATTTTAAACTGGAGATCTAAACGTCATTAACTGGCATCCTTCCGTTTACTAGCATGCTCAGCGGCCGATGACGTCACTGGCACGGAAGACTATCAGCATAACTATTATGCACAGTGAGCCGGCGTGAGCATTAATATAGTGTATTAATACCACCGGTACGGCCCTTTTATCTAATAAAATGTTCTGCAAAAGCACCTTTAATATACAAAATCAATTGATGAGACCGAAAGAAAGGAATACATATTAAAGACGTATTTATTACATTCTGGAAATCATTTACCGTAAATGTAATTGCATAACTAGCCTGTAATGTCCAAAGTTCAATTGTCGGGAAGACCAGTGTAATAATCGCTATTTTACTGAACGTTGTTAGTACTATTTAGTTAACTTGCAATACTGTAAATCGCAGAACGTTTTTTGTATGTGTGCGACTGGCAGAGTAAGTCATATTGTGCATTGCAGTTTATACAGTTTATCATATTGTTATTATAATATTTTGTTATAACCCTTTTGTCTACGATTACGTCAGTACCTAGGTTTAATTAATCCTAGTTTTAATTAAGTTTTAATCAAATAATACAATCAAGATTCAGCTAAACTTTTCGTATGGCTAGTCGAAAACAATTTACTGTAGTAATCTTTAACAAAGTACTAAAAACATTCATTTTATTACAGAATGGACTTCGTAGCGGAGGAAGTTTCGCAAAAGCTGTGGTCATATCATCAAGATGAATCAGGATGGACTTTGGCGAAAACTTCAGTAAGGATCAATGATAGAACAATTATTGCCAATGTAGATGGTGACTGCATGCATCTCCAAGTTTTAAAAACGTTTAGAATTACTTTTATTCAGAAGTAGATCCGAATTTGTAATATTGTAGCCGATTAACAGCTTTGCATGTCCTCACAGTAATGTAATGCTGCTCTTTGGTTGTAGGGAGATATTGTAGTATCATGGAAACCATCCAATGAGTATCAAGGGAAACTGTAAGTTCTGAATGGATACTGAACTATCTATATATTGCTATAGATATTTTTACATAACACTCTACCTGATTTATACTCCATGGATTGCCCAAAGATAGTTTGAAGGTGGACACAGACATCTTACATAAGATATAGAGAGTTCTGTATATTTAATTCCTTGGGTGTGAGACTTATACCTTGTTCTTTGGATCTTTGTAAAGGTACCGCGGTCAGGCAACCATTGAGGACACCCCTGAAAATATCATTCCTTTCATGTATCTTCCAGAGCATAGAATGAAATGGGACAAATCGCTACAATCTTATTCCATTCTTGAGCATATTGGCCAGGTGAGACCCAGAACAATTTTGTGGACTGTTTGAAGCCTAGATCATTTGGGTGTCAGCCTTGCTTTTCATTAAGAAAAAAGAAAATCAGCTATGAACAAAGTCTAAAGAGTACCATTGCTGAACAACATATTAAAGGTGCAGTGTTCACCCAGCTGGAGATGCACTTCCTTACATATGACAGGCCTGCTTTTAATAAGGACACATTTAAAATCAGAGCATTTGCTTTTTCGACAGGAGACTTTTATTTGTCACACTGTCACCCACAGTTACGGCATGGGTCTCATATCATCCAGAGATTTTGTTGACCTTGTGAAGGTAAAACGGTACAATGGAGGAATAGTCACTACTAACTGTGAGTAGCTGGGATGCACCTCGCTAACTATGTTACCTTGGCCAGCTTATCATGTGTTAACTACTTCCTTCTCTGGATTTCTCATGTAGC
>JAABNX020000046.1:10781462-10798107 GCA_015163995.2 Mormyrus lacerda | reverse complement strand
ATGCACCTCGCTAACTATGTTACCTTGGCCAGCTTATCATGTGTTAACTACTTCCTTCTCTGGATTTCTCATGTAGCTGTGAGTGTTGATTATCCCCAATGTCCTCCATGTTCACCTCACATCAGAGGACACAACAATGCATGTGGATATGTGTGCTCTCCACTAACGGGGTACGTACTGTATGTCCCTTTCTGTGTGAAGAAAAAGCCAGTCGGGCTACATTAAGGCGATTTCAGTCATTCAGGGTTCCAAAGTGCACTTCAGATTGGCATCAGGTGTAATTCATAATGCAGTCTAGTGAGAAAGGTTCTCAGCATCTACTAAACTGTGTGTATGAAATCATAGAATACATAAGCCTCCATCGAAAGTTACACAAGGTCAGTTATCATCTTAAGGTACCATAAAGAGTAGCAGGTTGTAACAACATGTATAAACACTTCAGAGCTAATTTATTAAAATAAATAGTGTAACTGACATCTCACATCTGTAGTACAAATGTTTAACTAATACATGTTGGTCAAACAGATCAAACAAATACTAAGCCATACATGTGAGAGTTTCCTTGCATGGCTTGACCATGGCGAGTGGATGCATTAATGTGTGTGCGTGTTGCCAGGACTCCTTCCCAAACCCAGTTGGAGGTCTACATCCAGCCTGACTTAGGGGGGATGCTGCCTCGGTCTGTGGTGGAAGCTGCTCTTCCCAACAACATCATCGACCTGGTCAATAGCGCTCGGGCTGGGCTGAAGGCCAGGACTATTGACAGTGTCTGGCCATAACAGGTGTTAATATATGTTATTATGTTATTAATATATGTTGTAGTTTTAATACCAAGGACATTTGTCATGCAATATAAGAATAATATGTAATACAGAAAATGAAATATCGGAACTGTAGAAATACAGCAGATTTCAAAATCCTGGTCTAAAAACTTTGACTTTGGGATGATCAAAAATGTGTGACCTTTTTGAGCATTAGGTCCTTCAGCTTCAGGGGCTGGCTAACCCAATCGCACGTATAAAAGTGTATGATAAAAAATGAAATAACAATGGCAGGTGTTATTTCAGGTGTTAATACAAGGATATTCTTCAAAGCAGCGACCGTTTCATCACTAAAGTCAATCTAAACTAAATATTTGCCCTCCTGCCTCATTGGTCATGGTTCATCGCTGTGATTAATGCTGTCACTTTATAAGCGGTGTGGCAGAACCACAAACCTTGGATGTTAGATGTTTTAAGACATATTTACAGCCTGTATGACCCTTTGTACAGCAAGAAATTTATTTAAAATTTTCCAACAAGGCACTACCCAGATAAAAAAACGAATAAATCTATAAACAAAACATACCTGAGTGCATTAACGCTGAATAATAAACTCTTGGTGAGAGTGATTCTCAGGACACACAAAGTTAAATTCTTTGACTGTTACAACTAACCTTTTTATTTTCTGTTACTTTCTGGTTAAATAAAATACATACATCATATTTACATAGAATATGTATTAAAAACTGTCATAATATGATTGTACTTAAGACTTTGGTCACAAGAGCAGTTCAAGATCACTTCCTGTCTGAGAATGTCACATGACCTCATATGGACATGATATCGCCACCAAACTCCTTTGACTGGTATTGCACTTATATTCAATAGCCCAACTGACTTTCTTAATTCACTGGCGCTGAATGGATACAGTGCAATTATTAACAAATACGTACAAAACACATAACATTAAAGTTACATGTTACATTGTCCCCCGTTGTTTAATGCTTAAAGCAAACTTTACAGGACATGTCTGTATTATTTAAGTCTATCCTTGCCTTCACGTTGCAGCCAATAGCAAGTGGGCAAGTTGCTGGGATCGCAAAAGTATTTAGAGGAAACGCAGAACTGTTTCAAAGGATCACAAAAGTATTGCAAGGGAATGCAAAATTATTTAAAATATATATATATTTTCCCACCCTAACCTTTAGTCACTTCATAGACGGAAAAACTCCGAGATCTCAACAAACAGTCTATTGTCTTATAGCAGGTGTGTCAAACTCAGTCCTCGGGGCCCGGAGCCTTGTGTAGCTTAGTTCTTACCCTGTTCCACCACAAATCACTCAGTTCAAGAGCTGAATCTGGTGTGTTAAATGCGGGGAAATCAAAAACTTTGCAGGGTACTGCCCCCCCATTACTGGAGTTTGACACCCTCGTTTTATATGCTACAGTGATGCTTTAAAATTCAAATGGTTTATTAATAAATCGAATATGATTTTTTTCCAATCATGTTCGTAGCAATGTTCGCAAATCTGTTAAAAAGTGACAGCCCTAAAATGAACCGAGCTTCGAAAGACAGGATGCTCATTGCCAGGGAGGGGTAATTTAATATTAAAAATGACACTGAAGAGAAACAGGGGATTTACTAATAATAGGAAGGCATTCTTACAACCAAGAATAGACTTACTGACAATGAGGAGCTATATTCATGATGGGACGGGAATTATTGGTAATCTGAATGCCTGTTGATTTTTGGACCTCATTAACCATGACGTCACCAATCGTATCAATGCGCTGAATGTAAGAATACCGGTAGAAGAAAATAGTTTGTACATTTAACTGTATACTATAAAGTCTGTGGATTATCTTTAATAACCGGATCATGATTTCTGGTACTGGATTTTTCAACTGTATTCTTCTGGTGCGTTAATCACCACAGAAAGAATTCAATTCAGAGAAAAGCCCGACATTTCTACGGCCGATATTTCCAAAATTAGGCAACTCCCAACAGAACACCCTAGTTGGATAGATGGCATTAAAAGACCCTCTAAAACAAATCGTTTTGGGGTGAATTGATCCTTTAAACATGAGACCTAAACCTGACCGAACTGGCGTCCTCGCGTTTACCAGCATGCTCAGCGACTGATGACGTCACGGCCACGGAAGACCATCGGCATTACTGTTGTGTAAAGGAAGCCGGCGTGACCTGATCTAGTAAAATGTTCTGCAAAAGCACCTTTTATATACAGAACCCATATATGGCACTGAAAGAATGTATATACTTATGATTTGGTACATTTTGGAAATCATTTGCCGTAAATGTGATTGCATAACTATCCTATAATGTCCAGAGTTCAATTTTCCGGAAAGATCAGTGTTACAGTCGCTGTTGTTCACTATTTGCTTGACTTGCAGTCCGGTTTTTATGTGTGCTATTTATACAGTGACGGGCAGAGTAAGTCTCATTGTGCGTTGCTATGTTTATAGTTTTTCACAGGGGCGTTTCTAGCTATTGAAGAGATGAGCAGCTAAGTCGTTTACTTGGGGCTTGACTTGAAATTCTTTTTTGAAAGAGGATTGGCATTAAGACTAAAATAATCGGGGCTAAGCTTAAAATACTCACGGCTATAGCCCCGAGTGATCAGACCTAACGACGCCCACGGTTTCACATATATCGTTATTGTAATATTTTGTTATAACCCATTTGTCTATGATTAACCAGTTTTAATTACATGCCAAATAAGCTGCAGTCAAGATTCAGCCAAGCGTTTCGTATAGCTAGTCGAAAACAATTTACTGTAGTAATCTTTAATGTGTTAACTACTTCACCTCACATCAGAGGACACAACAATGCATGTGGATATGTGTGCTCTCCACTAACGGGGTACGTACTGTATGTCCCTTTCTGTGTGAAGAAAAAGCCAGTCGGGCTACATTAAGGCGATTTCAGTCATTCAGGGTTCCAAAGTGCACTTCAGATTGGCATCAGGTATAATTCATAATGCAGTCTAGTGAGAAAAGTTCATTAAAAAATCTGAAGGTTCACAGCATCTACTAAATTGTGTGTATGAAATCATAGAATACATAAGCCTCCATCGAAAGTTATACAAGGTCAGTTATCATCTTAAGGTACCATAAAGAGTAGCAGGTTGTAACAACATGTATAAACACTTCAGAGCTAATTTATTAAAACAAATAGTGTAACTGACATCTCACATCTGTAGCACAAATGTTTAACTAATACATGTTGGTCAAACAGATCACACAAGTACTAAACAGTTCATGTGAGCGTCTTCTTGCATGGCTTGCAATAGCTGCTCTTCCCAACGACATCATCGACTTGGTCAATAGCGCTTGGGCTGGGCTGAAGGCCAGGACTATTCACAATGTCTGGCCATAACCTAACAGGTGCTAATACATGAATGTTGTACTCTCAGTTCCATAGACATCTGTCATGCAATATAGGAATAATGTGTAATAAAGAATGGAAAATCAAATACTGTTAGAAATACCACAGTTTTGTAATCCTGAAAACTTTTACAGAGTTTGACTTTGGGATGATCCAAAATGTTTTGATTAAACAGTTTCTGTTGACACTGCTCTGATATCAGTTTTGTGCGAAGCCAGGCGTTCTTTGGTGGACTATATGCTGTATATAATATATAACCAGTTGTAACTACCTGTGATAACAGTACAACAGGTTACGATGTTGTGCTTGTGATCGGAAGGTTGTCGGTTCAAATGTCATGGTGGGCAGAGTGATTTCAGCACTGCACCCTTGAGCTCTAGAGGCTGGCTCACCCAACCGCACGTCTCCTTGGATAAAAGAGAATGATAAACATACAAAGTAACACTACCAGGCTAAATACAAGGATATTCTTAAAAGCAGCAACCATTTACATTTCATCTCCAAAGTCAATCGAAACTAAATATCTGACCCCCATGTCATTGGTCATGGTTCATCGCTGTGATTAATGCTCTCTTTGTAAATGGTGTGACTAAAGCACTAGCCTTGGATGTCACATCCTTTATGACATTTACAGTCTGTATGGCAAGAAATTTATTAGAGTTTTTCCAGCAATGATGCATTACTAATAAACCATAAACAAAACATACCTGAGTGATAAACTCTCAGGGAGGCTGATCCTCAGGACACAGAATGTAACATTCTTTACAATGTAACAATTACAACTGACCTTTTTATTTTCCTTGACCTTCTTTTTAAATTAAAAAGAAAAAAACAAAACACAGAAATCATATTTACACAGAATACTTATTCAAAACCGTTGTACTGTGATTGTCACTTTGGTCACAAGAACAGTTGAAGATCACTTCCTGTCCGAGAATGTCAGATGACCTCAAACAGACACAACAGTGCCACCCAACCCCTTTGGCTGGAATTGCACTCATACGTCTGTATAATCAATAAAATTCCTTTACCAGAAGGATGCACTAGCGCATAAAATAATAGTGATACCCTCGGCTTCAAGGTAGGGGTCATCTACGGTGTCACATGCATCATACGCCATCCTATGAGTATGTCACAGCTTGGAGAAGCCTGCCACTCTGTTCTGCTAATATGCGTGTGTAACCCACCGGTGCATACAGACCATATGGCTCATGCAGATGTCTCAGCATGGCTTAAAGTACTTCAGCAGGTTGTTCACCTGGGTGCGGTTGGATGGATTCAGTTTCTTTCCCTTGGATGGCTTGCTCCAGCCTCGTTTAGGGGAGGGCAGAGTCTGCGAGGGTGGGGTTGAGGGCGGGGTCGAGGGCGGGGTCCGCGTCTCTCGCTTCCACTCGGCCAGCAGCTCCCCCTGCAGTTCTGCGGGGAGCTCAACAAAGACCTGGGGGTCCACGTGTGAGGGCATCTCATGGACGGGTGAGTTCAGCGAGGGATTCGGGCTTTGGGCCTGGTTTGCAAGAGTGCATAGAGTCAAGCTGGGTGGCTGGAGTACGGCTGGAGAAGAGGACTCCCTGGAAGTATGTTGGCCCAGTCCCGGTCTTGGGGCAGAACTCGCAGTGGAACCAGGGCAATCCGGAACAGGAGCTGAAGCTGTGCTAGATTTCAGCTCCCGCTGGATTTCCTCAGGAAGTTCCCAGAACACGCTGGGGTCGACTCCTGGAGGAGGAGAGGGAGCTGACCTCTGCTGCAGTGGTGCACTGGCCACCAGAGACCCCTCTGGCAGTTTCTGATTGCTGCTTGAATCAAGCGCCCCCTGCTGGCAGGTAGGACCTGAGGGCTGGAACATGATAATAATAATAATAATAATAATAATAGGCCTAATGCATCAGATTCCTATTACTGTTTTTATAAACATTAAGCTTAATTAAAACACCTAGATGTCATATTAATATTATATACAGAAATTTGCAACATACACTATGAATAAGAAAGATGAGGAGCTGTAGAAAGTGGCAGAAAATACATACATGTTTGCTGTTGCAGTGAGCACATGAGTATAATGAGTAAAACATGTTTTTCCATGAACTGGAATACATGCATCCTTTGCATTCATTTTGAGTAAAACAGTCCAATTTAGCCTAATTCTGGCCAGTTACTTTTTATCAAGACATTACATAAAAGTACCATGCTACCAAACAGATCACGTTTAACCGCAGTATATATTATCAGACAAAGAGGTCAGCATACATTTAAGTTGTAGTTTGGTTGAAGCACAGCTCCTCTCACCTCTGCAGATGGTGCCATTGGCTTCACAGGGGATCCCTGTGAGAAGAATGACACTATGGAGCCCCTAGTGCCCAAACAGCACAACTGCAGGTTGGTGAAGCACACGCTGATCAGGGTGATATGGAACGGCATGTGCCTGTCCACCAATCTGAAGAAGAGCTTCATGGCCAAGGACACCAGGGGTGTCACCGCATCCCAGCTGCCTGTTTTCGCAGAAGAGTTTCAGAAACGTGAACAAAAGATCAAATGATTATCATACTTATAGAGGTAAGAAGCAAAATTATCACGGAGCCAGATGCCAATAACCAAAAGGCTTCCTAGCTGTTACCAGCTCAAATGTGAGGAGGGGTCAAAGGCAGAGGCGACTGGCACCTGAGCGGATCTTTTGCCCCAGAGTGGTGGGCAAAGGGCACTGACGGCTCTCCCTGCTCACCGGCTGGCTGGATTCCGAGAAACGCTTGATGGTCAGACGCATGGTGCGCGGAACCCTGCCGTCCCTGTGCAACCTAACGGCGACAGCGTCAGATACGCAGCACCACGACGATCATGGGTCTCACAAGGCCCCGCCCCCTCCACGACGCGAGTGGCCCACCTGTGTAGCAGACTGGTTACGAGCTCCTTGACCTTCTGCATCACCTCCACTTCTGTAGACACTTTTTTGAATGAATCCTCATCACTGAGAGACTGAAATGCAGTGGAAAACCAGGCTGTGACAGAATCTCCAAGCCAGCGGAAGCCCTCACTGCGACACACTACACGGGTCCAGTGCGATGGCCTCAGATCACAGCCGCTCTTACTTATTCTCCTGCAGTCCCCTTTTGTTTGTTCTCACTGCTTTAAATGGCAATACAAGGCAGGCAGCCCTACAGTCAGGATGCTGGGGAATGTGGATAACCTAAAAGAGCTCCCGGATTCTACCTGCTATGGTAAGATCTCTGTATTACAACTTGAATAGGCCACATCTCCACATCCCTCCAAATCACATCACTATTCAAGCCATAGACAGAAATAGACAGACAGACGGACAGAGATACAGATAGAAGAATTGCCCTTAAGGATTAATGAGGTTTAACGCCACAAATATTGTCAATCACAAAAAAAAGATTTTCCAAATAAGTGGCCCGTTGTTCTTAAGTAACTTTACTGAAATAGCATGAAATCCAGATTTGTGTCAATTATACGCTTTGAGATTGCCGAGTACAAGCTTGCATCCCCTGAGCACCACTAAGCAGCCGTGCACACTATGTAGGATGGCTGTATATTACCCGAGCTTTGCAAGACAGGCTGTTCACTGCCAGGGAGGGTAATTTCATTTTAAAGACAAACAGGATTTACTAATAAGAAGGCTTTTCTTACAAGCATGAGCAGACTTGGTGACAACGAGGAGCTTTATTCATGATGAGAAAGAAATTATTGGTAACCTGCCTGTCGATCTTTTGGACCTCAGTGCCCATGACATCCATCACATACAAGTGTTTGTCCAGCAGGGCGGCGATACCTGTGGGGGTCCTCTGGGTGTGACGGGCAGGGGATCAATGCCCAGACTCAGACAATGGATGCGGCGAGCACAAATCCCGCCCAGCTCCTTCTCCAGCGTGGGCAGGGGGCACCGTTGCAGGTCGACCACGCTGTGAATGCCGAGAGCCTGCAGGCGCGTGGCGGTCCTACGGCCCACACCTGCGGGGGGGGGCATGGTAACACACTGAAGATGAGTCCCCCGCCCTGCCAGTACCACAGTGCCGGGACTGGGCGGAGCTTACTCGGTATGGAGCGAACGTGGATGAGGCCGTGCATCAGCTGGGCGGAGCTTTCAGGCAGCAGCGTTGTCTGCTGATTGGGTCGGAAGGTGCCGGAAACCAGCTTGGCCAGAACCTTGCTGGAAGCGATGCCGGCGCAGCCCGTGAGGCCCAGCTGGGTGTGGACGGCGGCCCGAAACTCTGCGGCGATGTGCGACCCCAATGCCAGCCGGTGGTGGTCGGGGGATGTAGTATCTAGGGCTAGATACACCACAACACATCCGATTGTTACACAATGAACTGAAACAAGTGATAATTTAATTCCTCTCATCTTTTGTCATCTGCTGGATTATCACGTATCACTCTCTCTCTTTTTTTTTTTTTTTTTAACTCATTTTATTTAAATGTTAATCAATCTTGTGTTGTGAATTATCTAGTAATCCAGTCAAGAAGGGTACAGAAAAAAAAGACACCCTTGAAACCTTGGTGTACCAGATATTTAAAAATTCATCTCAAACATTCCAACTCCAGATCCAACAAGCGGCCTCATTCTTCCAACTTCAAAGAGCATCAACTTCATTTTTATTCCACAAAGCTGGACAACATCCGCAAAAAAAACCCTTCTGATTTCTACAAATTCCAACCAATGCCTTCTACACTTCTTGTTGCAGGTTGTCTCCTGGTAAAAAAACCATAACAGCTTATAGAAATATACGGCAGGCCTGAAAAAAGACATTAACCCTGTTTCCCCAGCTGTACGTAAAAGTTACTTTGAATAAATACCTTTATCATGAACACCACCTAGTGGCAGCATGGTGCATGTGACTAGCAGAATTGACTTTGGTCAATGAATAGGCTGAAGCGACTGTATTTCTGAGCAAGAGTCCTTTATGCATGGGTGCACATAGACACACGTGCCCACAAAAAACATTGACTGACCCTGCTGGTTGTAAATATGGCCATTGACTGAAACGTCAGAGGGCAGAGGCTTTTTCTTTAACTTCTTTTCCACCAGTTCTGTGACATCCACAAAATTCTCATCAAGGCCCAGTCTCTCCACAAGGGGGCAAAAACTCTCCAACAGTTCTGGAAACACAAAGCAAATCTCTGTCCTTTTGTCCATCCGTCCATTCATCCATCCATCCATCCATCTTCCCACTTCAGACCATGTCTCAGTCAATAAATGTTGGGTGACTAGGGTCTATGGTGCCAGTAGGTACCCAATCAGCACCAGCACAGGGCCTGTAAGAGTAAAAAGCCTGCAGACAGACGTTGTTACCTGTGACTTTATAGGATATCTCCCTGTAAGGGGTCAGGTCTTCTCCATTGAGAAGGACCAGCTCAGGGCATTTAACCCTGGCTTCCGTCGCCATCATCCGCTTGGTCACCCCAAGCTCCCTGGCCAAGTAGTTGCACGTGACAATGAAATACTTCTGGTGAACAGCTAAATGCAAAACATTTACAGTGAAACAAACATTTCTATTTGCTAATTTACTTAAGAGACACCTGGATATTAAGAAATATCTACAGAACTCCATTAGATGTACATAAAGTGGCTGATAACTCCTTACAGTTCATTAAAAAGCTTTCATAGAACAACTTAATAACCAGATTAGCTACAGGGGACGACCAATACAGCCACCTTAGAGGAAATTAAGCGCAACTAATGCGGCTGAGAAGGTGCAGATTATATTTCCTATATAGCTGGGAAAAAAATCCAAATCACATTTCATTAGAAGATATAGAGGTTTTATTTCAGGAACCAATTTGATTAAACATATCAAGGGTCCTTAATTTAGCCAATAAAGAAGCTGTCATTGACCTAAAGGCAGGTTCCACAGGGCTGGGTTGCGGATCATCTCCACCTGGGCGTAGAAACAGTCCAGGTCAAAGTGCAGGATGACCCTCTGCAGCTGGCCTTCTGGAAGAAAGGACCAAACACGCCACCGCACAGCCATAACAGGTCACATATACGCATACTTATGCACAGAGTTGGCAACTTTGGTCAGCTGGCTGGCGAGATTTTCAATTCAGAACAAGTCTGCACACATTTACATCTATATAAGAGTTTTATTACCTTATAAACACTCTGTGGGGTTTGCAACCTACCCCAACGATTTTGATGTTGCTAATTTTAGGTTTATAATGGAATAATATAAATTTGCCGGGAGATTTCTTGTGTGAGGCTGAGAGTCTTGAAAGCGTGAGTGTCACGACAGATGCTGGCAACCCTGCATGGTGCTTCTGTGTCATTTAACCAGGCACTTCAAATCCATTTCAATTCTGAGGATACCTCTTTTTTCCCTAGTATCATGCATGCAGTATATACGGCTATATGGGGGGTTTATGTATTCCGGGTGCACTGATTTCATTCTGCATGTCGAGGAGACCTGGTAAACCAGATGGTCCTCCTAGTGATTTCAGTGTCCGAGCAACTACAGTATGTACTTTGCTTCGTTTATATATATCTTTGTTTATGTTTAGCCATGCGTGAAAAACAATTTATAAAATCCGATTTTACGACATGCAATCCTGCAACAGAATATTTTAGTGTAAAATGTAGACGAATCTGATATTTTCAATCATTAACAAACAAATAAACAGTACAGGTATTAATTGCTCGCTCCGGGGAGTCCCGGGTACCTGAATCCCGGCAGTCGGCCGGCTGGTTTGCCGCCACGTCCGCGCTTTCATCGGTCCAGTCGATGTCATCGTCAGACATCGGCGGCTCGCCTTCATTATCACCCAGCGCCATCGGCTTAATTACTGTGCAAAAAAAAGCATATCTCGCTGCAGGCAGAAACAAACCGAAAGGGCCCCGCTTCCTGTTATTCTGCAGTAGCGACTAGTTTCCGCACCAAAACAAATTTCAAAAAGACCTGGCGCCATCTACAGCGAAGGAGATCGCGCGGAAGCTCCGGTTTAATTCTGAGCCGTTGCATATAATATTAGGTTATACACGTTTTATACCTACTGACATTAAATATTTACCAAATCATACATTCTGCCTTATTAATATAATCTAAGAAAATAACTAGGATTTTTACTTTTACTGAATATTCAGAAACAGGGCTGGGTGTTTATGCTGTTTTTGATATTGAAGACTGACTGGTAACAATTTGTGAGATATGTTATACTGAATTGAGGAAAAACATAAAAATCTACAATCTTGGACTCTCACGCGAGAAACCCCACGGAAAATCTATATTAGTCCATTATAAACCGAAAAGTGGCTACATGAAAAGCGTTGGGTAGTTTGCAAACCCTGAAGACAATTTGCAAGGTAATAAAACTTACATACATGTAAATGCGTGTGCATGTGTGTACAGACTTGAAACTGAAAATCTCACTCCAGCCAGCTGATCAAAATTAGCAGCCCTGAACACATGTCAGCTGTTTTGCATGGTTGGTATTAGGGACCCGATGCCACAGCCGATAGATATGCATTCATTTCCTCTTTCCATGGCTGTGTGTACGACTGCCTCTAGCTTGCCCTAAAGGGTAAGCCTAATTTTAAAACACGACCTTCAGACACCATTACAAAGATACGGCAAGCTGGCAAATGTGCTGTGAAAGAGTGAACGATCTCATTTGTGCGGATCCACCAAATCAGGCGGATAGTAAATTGCCTTTTGAGAAGCCTGAATACCCTATTTAAACCAATATTCTCAACCCTCCCACTGGCTGCTTTGTCTACTGAGATAAACAGCATTCGCTTGAAGTGTTGCACATCGAATAGGTCAAAACTGGATGTAAAACTTAAGTGACATTAAGCACAATTAAGAGAGGATGTTGTACGTGTTAGTTCTTATGAAATTGCTTCTTTTTTGGGCTTTGGAGTTCAGCTGGTATATTAATGACACTTAATTTTATATATTCATATGAATAAAGATGGATGCATACTTCATTTTAATCTAGTACAGTGGGCGTGTATGCTTTTAAAAAACGTTTGTTTCAACACTTTACAGTAGATTTTCTGGAAGTAATCAAAAAAGCTGAAAACCCAATTTACCAACATGGGGAACCGTAATAATTCCTCGACCCCAGTTTAGAAAGCAATCGAGCAGTACTGCTGCAAAATACTACCTGTCAATGTAGGAATCACAAATCACAGACACAATTATAAGGGACATGAAAGTCTCTTGATCATGGCTGACAGCGACTGTAGGCCAAACAATCACTGTCAGGTAATCTGGCTACAGGGAGCGGGGAGGCGAGACAGCTGTCCATGCAGATGGCCAACAGTCCTCTTCCTACAGGCCCTGATCTCCACCAGGAGTCCGAGCTCCTCTGTTCATCTGCAAGCTGAGATAGATGGCATGAGAAAGAAGAGAGATACTTTGATTGGATAGAAGCAGAGAGAGCTTAGTGCAGGAGGAAACAATCACGGTGCCTCAAGCTTAAGAGACATAAAGAAAATATGAGCCAGGCAATATATATATATATATATATAAGGGACACCTAAGACAGGAGGATGACAGCTCGGCTTACAAACAGCCTTGTGTTCAGAATCCATTATCTGCTCAGCACCTTTTGATTTGCTGAATATTTGCTAGTAGCAATTCTCCTCTAGACTTGCTGAATTGTGCTTGCAATTTTCTGTATGACATGATAAGGAGCGTCTCGTGAGCAAGGCAATTGGCGAGAATTAGATCACTAAGAGACACAAATGGAAGTGTGTTGAAGGCTTTAATGGTGATCATAAACATTTTATATCTAGCTTTCCATTATTTGGCACCCAAAGCTGTATGTGGACACAATAAACTAAGAACGCAGCTTAAGCAGCCTGAGGCAGCTAAAAAGGGTGATGCAGTAACGACGGTATAATGATTTATGATGATTTAATGATTGTTTTTTTTTGGACTTGATCTTTGACTATATTATGCAAATTAAAGACACTATAGTCTATTTCTAAGGTGAAATCCAAATGTCCTTCTTATTTGTAACAATAAGCTATTTAGCTTCACCTTAAATCATATAAATCGAATTAGAGTTGACTTACATAATTTCTGTCTTATCTAAGTTTAGCGGACTGATAACACCTGGACCAGGAGAAAACATATATGCTGACACCAGCAAGATTTCCTACCCTGATTTTTGTATCCTGCCGATTTACGAGGTTATTGTGATCTATGATGTCAGAAACGGCACTTAAATCCGGAAACACAGGAGCAGAAGTGCTGCGACAATCGGAGGAGAGAAGGAGCTCGTTCATCACGTTGGTTCGGGGCTGAAGCTGAGCAGATCACTCAGGTCCGTAATCGGATTCTCACGTAGGGGCTTCATTGTAGCTTTGCTAGGTGTCTCTTCTCAGAAACATGCAAGGGCTGTGCTGTGACTCCTCCCCTGTATGAACAGGGACTGTCGCACTGTTTTGAAGCACTAATGCAGACTTTGCCAGGCTGCTGTGCACTTCTCATTTCCACCACCTAAAATCCATCACCGGCATCTCCTCTGGTGTCACCGTACATCAGCACCATCTCCATTACATCTGCTATCTACATCTCCAGCAGTTGTACCTCCATCAGCCTCTCATCTCTCCCCTTGAAAACAGAATAAAGGAGGATGTTTCTTTGCTGAAAGTGCCGGAAACAGGCACGACTTCTGCTTACAAGACAGCTATGATGCTTTTAGCTATAATGCTGCCAACTTCCCCCCCCCCCTCCAAGTACATATAATACCCGCACAAACCATACTGCCAAGACTGCATTAAGCTATTTTCTCTTACAGTAACATTATTATGAATACTTGATGTCTTCTTTCTCCACATTAATATCTTTGTTTATTTTTTAATTGAAAGCCACATCACAATTGTAATAGTATGAATTGTCCAGAACACGTCTTCTTAATCCCTTCCCTGGGGATTAGGTATGAATTTCTATCTTTGCCTAATAATACATTACACTCTATTGCTTTGGTTGTATCTGAATAATATCCTGCAATTATTTCTTTTTATGGAAGCTTAAAACATTTATCATTTTATCCATCCATCTTCCAACCAGTAATCCTGGTCAGTATCATGGAGTAGGGGCCTGGAGCTTAATTCTAACAGCACAGAGCACAGTGCTGGGGTACACAATGGACGAAATTTCCGTTCCATCATTTAATCCGTGTTGTAGTCTTTTGTAGAAGCACTTTGTATACCACAAGGGGGAGCCAAAGATCCAGGAATGAGGTAATGCTGTAACGATTTAACCAAGGGAAGCGGTAAAATGCAGTCAGAGTGCAATGACTTCGATGTCCTCGTTCTTCTGCATGCTCTGGTGCTTTCAGGAACATTAACTAAGGCATTAAAGCTCTGTCATCCAGCCAAGGTCTATTAGGAACCATGAATGAAAGTAGCACTGATTGGCTCCATTATCTCCCACTATGGACAGAAGCTTGCCACACAGGGCTAGCCCCTAGTAGGTACGGCTGTGATCCATCTGCTTTTGGCTGCCTAGGAGGTTCTGAAGGTCAGCCTGGGGTAGACATCAAACGGCCCGTGTCAAACATGCCTGTAGCCAGCAGGAGGTATACAGGTGAGAGCAGGCTTTTCCTCTTCACCTTATTAGAAATATAAAACGGCAAACGCTTTTCTGCCTGTTGTAAAGCGGCTGCCGTATGACGTATTTCAGGGAAATCGCTTTTAGAGTCAGTATTTAAGTGCTTTGTAGAAAAAAATGTCACGATAGTAAAACATATTTGAATTCATGACTTGAAAAAAGCTTTTATTATTTTTTACGCCCCTTCTTTTGCTTTCCAGAATGAGCCCTTCGAGGAGAATAAGGGCTAAGGGTAGTTCATTTTAGTTTAAAAATCAACCCATCGAACGTGAACCAAGCATGTGAAGGCCCAATGAGAATTCTGCTCCCCTTTGGTCGGATACGGAGCCTTTGTTGTCACCATCATAGTGGGAGTCACAGCCGAAGAGTCTCCCATAGTAGGTCCAGAGGCCACAGCCTCTTAAAAAGGCAGCACTGCCTCTCTGTATTTGAATCTGCCACAACAACTTAGCTTGATGCTCAGATTTAAGCATCTGCATGCCGTAATGTGTTTAGGCATTAGTACCTCACAGGAACAAGGCGTTACAACATTGCCAGGCTTGTGTCTTTGCCAATAATTGAGTGCTCAGGTGTGGACTGCCACAGTGTTCAGCTTTTTTGCCTCTCCTCATATATGCTGCCCTTTAGAGACATTGCACAGCTCCATCTAAATTATCTTTATGCATCCTACTACCAAACTTGGCCATCCCAAGTCACTTAAAGTAGAATCTAACAACAGCATTACAAGCTGCTGCGACACAACAATAATTGGTAATAACATTGCACACAGACACAAGGGTAATTAGCATGGTACAGTTTAAAGGGTTGGTGTAAAAATACCAATAGACAGGAGAGCTGAGGAAGAAAAAAAAAGATGGGAAATAAAAGAACAGAACAAAATGAAGACCGTGGCCGACCTTCCCATCCCCCTGAGGGGTGACGAGCTACCAGCCTGCGTTCTGCTGGGTCAGCCAGGGATGTCCGCTGGGTCAGCCTGCTATGACGGTGCTTCTCCTGCGGTGAGCCTGTGTTACTTCGGGGGGGGGGGGGGTGCCCCAGACAGAGTGGGCGGAGAGAAGAAACAAGCGGGGCAAGTGTGGAGAAAGGGAAATGACAGGGACATGAACACAGAAAATGACCGTAGCAGCTTTAAGGAGCATAAGGTAGAATAAAAGAGCGTGTCTCCGGTGTAGAGTGACATTGAGGGCCATCCTTTATCCCGGCTGGCAGGCCGTTTCATCATTTAATGGCTGCAGAGCCGAAGGCTGCGCTGCCCACGATTGTTTATTTATCCCACCAGCACCAGTGGCGGCATAAGGAGACTAGAGAGAGCATTACGCCTCATATAATCCACCAAGTTCACTCAGATAAGTGGAAGCCAGACGTTTCACTGCCTTATAATTAAGACTGAGTCGACAAGCTTAAATGGAAGCTAATGGAGGGACATGAGAACTGGTTGCACTATGATCATATTTGTAGTTTTTACAGTCCTCACTGCGGCGTTTTTGTACGCCTTGAGGTGCAATAGGACGTGATTTATGATTCCTATAAGTACAAGTGCGACTGAGTTCAGCTCTGTCCACATTATTTCTTTAGAATTGTGCCGACATGTACGAAGCGGGTCATTTGTGAAAGCATATAGCAGTAGAAAATTTAAAGGGTTTAAGAGCTAACAGCGGTTTCTTTACCTTCAAGATTTCTTCTGAGTGATAAAGCGTGTTATTTCATGGATTTTTCCGTGACTTCCATGATAATTTAAATTTTAGATAAGTAACTTACAAGTTCTGTGAAAATAATATATGATTCGTTTTACCTAAAACATTCAAGCTCTTCATATAACACACAAAATAAATATAAAATCCATCCATCCATCCATCCATCCATCCATTTTCTGTACCCACTTACTCTTCAGGGTCATGGGGGGTCCAGACCTTA
>JAABNX020000046.1:10745366-10757662 GCA_015163995.2 Mormyrus lacerda | reverse complement strand
TATCGGGTGGGGGGGGGGGTTAAAATGGTTTTGGGTAAATATAGAAAATTTGAAATAATCTCAGGTACACACAAATCCAATCATTTATCTCTCTTTGGGTTGGTGGATACATGTTGAGTGGAACCTAGGATTGTCAGCTCAAAATGAGAAATCTTTTGTGTTTACAGTCTACTGCCCTTAATATTCCAGCCGTCTACAGCTATATAGAATTGTTCATTTAAAAAGCTGCTGCTTTTGCTTGAGGTAAGCCCAGGAGAGCTCTACTTAAGATACTTTTAATTTCACCAGAGCTCATAAATCTTTCTGGCGCTGGTGCATGTACTTCTACTAAGACACCCTACTGCTGTTTTTATCTGGAGATATTTGGACGCAATCATTGTTGGCAGAGTTAATTCTACAGCAGTTAGTCGTACTTAAACTGGTACCTGAAATAATAATTACTGACAGTTAGCAATGCTGAGCCCTGGACAGGCTGCTGGTTCATTGCAAGGAAACAACATATCATAGACATAGAAGAAGTGCTGGAAGAAACCAACTGGGATTCAAACCCCCCAACCCTACAGCTAAGAGGCAACAGTGTTTAGCCTTCTGTCAGCATCTGATTGGTTGACAGAATGATTGATGCATATGGGTATATACTCACTGGTAGGGGGCATGAGGGGCGTGCCAGCGAAACTGCGCAGGGGGTGGGTGGGTCGCACGCAGGCAGTGGGAATGCTGCGGCTGGCGTTCTCCTCTCCAGCCCCCCGCTCGGGGGGCGAGTTGGTGATGACCGTCGGCTGCTGGGTGAGCTGAACGTGCGGGGTGGGGGGGGCGGGGACCTCGGCTGCCATCGCTGGAACGGGAAGTGAAATGGACATTGGCGTTGACAGGCTGAGGCTGTTAGGGCACGGACTCCTTACATACTCTGACTCCCATCGCACTCTCAACTTATAACCCAAGACATATCATGCTCATTCAAGCTTTATTCTCATACACCACCTTAGACACCTAAGTCTGGTTTTACAAGTTATTAAAAAAGAATATATTTGTATTTTGCACAAACATAATAACAGACAATCATCTGGGAAAATGTTAGGTATATGAAACCTCCTCAGGGGAAATAAGAGCCAACAAGGCCTGACTCCCAGAATCCTTGGGTAGGGCATCTCTTAATGAGAGGCCGGCTGTAGACTGGGATCAGAGCTATTTATAAGCACCTATCAGAGCAGGTAAGAAGATTATTACAGACAGACGGCGACAGACAAAATGGCTGACATGCAATTTGAGTTATATTTAATAAACAAGGCCTAATTAGCTTGTCCGTTTATGACACTGAATCGATGCAGACGAGCTTCTTGGAGGTGTTCCTGCTGAGCCGGCAGCCGTGCGCGAATTGTGGCTAATCAGATGCTGAGTGAGACGCTGTGGCCATCAGGACACGGAATCTGACGTCATAGAGATGCTAACAGTGACACGGGCTGGCAGCATGTGGGTCCGCAGAGAGCCTGTGTACACACCCAAAACTGCCTATTTCTCCTCTGCTAGCATGTGCTGCGCTTGTGATGTAGGGCCAGCAGGTGGCGTGCTGGTTAAAGAATGGGGTCGATGACTGGAACGCTGCCCATAGGGTTACGTCCCAAGTTCGACATGCTTACCCAAAACAGCTTTACTAAATACCCACCTACTGTAAAAAAGACTTAGGCAGCCAAAGAAAATTATGCATAAATGATATTGCTGTTGGTGTTAAATTGCTATATATCTGGCAAAGCATGTCAGCTTAGCCATTTTAAAATCTCTCCTAAAATCCTAAAATCACCTGAGTATTTGCACCATGTCATGCCCGGCTCGTCTGATCCTCGTGTGTGCCACGCCCCCTCATTTCCCACGTGTATTTCCCTGATTGTACTCGCCTGTTGCTTGTTAGTTTCTACTTGTCCTTTGTATTTAGTCCGCGTCTTTCCCCAGTAAATCAGATCAGTCATTGATGTTCGTCGCCGTTTACTCCCCTGTTTCCCGGATTAAACCCTGTTTACCCTCGTATTTTGGCTCGCTACATCCACCTGTTCGCCTGCCTTCCATGGGTCACAACACACCAAGCATCCAGTACACCAATCCATTTTTTTTTACTTGACCATTAGCATACATTGATGCATTGAAAGGATTTCTGCTTTTGAATAACAGAAGAACTTCATGTTAGTGCTTGTTGAGTTGTACTGTTAAATTGTATGTTTTTTCTGAACAAAGATACACTTGCTACCTAAGACTTTTGCACAGTACTGTATATAAATGCATAAACAAACATGACATTTGGATTTAAGTGTCTGCTAAAACTTGATTTAAAGTTCTACTCAAAGAGGAAGAATGCCAATTCACTAAAATGCTGTATAGGAGTTTACCGATTATTTGCCGATGTTAGACAGGCCCCTCTGAGAATGACCTTTCCTTAGGCCTCCACAGGCACTTTCTGTCTTGTACAGGTAAAATATTCAGACAAATTATGTTGACTACAGTGGTGGACAGCACCAGAGGGCAGGTAATACAAGAAAGCTGCATTACAAGAACAAACGGTTCATTCAAACCAACCAGGTCATTTTCTGAAGAACCTGAGTGTGTTTTACTATTATTTACACTTACACCACAATTTTGGCCAAATTATATACAGAAATAGAGCTTATGAATTACTTCTGCAGTCCTCAAACCTCTGTACTCAGTGTTCCAGGCATTTTTCAGTGTCTGATCCATTGATGGGGGGGAGGGGTACCTGGCGTGTAGCCTCGCTCCACGGTGAGAGAGGGGAAGGGCATTGGTCGCAGGGACAGCGGTGGGTGAGGGTAGCCACAGGAAGGTGATGGCAAGACCCCGGGGTACTGGGCACTCTCCAGAGCTGGCACTGGGATGGCGCTGACAACAGCTGCGGGGGTGACAACAAGGACAGGGGATTAACCAAAGACTGCGTAACAGACACACACACACACATACACACTCACACACACACACATATACACACACACTCACACATATACACACACTCACAAACACACACACATTCACACACACACATATACACACACAATCCATATAGTATTAATGTAAAACTTTACAAATGTATAAAAAAGGCTTCAAAAGGCATGAACAAACAGATAACATAATCATATATTCACACACATTAAAGGGGAAATTGGTGTCAGATCAAACATGACCTCCTGCCACATAATGCTATTCATCTGAGCATTTAGGGCTTAAGTCAGTAATGGTGAATATATGAGTAGAGACTGTCAATTTAATCTTTATGTGGCTTTTTAGAGCATATAATGTAATATTCTCCATACAAGCCAATACTAGTACGTCAATTAGATTTATTAATATTGCGGAATCATTAATAAACACTTCTCTTAATGGATGCTTATTCTAATATCACTGTAGGATTTACTGTTAACGGTCGTGCAAACAGATCCACGCGATATCAGAGGTCAGGGCAACAATGTACTCTGGATAAAGAGGAGGTGTGGTGGTGTGGGACAAGACAAAAGGGGAGAATACTTTTGCAGAAATTCAGACAAATTCAAGTCTTAGAGCTGGCTGCAGCCAGAAGTGGTCTCCAGCCCAAAGCTTCCCTTTGAGGGCAAAGGGATTAAATCAGAAAGCCTTTAATCTCATTTGATTATGAGGCTTCACCACCTGACTAGAGCCTGCCCACCGTCTTAAAGAAATCCCATAAGAATTTTCTAAAATTTGCATGTCACTCTGCTACTTCCTGGGTTACTGTGGAAATATTATTTATGCCACATTTAAAGGTTAGGGATATGTGTACCTGTCCAAAGGGTGTGGGTTTGAAGCCCATTACTGGCAGACTAATAATGTCACAGTTGGACACTTGAGCAAGGCTATTAACCCCAACTGCTCCATGCAAATACAGCAAAAGCATGCAAACCCTAAACACTAAAACAGCCACAAGGCAGGAATGAAACCCATAATCCTAATGATCACTGGGCCACTGCTGGTCTAATATTTCTTTGTTATAGAATAGTTGTAAATAATTAAATAGAATTGTTAAATAAGAAATTATTATGGTATTATTATTTTCAATGATATACAAATAATTCCACTTAAGACTAAAACAAAAGCATGAAAATAAAATCCAATTGATTTGGGATTTTGTAAATGATCTAAAACTGTATTGTCTTCAAAAGCTTGTAGCTTTTCTCTGGTAATGCTGCTCAATGAAGTAATCACACTGCAAGGTTACTATAGTCAAAGAGCAGTCAACCTCCATCAGACATTCGAAGTAAAATAATTCAGGAAAAAGCCCTCAGTGTCACGACTTGAGGGACAAAGGACTAGGGTAGGCGGTGCAACAGAGTATGGAAACAAACTGGACAGCGAGGGATCAGAATAGGTGGACCAGAAATGAGGAAACGCACAGACAACAGGAAGGTTCAACATCAATGACTAGACTGGGGAACAAAGCACTGGGAAGCACATATACAGTATATGAGACTAATAAGGGAGCTAACAAGTGGCAACTGTGAGTGATTAAATCGAGGGTTAGAAAAAAGAGGTAAGAAAAACGAATAACAGTTGTGGCTTGTTAGAGCCATATTAGGGAGGAGACAAGAGAGTCGGGTGGATATGGCGGGCAGGATGTGACATAGCGTTGTACAGCAGTCAACAGCAAGCTACTGGAGCCCTCTTCTTTTTGTGGTTTTATTAGTTTTATTCCTCTGCAATGTATTGGAAAAAAAAATCATTTTACTGACAACTTTCATAATTAACTATGCACGTCAAGGATTTCAGGTGATACGTCCTGATTTCCACACGAAGACTTGAGTAACAGAGGAACTATATCAAATAAATCAGAAATTTTGTTGTTTTTCAGAAATTCAAATAAAATGCAGTTGTCTGTAGAGCTCCAAAATGGATTCTGTGTGAGCATGTGGTCCTTGTACATCTTTTCATATTGCAAACATGTTAGGTCTGCCATATTGGATATAATAGAACTTCAGCCAAATCACTGGAAGCTACACGGGGGTCAATCAAAAAAATATCCCTCTTCAGAGCCATTTGGCCAGTCAATATGAAACCAGTACCAAATGTTGCTTGAGATTTTGCTGAATAAAAACAGTGAATAAACACTTGGCAGGACTAAATAACAAATATACTGCCACAATCCAATTAACTTTTCTCCAATTTATCATTCATTAATTTACCCATATCTTATGCACAATGTTCTCATTTACCTGCCAATATGATTTTGGAAAGCTGTTTTCTTTAATCAGCTGGATTTTCACTCAAAGGCAAATTTATATGATACGTGTGTGTATTAATGTAAACAATCTGCTCCTCCATACAGTGAATCATGTGGTTGTAACTCAAGATATCGTGCATGTAGATGGCACAGAGTCAGTCCACCTAAGCATTATAATGACTAAGATGTGCGATATAATCCATTTTGAAGGTAGTATGGCTGTTGATGTCTGACATGGTGGTTCCAAAATCTCAGAGCCAGCCATACACTACAGTGCACATGTCTAGAGTTTGATATCATGAAAAAAGACATCCTGTCAATGGTATTTGTGGCAGAAAAACGCCTTGTTAATGAGAGTGACCATAACACAATAACAAAAAAAATATTACGGACTATATGATATCGTTCTGACTGGCTAGAAGAACACTTTGGTTCAGAAACCTTTCACCAGGGGCACCTCAGTCATTCCATGTATTTATTGAATTTAACTACCATTAATTAGCTTAATTAGTGAAATTATTTGATGAGGCATTACTTAGCCAAACAAGTGGCAGAGTCAATAGATACATGTGTGTATTGGGCGGTTCCTGAAAATACTGGAGTGAATTTAGAGGAAGTTTTGAAAAACTACATACTTTGAATAGACAAAGCAACAGTTTTACACTAACATGAAGAACATTTAAACATAATTTTCTTTGAGTGCCTGAGACAGTACTGTACTGTGTCATCAAGCAGCCCTTGGCTTCGCTCTTCTGAATGCTCTTATAGGGCTCTTCTCCAGCAGGATCATAGTATTTTGATCTAAAAGGTTCTTCTGTTACACTGTAAAAAATCTAACCTTCGAAATCGTTAACTGAAATGAAGATTCTAAGCTGAAAAAGCAAATATACGTAATAAGTGTTCAGGTAACTTATAAACATGAGTTCAGTTCTTTTTTTCTACTAATGTTCAAGACAAATAAGTAAAGTTAAACGCGTTAAATCACGTTGTTTTAGTCGACTCCGTGTACTTTCCGTCACTGCGCGTGCGCAATTCCTTGTAAAGCCATACGGTTCGGATGCCTGTAAGTTTCGGCAAGGATATTCCTTTCGCGCGTAAGGTAAGACTCACGTCTACTTTTGTACTATGTTCATTACTATTAAGTTTTGTTTAGACAGTTTGAAGTGAAAAGATTGACATGTACTAGGCTGCCAACTCTCACGCATCTGCCGTAACTCACGCTCGCGCAAGAAATCTTACGGCAAATTTATACTACTACATTATAAACCTAATATTAGCTGCATCAAAGGCGTTGGGGTAGTTTGCAAACACTACATACTATTTGCAAGGTAGTAAAACTGATATATAGGTGTAAATGCGTGTGTGGACTTGTCTGGAATCGAAAATCTCACGCCAGCCGGCTGACCAAAGTTGATAGCCCTACACGTATATACCAAACGAATGTTAAACTTCGCCTTTCAGTAATTTCGTGGCAACATTTCTTTTTGCAATGACAATTATTTAGCCAAATGACAATGCAACCAATATGACAGGTGAGCTACATGAAATTACAGAATAAATCTCATTTCTGGCATTGGCAATTTTTTTTTTTAACTAAAGTGGCCGTGGTAATTTTGGCGGGAGTTGTGACGCGGTAAGTTAACTTACGCTAAATAACATCAGCTATCATATTTCTCAACATTTTACAACAGAAATATTATGATGATAGCTGCCTGAAGTGTAATACGGGTATTTGAGATGCTGAGATCTATTTCTGATAAAGGATCATGATCTCAATGACAGTATTTAATAGTAATGGAAAGATGATAAAAAAAGACTGCTTAGTAGCCTATTTCTAGAGTATTCTTACTGAAGTAGAACACCGACGTTTACCTATTAGACTTAGCAGATTTTGTTTATAATATTACACCACCGTTGCATGTTTTGTTGTGTAGAATGACTTAAATATAATTGCGTTACCACTAGTGAGCAACGCTACTCTTAGGATGGCGCCACAGCCACTCCTAAACATGTCCCATGGGGAGCGCCAAAACAGAGCATAGCAGTTGTGTGCGTCCTGAATCGATCGTTTCTATGCCTCTGATCTTATCAGTATAATTTTCCAGGTAAGGTATGAATACGTATTCTTATGCTCCATATAGTGTTATTACAGCTACATAACATAAAACACAAAAATTACGCTAAAATATTTCTACAGAGATACGTCTTTATGGCTATTGAAGTAGTGTTTGGCTATACTTTGTTTTGGATGAATTGAATTCTCATTTCTCAGACGTTCAAAGATGTAATGTTTTTTGACGTAAAAGTTCTGCTCATAAGCGGTCAGGCATGTTTAGTATATATGTTAGCCTAATTAGGGCACGCATCCTTGTGCTTTGCTGAAGTGTGTGCGTGTCAGCAGTGATCTTTTAAGGTGGAGTGTGGTGCTACAAGAGACTAGTTTATATATTCCTTTAAATTAAAAAGTTTAATAGATGTGTGTATGTGTATACATTATGTTCAAAAAGGAGAGTGAAATAAGAAGCTGTATTTAATAATTCTTTGTCTCTGTGGTGATTAAGATGAACATGTAATTAATTGCCTGTAATTCTTCATGTATTTTGTTAAGTTTAGAGGGATTTGAGCAGACTTAGAAATGTAAGGCAGCCAGCAGCAAAGCATTTCTAAGTTTTCTCAACTTCAATCACCATGCAGTTGCGCAAACCTGCTTTTCTTTTTCGGGTTATAATAGTTCACCCAATCATTTCAGTCTCAGCAAAATCACACTTACGATTTGATTGTGCTTGCAAAGTGAAGTTTTCCCAAGTTTTTTTTTTTTTTTTTTTTACAGTGTAGGTTCTTGTGTTTTAGTGTACAGGACTGTGCAATGGTCTTAGGCAGTCAAAGAATGTTATGTTAAAATGATCTTCAAAACCTCTCCTAAAGTCATCCCAGTGTTTGCAGCAAATATCCAGTATACAAATGTATTTTTTTTTATGATTTGACCATTAGCATGCACCATTTGGCTTAACAATAACTCATTGAGTTATTTAATGAATTAAGTTAACCAATAATTGAGCTGCATATGAAATGTAGCAGCTACAGTGGCTGGGGTGCCCCTGAGGAGAGGTTGGGGAACTGAAGCTGTGCATCCAACAAGATATCAGTAACTTCATTTTATTTATCATGTTACTGGTAATTTGCATACGTTCTGATGTTAAATTGTAAAATTATTATTATTAATATTATTATTCTATTTTTTTAAAGCTAATAAATACAGATGGAAAACATGTATGACAAAAAAATTAATTAGGCTACTACAAACATACATAACGTACTGTTCCACCTCGTTTGTTTTAAGTGTTTTTGAGGCATTTGCAGTTCAATATGAATATCTTCAAAGCAAATTTACACAAGTGGTGAATGTTTAAAATTTCTCCCATTGGTGTCAGCGCAGTTACACTTTGTTGCGATGGCAGCTCCTCTTGTATCACAAGCTGCAGCGAGTTCGCAAAACAGTCCAATTAAATTAGTGACTCCCAAATCATCCATTGCTTTTTGTCTTGCAGTTGCGTGCGCTTTAAACGCTATTCCCACCTCAAAAGGTTTACACAGATTAGAAATCGCTGTTCTACTGGTTTCTGTTAAAAGCGTATAATACTCCCAGATCATCACGTCTTATCTATATACCTACTTATATATCTTATAGCTCCTTTTACTACTAAGGGTACACGCATGACATCACAGCAGGCGGAAGTCACTGTACTCACACCCACTGAGTAGCAAAAAAGAGTGAGGGGTAGCGATAGCGTTCAATTTGAATGCTGCAAAAAACACATGTAAAATAGGAAGGAGCTGTCATGTGATTGATTGCCAAAAACTAAATAAGTAAGTACAGGACGTGGATCGGTCACGCATGGCCGATACCCGATCCGTCAAATAGGTCTGTCCAAATATCCGTATCAGTGCATCTCTAATATAATTTAGGTCAATTTAAAGGTTTTTGGATATGGAGCTGACACGCAGCTTTGCACCGGCAGCTAACAAACATGAATGAACCACCAATGACAAACCTTCTCGATCCCAGCGCTAACCATTTAACCCAGCGCTATTTCGTCACTCATGTTAACTTATGCGATAAGCTTCCTTAGTTTAATGCTCATGCACTGTTTAGTACTGATTTAGTATTCATTACCATTATATTTGGACAAAATCTGCTAAATCTGATTAATTAATAGAATGATTAATTATACCAATAGAGCAACGGTCACTAGCAGGTGGACCGCAGTTGGGGTCCGGACCCAGAAGCTGTACCATATGGACCCAGAGTGATAGCCAAAAAAGAAAGTTATTATGCTTGACGATGCTTCTATTTTAACCGGCGCAACGTTTGTAGTTTATTTGTTACTGGTTTAGCACTAGAACTGCTGCTTCCCACGCCAATGTATGTCAAACACCTTTAACCACGAAACAGTTCGGTGTATGTAGCCCTTTGCACTAATGTGTAGGCCTGTCGCGATAAACGATAAATCGATTAATTGTACGATAATTAAAATGAGGCTGATAATTTTCATTTGCATGCTTGTTTGTTTTCCTCGTGTCTCTCTCTACCAAATGGGAATATTGGGTCATTTTAGCAAACCGGCTCAGCTCACCAAGAAGAGCCGGCTCTTTAGGCTCCTGAACGGCTCTTTTTAAAAAAACCCGCCCCTCTCTTCATTTCATCTGATGCTGATTAGCATGACATGATTTGAGCTTGTTAAAAATAAGACGCTGCCTTGGGCGGGCTTTTTCGGAAGACAACGTGTTCCGGCCACTGTCGTCCTTAATGTTGAGGCAGCTCAAAAACCCAGATAATTCCATAAACATTAATAAAATGGCTCTTGAACAGGAGTCGGCTCCCATCGTTCACCAAAAAGAGTCGAGTCAAAGAACCGTCACGTTTGTGAACGACACGTCACTAGTAATGAGGCGTGAACTCTTGTGTCAGTGGGCTCTTTGCACATCAGCTTCCGCGTTCATGGAAATGCAGCTCACTCATTTTCGGTCTGTGAAAAATGGCATTGGTTTATACATGCCGTTTATAGGACTTACCCAAACTTATGATCAACGACGTACATCGCTTTTGTAAATCCTTCTCCAAAGTACCAACGAGTATATTAGAGAATGGCTTTAAGATGTTTGCCTTGTCTTACATCCACAGATACGAAGGTGAGTCTTATTCGTTCAAGTTTTTGGCTGGCGTTGGCTATAGCTTACGCTAATAGACGTTACTGCTGGACAGTGATAGTGTATGCATGTGGAAATGAAGTAACTATGAACATCACCAGTCATTCTAGTGGAGAATGTTTAACTTAGTATGTTCTATATGTGCTTAAGTACACATTGTGTTAATCGTTGTTTGCTATTCTTAGTGTCAAACAGAATCACGGGAGCAGGAGAGGATGCTACTTCAGCTCCATGAAGAAGCACGACAAACATAGTGTAAAAGTATGGCAACACTGGTAATTTGTCAGAGTTCTAATTAAAGCTGTTCAATATTCAGATTTGTGTTATATAGAATCATCAAAGCTTATGATAAACCACTTTCAGACAATGTTGTGAAAATACGGTGTATAAATAAAATTGTAAATTAAAATTACTGTATTATATAGCATATTTTAGTTCACAATTCAGTAATGTAATTTCTACAGTACTGTAATTTGAAAAGCGTTTGAAACGGTTGTACTATATTTTGCAATCAAAATTAGTGATGCTATCTGTTTTATTATGTATTATTCCTGTACAGAATATATACACGTGTCAGTTACACTAAGGCATGTAGAAGAAAAAATCGGTTATGATTATCATCCGATTATAATTATCAGTTTTGCCCAGGCAGACGTGTTCACTATAAGTGGTAAAGTAAAATGTGGCAATAAATTATATAAATGTGACTATCAATATGTGGGATTTGCCGAATTTCGCAGAGGGGTGCATGGAAACTTAAAACTTTATTTTGAGGATGTGGTGTACTTAGGAAATTATTATTATTGTGTTTTTAGCTTCTGAAAAACAAGTTTATCCTTTCTTGCACTCATAGTTACTCAAACCGGAAGCAAGTGAGCCGTATTTCGCACTGGTGGATATGACGTCACTGCTTTATGTGCACAATATTATTATACGGCAATATTATCGTTTATCGCAATAATTCCTGGGACAATTTATCGACCAGCAAAATTTGTTATTGTGATAGACCTACTAATGTGCCATTAGTGTTACCAGTGTAAAGTTGCCCCCCATATGTTGCGATCAGTACGGTACTTTCGCTTTTCCATTAACTTCCATTAACGCCGAGTACCAGTACCGAAATTGCGAGTACCAAAAGTGCCAAGCCACTTGGGGTACTTCTTTGGTACGTCGGTACTTTGGGGTGGGACTTGCAAAGGGATTTGCTGTTGATTGGTTATGCAAATAGCCTGCCGCTGAAACACAAAATACAACCGCAATCTTTTGAAACACACAGCGAGCAGCGAGACACGAAATAAAAACCAGTAGAAACAAAAATGGAAGGATGGACAAAATGAGGAAACACAGGCTTTAGTCGGCATATGGTCGGATTATCCAGTGGGATTTGGATGACACGACTCGAAATAAAAAAGTTTTTGCCATTCTGAGCAATTCAGTTTCCCTGTGTTTCCCCTGTCGCGCGCTGATTTGTGCACGGTTTCGTTGTTGTTTATATGTCTCTTTACAAAGCTCTTAAGGTAAATAAACCATATATCTTAGAACATTACATGCCTTTTCGATGTTTCTTGTGTTTACGGATAATAGATGTAATTATTTAATTCGCTGAATAGAGATATTTCTTTATAAGAACGGTATAGAATTGGTTATAAGACTATATTATGCGTGACGATCTACTGTATTCACATGTAATAATGTACCTGAGTGATTGTCAGACATCACACATACATCTTTGCCTAAATATCAGGAGAAACATTGTTTCCTGACATCCAGGATATTTGGTTCCAACCTGTTAAAACAGGTATACAGCAACTCTGGGCTTCGGTACTAATAACAATACTGTATTCACATGTAATAATGTACC
>JAABNX020000046.1:10717163-10737306 GCA_015163995.2 Mormyrus lacerda | reverse complement strand
TCCACCCATAAGTTGCCATGGTGGAGATTTGAAGCCAGGTCCCAGAGGTGTGAAGCAACAGTGCTAACCACTGCATCCCCATGCCTCCCCAGCAATAAAAAAAAACAATAACCAAGTTGATTAGAGTACCTGTCATTTTGGCTAAGTTCCTGTTTGTTTTCAACGTGGAGCAAAACATTACCTGTGAGGATGACTTACTTTCTTTGCTGGGCAGAAGAGCGTCGAGTGCAAATGAAGGCCACAATGATGACGACGACCACGGCCACTGCACCCACCGACACCACCACCACCACCAGCAAGCTGCCATTTTTCTGGGGCGGATGCATGTGTCCAATGGGGGAGTCTGGAGAAAGACAAGAAAGTTTCCCAACTGAGTAATAACTCGGTACACAGCAGGGGTGTTCAAAACATGCTCCTCTAGGTTTGAGCACTGCCGATTTTCCAGTTTTCCTTTACCTGTGGCCAATCAGAATCAGTGATTATTAAACTAACTACTTGGGAAAAGGCCTGGATTTAGAATTTAGAATCGATTTTTGAAGTTTTGAAGAGCCCTGGTAAGGGGATCTCAATCCCCTGATTGTGGAGTTGCTGCCTGTCATATATGGGATTGCTTTGCAGTGAAAAATAAAATGCCATTTCCTGCAATACTCCATGAAAATACAACATTTGTCCCATATTTCCATACACATTGTGTATTCCTGTTGCCCATTTTACCAGTCGGTGAAATTTTTGTACGGCATAAACCAGCCCAAGGTTATCAAATGTTTGGGAACTCCAACTTTAACACATCAGCCAAGGATCAGCATAACCTGAAAGAAACTGCCATTAAAATGGTCACCACTCCCACTACTGGCCAAAAAACGATGGACTTATTTCATCTAATGAAAAACACCATCAACTGTCGGAGACGTGCATTTTCTGCACTTAAAATTGGCATTTCAAACATTCCTTGTGTCCTGAAGAGTGCTACCATGGCAACCAATCATCAACAGAAGGAAGATCTAAAGGGTGACATTCCATCACTCTCCATCTGACAATAAGATAGGCATGAATAACCAGCTCAGCTTTCTCTTTTGCATTTAGAAAACAGTATTACAGGACTCTACAAACCACATTCAGAGTCTACAGTTACTATCAATCTGCAGGTTTATTGATAAATAAGGAGTTTAATGAACTCTAGCTGTGTGTCATCATTGTTTAGCGTTCGGCTCCTTGATGAATGATCCCTGACTATAAGGCAAGTTAAAAAAAGATACAATCATTTTCCATATATTTGCCTATAATGAAGAAAGAACAAGCATCTGAATTTCCAGATATAACAAACGTTCTTCATGCATTAGAAATATGGTGAACACAAATAGCATCCATGTGCACTTCCCTTGCATTTCAGTACTGATTATAGCCAAACCCATGCACCTGATCGTACCTGCACAGTGAATGAACATAGCATAGACCATAGCATCTCGTCATACTGCCGATCTACCTTTGGCTCCGCATGTCTATGTTATACTGAGGCTGTATTATAACTACAATCAGGACAAGCGTAATATCTGCATGTGTTGTATGTTACCATGGTGATTAATCATGCTCGGTGTGCCTCCAGGTGCCATAGACAATGAAACCCAAGTGGCCCCAATTGACCTAATGACCAGTAAGACGATTCGAGGTTACCTGGATGGATTCAGGATGTCCTCATTTTTGTATTCTTGTTGATCCTTTAGCAATTTTTTTTGAGTCTTACTCATTTGTGTTGCATCGACGTATGCCGGCTCAGCATATGTGTTTATGCATGTATGTATGTATGCATGCAGATGTGCATATATGTGGGGCTTTCAGCAGTCAGTTCAGCTCCAATCATTGACATGCCATTCATCCAGTCATTCAACACAACACGGCCCACAATCCTATAACATCTGATGAATGATTGGAGGGCAAGAAGATTAATCCACACACTCTGGCATGTGGACAGCGATCAGGCTTTCAGATCTTACGTTAATTAAGTTGCTGTATTATCACCCTACAAAAAAAAAAAAAAAGTAATAAACGATGCCGAGGAAAAATCTGATATAACATTCCTGGGGTTTTACCTGGGGGGAGAAAAAGTTTCAGAATTTAAATGGAAATAATAGACTGAGAGCTGATACCATGCCTAGCTCTGATTACGGTTTTGTTTGGAGGTTGAGATTAACACAAGCAGGGAGTACAGTAGTATTATTCTAGCATTAGTAATATTGCGAGTGTCATTGTGACTTACTAGTATAAGTGAAAATGATCTGAAGTTTTTTATCTGCTCTACTGGCTCAAATTGTGTAATAGGTCTGGCTTGATGATGGGAAAAAAACAACATACAATGTGAACAAAACAAACGAAACTGGGACAAAGCCTATTAAATTAACCAAACACAAAATGAATGAATGTGGAAAAAACCTTATGCAAATGTGTTTCCAAACAAAACTAGGCCAAATGAGCAATGAACAAAGGCAAAATAGGCTAAACTAGGACCAGTATACTGCTTGTAAGGTGATGACATAAAGTAAAAGAAAAGACACTGAATAACAATCATTGAATTGAAATACAAAGACTACTAGCTGGACACTTACTATTACACAGCTGTAGCATTTGAGTAGTTTTAGATAAAAACAACAATTAATAGCCGTAACATGAAAAAACGCAGAAACACCTGTTGGATTAAGAACTAACTAAATTAAAAGTAGCTAAACAGCCCTGTTCTTTGGACATCAGCTTCAAAAACTGGATCTCTAACAAATTAAGTAGCCCAGCTACCAAAGGAGACAGGCTTATTAAGGACTGTAAACCACAAACACAAAACGATTTTTACTTTGGGTTGACAATTCAAGATCTCCATTGAGAATTCTCTCCTGAAACAAGGGTAATTCATTGGACATGTTTATTTAATAACTTTGTATTTTGCATTTACAGTATAGCATTTACTGAAAACTGGTGCCACAAGAGCAAATTCTAAAAACAAAAGACCACATTGTTTTGATGACAGCCTCAGTAGCATGTCTACACTGTACAGTGACACAGCACTTAGCAAATCGCAGGGAGTGACCCTGAAAGGTCTCGAGATTACGGGAGACTCTGGTGCTGGAGTTCCCCGTTATGAAGCCTGTCACACTATAGATGGCAATGGATGCATGGACGTTATTGGTATGGCTTTGCATGGCCTTCTATGGTTCAATAATGGAAAACGAACAAAGGAATTAACTGAAATCACAAAGCCTCATAATATAAGACCTATGTACTATACGGGGACTAGGCCCTAGTGCCTGACATCCTCAGTCCCCCTCAAACCCACCCAGCTGGCCTGGTTCATCCCTAGCAATGTAATTAGCCCTATAAGACCCATCTGGGGCTTCTGTTGGTACAGGGTTGGTGATCAATTGCTATGGCAACATGACCTACCTCCCACTGGCTCTCAGGCCTAACAAGGCAAGTTAGACAACACCAAGCCGCATAACAAGTTAGCATGCTTAGAAAATATACTTGTGACAGTATTGTGGCCCCAACTGTCATCGATCTATTAAAATGAGACTCACACTTGACAGGAATAAACCACAAGAACCAACTATTATTATGAATACTGGTCACGTCTTTCAGCTCTGTGCAGTTATTTTTCATCAACCTTAATATAATATCAATGCAGGAATAATGCAATAATTAATGCAATAAATAATGCATGAACCTTAACCGGACTGGGCCTCTAAATACCTTTTCAATCATCCAATTCCCACTGTATCTCCTGATGATAGCACACCCCCTAATCCAGGCTCATGTTTTTGTCCTTGTCAACAATATCCTAAGCCAGACTAGGTCCCCAGTTAGCCTTCCATCATCCTTACCATTCAGACTGCTGCTGTCAATCAGATGGGTGTCAGATGGCCAGTAGCTGCTGTCACCGTGGCGACCTGCGGAGGAAAGTCAGACCATTTGGAGTTAGATGACATGTGACGTGTTCACCATTTAAGAACAACAAACTGAGCTTTAGTAAGACTGACATTCATTCATGAAAACACAAGCAAGTGTTTTTAGTCGTTTAAATATTGGGGCAAGAAATAGAATTTAGCCCAGTCCAAATGCCGCAGTGATTTTAGTGCAACAGGTCAGTAATCATAGGCAGGTATATCCAGTGGCCCATGTCATACTAGTTGCATAAACAGAAATTTAGATAATGAATCACGTTTCTCCTACTAAGAATAAACTATATATTTCCTAGCACAAAATATCTTTCTCTTCCCCTATTAAATATATCTTATTAGAAACATAAAAGTGAAAGTGTCATTCAGTCATTAAAAGATGTCAGGGGTCTCCATTGTGAACTCTCATTTAATGCTGCCTGTGTGTGTATGCCACTGTGTCGACGTGTGTATCTCTGTCGTGCTGTTGGGTGCGAGGATGTGCCGGCTGGCACAAGAAATCTGCATGCGATCAGACCGCTATGCAAGAAAAATACAAAACTGGGCATGTTTTCTTTAAACAGATCCGCTCAGCGCTAGGTGAGGCTGGCTACCTCTATACCACTGCTGATTCTGTACTATTGCTTTACCTCCCATGTTTTTTGTACCTATTGTATTCTGGTCATGGTGTCCCTGTATGACAATATCCATAAGAGCCGTAGCTAAATGAATTAATGAGAATGATTTAATGTGTTGTGACAATGCGATGCGATGGGATGCGGTTTGCCAAACACCACTGCAGGCACTTGCCAGAATGTTGACCTTAGAAAAGCGTACTTATTCAGATTGACAGAGATAACATTTGACTTTGAAATGGTGTATGAATTTAATTCTCTTTAGATGATGTCATTTTATCTGAACCTTTTGTTTTTTCCCCTCAACAGGATATCAAAACAAATTGAGTAGATGTCAATCAAACATGGATGACAGAAAACAGACCATAAATAGACATTTTTAAGGAAACCTACACTCTAAAATACATGCTCTGCAGTAACATAAATGAAGAAATTGAGGAATCTGAGAATTCTTAACATGTCATATATGTCTTACTTAAATAATTATTTTTATTGCTATGACAAACAATATTTTATCTCACAGTATGACCCATGAATCATAGAGCTGATGACAATAAAGACTTTTGAAATGCACATTCCCTATTTTAAGGAAAATGTTACAATGCAGGAAAAATAACTGAAGATAAACAGTTTATTAGACTACAAACAAACTCTTTGGTTAGAATCGTGTAGGAAACCGCATGCAACGCAGCGAGGCTCGTTATCGCACTCTAGCCTGCTCAGGACGGCTGGTTTCGTTCAGAGTCGTTTGCATAACATGTCAGTTAAAACCTAACAGAGGTCCAGCCTCCTGCCTCTGCTCAGGCCTTAATTAACACAAAAGGCCAGCGGAATCTCATTAGTCTAAGAATGACATGAAGCGCAATGACAATGACTGCAAATCGATGATGAGCGTGAGCTGTGCTTTAGCGCTTTCGGAGCGGCGGCTGCACACCCCCGCCGTCCCCAGCGCTTTAGCATTCAGCGCACATGTTTCTGCTTTCCATACCAATTCCTCACAATCAGCTATCTAAACCCAGCCCAATACTGCCATTTACCTAAGGAACGTGCTGGAGGCTGGAGGAGCGCTCGGGGGTATGTTGTGGAGAAAATGTGAAGAGCGGCGAGACAAGAGGCAGACAGCGGCGAGGAGAGATGGGAAGGAGGGAGCGGCTGGGGAAGCGTAACGAAGCAGAGAAGGAGCGAAGACCTGCCAGCAGGCCGAAGTGCCTATTCTGTGCAGTTTAAGGGATAGGCTGGGACTTACCTTGGTCATTGGCCATTTTGTCTGGATGCTCTACTACAAGAGAGAAAGAAGGAAACACTTATTAAAAATGAAAACATTTATATTTGCATTCATGTTATTTGTCAGTGCAATACTTTCGGGATACAAATGCTACCTGTAGCACCACTTGAGAATGTAACCTCAAAGGTTTAGCTATAGATCACAAATACATGCAACATGATAACCTTAAGTCCTGCCCTAACCTAACCTTAACCATAAGTAACCAAACAAAATATCAGGCTTTTCGCATTTTTTTTAGTTTGTGATTGCAGTTATGGGAGTGGGGGGGGGGGAGCTTTGGTCAGAAAGTAACCCAAACCTCGAGGGGTCCGGAAGAGGACTGGGTCAGACAGGGGGCCCACGCCACGGCTATTCTTAGCCTGGATCCGGAAGTAGTACACTGTGTCTGGGCTCAACTCAGACACCTGATGGGTGAGGCGGTCCGAGCCAATGGGCTCCATCAGCCAGGCGTCGATGGGCGCGTTTCTGTCCAGCGTGTAGAACAGGATGTACCCTGGACGGAAGAACATGCACACGCTCCCATCATGTCAAAGGGCTTAGCACGCAATACACTATTTATCCAAAAGTGCTACTTCAGACTTTACTGTTCAATTCAAGCTGCATATTTGCTGAAGCAATTCATACAAAATGCCCTTTACTTGAGGAAGATTAGAATAGTTTTTTTCCCCACTAAGCATGCAATGTTCCTTACTACAGCAATCACCCCATTCTCTGTTACCATAATATTACTTCATAGTCACTTCCAAAGAATCACAATTATTTCTCATTTTCATCTCCTTCAAAAATACTTATATTTATGATTATAGTGGTTCTTTCTGTATAATACACAGGCACCTGACTCTCAGTCTGACATGGTCCCTGCCTCCTAAATTACTTAGGCACAGACTCCGCCTCCCAGCTGCCCAGTGTGACACAGAGCCCACATTTCTGCTGTCACTTTTGATGCAAACCCCGCCTCCTGGTTGTCAGATATAACACACCTTGTCTTCTGGCTGTCAGATGTGTGCTACATGTCAGAGTATGTACAGGAGCGCCAACGCTCAGCACTCTCGGTGCCCGAGACACAGGCTGTCTGCAAGGGGTGCTGAACAAGCTACACAAAGCTCAGCATTAATTCTGATGCCTGGTTGAACAGGGCGAGGCGACACATCAAGTTAGCCCCAGGGGACTGGGGTAGAGTTGGGAAATTATGGGCATTGATGAACTATGATTTTGCCTTCGTGAAACCTCAAGTTATCATTAGATCACCCCCCCCCCCCAGGGTGATTGGTGCAGTAATGGACCACCCCCTAGATTCATCGGCATTCTCACACAGTCCCTTACACTTATATTTAAAATGCAGTACCAGCGAGGGGGGAGGGGGAGGGGATAGGCCTCAGCACTGTAGCAATCTAATAGCAAGGAAGCATTTCATTATGCATAATGAGAGATGAAACTCCGTCTGACTGTCAATACCATTTTACTCTAGTGAGGTGAGCAGCTTGGCTGCAGCTGTGAAACTGCCAATAAGACAATTTACTAAAAATAATATTCATGATAAGACATGGCAGCGTTCAGAAGACTGGAGTTTGTGTACGTTTACTGCAAGACCCTTGGGGAATGCTGATGACCAGGTGGGAGCACAAACAGCATAAACAGAAAGAGTAAACATGTAGTCTGCAAAGAGCATAAATGGATAAACATGAAGTTTTCAAACAGCACAAACCGATAGAGTAAATGTGTAGTCTTCAAGGAACATAAACAGATAGAGTAAACATGTAGTCTTCAAGTAGCATAAACAGATAGAGTAAACATGTGGTCTTCAAGGAGCATAAACCGATAGAGTAAACATGTGGTCTTCAAGGAGCATAAACCGATAGAGTAAACATGTAGTCTTCAAGGAGCATAAACAGAGTAAGTAAGAAGTCTTCAAAGAGCATAAACTCAATGAGTAAATATGCAGTCTTCAAAGAGCATAAATTGACAAATGTAATCTTCAACAAGAATTGACAGAAATAGTAAACAAGAAGTCTTCATTGATGATTGACAGGAGTAAATGTTTAACCATAATCAAGTAAGGGCAGAGTGACTAGAGTAACTTTAGTATGTATTTCACATTTTGTATTATTTATATTCAGATGCCTAGAATGCCTAGAATATTTGCCATATAAAAACAGAAGTAAATAAAGCATACTTTTTTGTTTTATTGTCATTTTAAATTCTGAATCAGCACAAATGTCTGACTTCTAAGCATACAGTATATTTGTTTGTAAAGAAACTAGAATAACATCACAAAAGCACCCTGAAATTTTGGTGTGCGAACACTTGGGAAATTGCTTCAGTGCTTTTCCTGCTTTGTTCCATTTCCTTAACTGAAAAACAGTGGTGAAATCCTCAGGCAGTGCTCTAAGTCACCACCTTCACCAGCTATTAATACAGTTTGTTAAGAAACGTGATTAAACTCAGCCATCCTTATATGCAAGGGAGAACTTCCTGAGCTGAATACTAAAAAATACAACGCCATGCATGCAACTAATACACTGTGGCAATCAGCATAGTATAGAAAATAAAGGAAAATAAATATAGTACTCCAGGTGACTAATATAAAATTGGATTAGTGATATGGGTGCCGTTTATGTAATTACCAATTAAATAATAATTACATAGCTATTATAATACCAGTTTTAACACTTGGCTGCATTAACAAAACACATAAACTAAACGTGATGCTATTTAGCTGGCTAATTTAGATTAAACCCAATTACTTATCAGTTACATTTAAAGTCTACTTAAGACCACTAATAAAGCCTGACAATATTTATCATGCTATACAGGCACCTGTAAGTCAGCCGTCTCCCCTGTGCTCACTTTGCTCCCACCTTTTGCCTCGGGAAGACTATAACTGTGATGCAGATTTCATTGTAAACTTCAAGCTGACTGGTCCTAAGAGATACTGAGCGAGGCGGACACCAGAGGCACATACGTGTACATCTTATGGTCAAACACTCTACTTACATTCCACTACCTTTTATATTTTTACTAAAAAAACACACTTAGGAAAGAGATCATTTTAGTGTAAACTATAAAATCTTTAAGAAAAAAAAAAATCTTTAAAAGCTTTAAAATTTTTTGTTTGAACAAAGAAAACGTAGTTTTCATTCAACCTTAGACCATAGGTGCAGAAAGCTGGGCTTGATGAGGAATCTGAGAACGGTCAGTACACCAAATGTATGACATTCTGACTGTACAAAAATGGGAAAAGAATCTGAGAATGTCAGTCTGACTGAAACGTTCCCAAGAGTCCAATGGTGAACCTTGTAGAAGTTAGGAATCAGCTACCTTGTTTAGTTATATTGTGGGAGGCCACAACTCTACATGTATCCCAGCATCCCACGACCTCCTGTTCCTGATGGTGGTGGTGGCCCATGTGACGTCTGTGGAGGCGTGAATCGGGATCTCACCTGTGATCTTGCCATTGGCCTCTGTGGGAGGCTGCCAGCTGATTAGCACAGCCCGAGGCTTCCCCTCACGACTGATGACTGTCAGGTCCTTGGGCGCGGAGCTGGGTGCTGAGGGGGCGTGGCAGAGTGACAACCAACAGCAAATCACAGTCACAACAGAGCAGCTATAATTCTGTGCCTCTTTGACTGACATATTACTACCGAAAGTGCTAACGTTTTTTAAAATGAAAGTTTGCATATTTCCGCCATTGTACTCCCAATATAGAATGGGCAATTATCTCGTTGGTCGTAAGTCTCCACAACAAAACATAATGCCCACATCAGGTCTGGAGTGTTGAACACCAACACACACCTCCTCCAGTCCATGTAGTGTCAGACACTGTCACTCTATAAGCTGCAGAGTTCATCGAGTGAGGTAGAACGCCCATTCGTGCAGTTCCACCCACAGTGCTGTAGGCACCCAGCTGACAGTACATCATTGTGGAGCAAGAGGTCTGCTGTCTATCGCACTCAGCTGTCTAAGCCACCTGACGGAACACATGCAAACTCCCCATTCTAAGGGGCCACCCTGCCTCAGACAGCTTGTGCACATAAATACAACTGGAGACAAGTAAAAGCCAAAAAATAGAACCTTTGGGAAGGCGGATGGAGGAAGCATGGATCACATACCTGTTTCATAGGTGGTGGCGTGTGCAGTCATACTCCACGTGCTAGACTTTCGACCTTTCGTTACCATGACAGCAAACTCATACATCGTGTTGGGCTTCAGTCCCGAGATAGTGTGACTAAGGGCAGTGGTATCTGTGGTCTGAACAAGAGAACGGTAAGGTTGACATGAGGGGCGGCCTTGTGTTAGCATAAGGAATCAGCTCGGGATAGCATGGGGTTTAAATTAGCGTAAGCATGATGGAGTGGCTAAGGCCAACATGAAGAATGAGCATGGTGGGATTAGCATGAAGGGCATTAAAGAAGTCTTCATTAACTTGGGATTTGCCATGCGGAAAGTTTGTAATAAGTAGCCTGAATGAGTGAGCAGCATGGAGGCTCAGTGGGGAACACTGCCTCAAATCCCCAGGGGTGGGGATATGAATGGTACCCCAGCTGTACAGTATGTGCAGAGACCAGAAACATGTGGTTAGGCAAACTGACATCTCAGTATTGCCTATACCATGTAACTGTGTGCTTTAGTCCAGAAAATTGCTTTCATATTGACACCTGCAGAATGTATATGCAATGCTATCTAGATTACTAACCGGCTTGATAATTTGTATTTATCAAAGCTATTATCTGACACTCGAGTGGGCACCCACTACCCATCCACAGTGACCTAGCCCACACCGATTCTTTACCATTGTCAGTGATGCATAGAAGGTGCTGGAATGTGAGAGCCGACTGGCCCATGCGCACCTTGTATTTTCCACTGGTAGAATGGCTGGCCATCCACTTCACCGTGTAGAAGCACTGCTCGCTGGACTTCTGGTGCTTGGACACAGAGTTGTCGGCCCAGCTGACGCGCACTGAGTCTGAGGTCAGTGGCACAGCCTGAACACCTACCGGGGGGATCATGGGAGTGGAGGATTCTGGGACGGGAGTGGGGAACGAGTCAAACAGGTGGAACAGGTCCTCGTCCAACGAGTCAGAGGGATCTGAGACAGACATGTGTGCGCAAACACACACACATACACGCACACAAGCACACATGTATACGTGTATGCACATGCATATGTGAACATGCACATACACATGCATAGACACACACATACACACACACCCCAAAAACAAATTGGCGTATGCGGATATGTATAAACACAGAAATGTACACAGACCCAGGCATACGCACGGACACATAAATACACACGTTCACAAGCGAGCACACACGTCCGTCAGCAAACATGCACAGACACGGACAGACGCACAGCCACAGAGACGCACAACCACAGAGACGCACAGGTTAGTGTGAGCCATACAGAAGTCGAGCATGCAGGAAAGTATGGATGAGCACCGGATGGGAGATGTCAGTGAGGTTCAGGGAAGGAGAGGACAGAAATGGAGGACAGGAGGTGACAGAAGAGAAGGAGAAACTGTTACTCTACCATACACACAACAGACAGTGCTAAAGCTACTTCACACACAACAAAACAGAACTAAATCCACCAGCTCTACTACTGATTCTCAAAATCTGCATTATTGTACTACAAATAAAACGGGGCTAATGCTAAGAAGCTGCACTACTCACTAACACTGAACTGTTAAACAGAAAACAAAGGTAATGCTATAAACTACTGTTACTCTATTACACACAGAAAACACTGCTACGGTTATAAGTTATTATTAGTCTTTTATAAATCGAGCACACAACTAATGTTCAGTGTGTATCACCCTCCAACACACACAGAAAACAGTTCTAATGCATTTGACATTTTTTCTACTGGACACACACACAGAAAACAGTTCTAATGCATTTGACATTTTTTCTACTGGACACACACACAGCATAATTCCACTGAATGTTCTCTTCTGATAAAGATGTGCACTTAGTTCTGCATCATGCCAGTTTTAGTAAACACAGCTTTGCTCCTCCGAACAACATCAGATGAAAGTACACACACAGTATTGCAGGGCACTGGATTGCAAGGCTTATGAATTCACAGAAAGCTGTGTAATTCTGGCAAACGGTTGTGCTAGTCTGACTCATAGCATCTGTACCTGCATACCCATGGATACAATCGGCAGCTATGAGTATCTTTGTGTCTATGGACTCAGTCAGCAGATCTGAATGTCTGTGTGTCTTTATAGTCACTAGATCTGAGTGTCTGTGTGTCTAAGGATACAGTCAGCAGATCTGAGTGTCTGTGTTTCTAAGTACACAGTCAGCAGATCTGAAAGTATGTGTGTCTGAGGATACAGTCAGCAGATCTGACAGTCTCTCAGTCTATGGATACAGTCACCTGACCTCAGCATCTGTGTGTCCATAAATTCAGTCACTGGACCTGACCATCTGTTTGGATAAAGTAAGAAGTCCTCAGTGTCTCCATATCCTTCAAGAACCTCACCATCACACCATGGCTTGGGTAACACCCTCCACTACTTATTTGCTGAAGACAGAGGAGAAAAGATGATACCAATGCTCTGTGCAGAGCTGCTGCGAGTTGGGGCTGATCATATAAAATGTACAGAATAGAGGATATATGACCGTGTATCTTGAAGTAACCTCTGTTGCATTGATACAAAGGACACTATGTCCACTATCCTCAGTCACATGTTATCCAGAGCAGCAATATTATCGCCAAAAGCTGTGCCTAAACTGTAAAATCAAACTCAAAGTGTGTGCGCTACAAAGCCAGCCTACATTAGTGTTCAATTTATTTTCACAAATCTGATTTGACAGTAGAATGACTTGACTACAAATATGTTTTGAGGCCACTCAATATCTTGTAGAATGTAACAAATACCCTGGGTTTAACCATAAACCAGCCAAAGCCCTTTATGGAGATTTTTAACATGCTTGCCGTTTCCTTCAGCTCTGCTCATGTTTGTTAGCGGTTTTGTCACGCAAACCTTACCTCTTCACCGTCAGATATGACACAGACCCCTTCTGCATTCCATGTTCTGAGTGTCAGAATTGTGGAGCAGAGTAATGCAATAATAGAATGAGGGCTGAGGACACAGAATACATGAGAATAAAAAATTCATCAAGTGCCCCTCTATCCTATTACTAATGTCTGAAGGAAGGCTGCAAGTGCACAATTTTTTCATTAAGAACATGTGAATTAACTGTCAGAAGATACACGGCCATTTCAGCTGCCTGCTTGAGCAATGTTTGCAGCAGATTGCAATGACCTACATCAAATGTTAAGCAGGTATTTCTGTAGCTGCATCTAATGACGTTGTGCACAAATGTTGACAATTTGTTGGCCATGCAGTACAACTTACACGCATGTCTAGCCATGTAACTAGTTGGCTAACTATTTTTTTACTTTTTATTTTAATACTGAAAACCTAGTACTATAATGTAATCCACTTATACAGTCCAGATAACTGTATATGAACATTATTATTCCTGTTCCTATTTATCGTGATTTCATTGTTTGTTGCTCTTCGCAATTCATTTAGAAGTCTTATCTTATCTTATCACTTTTAGCCTGAAATGATAAACCAAAGGAGCAAAAGGACACGGGAGGATAATTCTTTTTTTTTCTTTCGCAAAGACAATGGATTTCTGCTTTCAGTTTACGGTCCTGACTGCAATTCCAATTAAGGAACAAGCCTGTCATTGTCTATATTCAGGTATTCCTACCTTGTCCATTTTGAGATTCAATTCTTTAACCTCCTGGTTGTCTTGCTGCTGTAAACACTAATGAGCTCTCAGAATCTTGGTCATTATCTCAACAGGCCTGTTACACTGTTCGGCAGAAGAAATCCTCGCCTGGTTGAGGTATGTGTTGAGGGGTAAACTACCAGTTTCTAGCAATGTTGTGTGCAGTGAAACTGGTAATTGAAGCACGACTATATTATAACTGCACTGTAACTGTGCACTGGAGCATGATCGAAGTGTGGTTCCCATGTGACTGCAGTGTGGATATTGCAGTGGTCACTGAGTGACCCAAGCATATCCACAGTGCAATGACAATGACAGATGTGAGACCACGATGTGATCACTTTGTTATCGCAGGTGAGTGTGACTGGCGGGCAACCTGGACGCGATCACAGCATGACCACAGTGCGAGCAGTTAGTGACTGTCACACGATCACAGCATGATCACCTCATGACTGCCATGTGATCACAGCGCGATCGCCGCGTGATTAGTGAGCAACCACCATGTGATCACAGCATGTCTGTAGCGTGATCAGTAATCCTATTGGCTGCTCCTCACATACCTGTGGCAGCCCGTGTGACAGCGCTTTCGTAGAGGGGAACGCCTTCCCCTGCGTTGTTGAAGGACTTGAGTGAGATGACATAGTGGGAGCTGGGCTCTGCATCGGGAAACACACGGAGCATGAAAAAGAGACACTTCCCGCAGCTGCAACCATCCTATGATTCACACTGCACACACTGCTCTTTTACAGTACAATCTCAAATGAGTACATCAAGTTCACTTGCAAAATCAATGCTTGAGAACAGAAATAAAGAAAAAAATTGAAGACTATAGGGGATTGTCAGGTCATGAGGAGAAACAGCATCTGTGGTACACTACTATGAACCCGGTACCGGAGAGCATGGGGTGGGGGGGATGGGGGAAATAGCAGGGCTGGATCTGACAGCAGGAAACAGGTGCAGCCCCATTAATAACTCCCAGCTGGCTTTTGATTAAAGTGATCATGCAGACTGATACAAAGGTCCAGACGGGGGAAGAATCTCTGTAATACAGAAATGCTTACCTACTCCTGGATCTGGGACTGATATTTAACGTTGTGTCTCCGTTAGTTTTAGTGTTTACGTCCATAAATGATGCTGTTTGGTATTACACGTTCTTACTAAACACTGAGTTTTGTTCCCTGCATATTATACTTTCTTACTAAACACTGAGCTTTGTTCCTTGCATGGTACACTTTCGTATTAAACACTGAGTTTTGTTCCCTGCATGGTACACTTTCTTATTAAACACTGAGTTTTGTTCCCTGCATGATACCCTTTCTTACTAAACACTGAGCTTTGTTCCCTGCATGGTACACTTTCTTATTAAACACTGAGTTTTGTTCCCTGCATGATACACTTTCTTACTAAACACTGAGCTTTGTTCCCTGCATGGTACACTTTCTTATTAAACACTGAGTTTTGTTCCTTGCATGATACACTTTTTTACTAAACATTGAGCTTTGTTTCCTGCATGTCAGGCTGGCTTTGATTGATTTTACTCACAAACAACTGTCCTGGCAGTTTGAATCCAGGTTCCCACAGCCCAAAGATATGCAGTTAAGTGATTTAACATTTAATAGTTGTCCATTGTGTTAATGTGTGTGTCCCATGGTGGATTGGCGACATATCCGTGTTCTTCCTGACAGAGGTTCAAGGCCTTCTGATCTTATCAGGTGGAATTATTGTATTAAAACAGAGACAGGGCATTTTCAGTTCTATGATTGGATATTCATTTTCCACATGCCTTTGTACGGAATAATTTAAAATCTTGAAAAGAAGATGGAAGAAATTAAATGCAAATGGAAAAAACACACTGGCATGTTTTAATTTACATTTTAAGTCTATGACTGATTTAATGCATTAATTTCCAATTTAAGTCTGTTCATCATGTTCTAATTCTGTATACTTCTATTCTGTGAAGTTGTTTTAAAAAGTAACTCAGGTTACTTTCAAGCTGCTATGAACCTATGAAACTACCCCTTTGATATTGGGCAACAAATTTCTATTTAAAAAACTTTGACTGGCAGTGGGCAACTTTGCACGATCATCCAGATCCAGATTAGCTTCCCTTTGTCTCATCTGGTTGGCAGTTGCCCAGCAACATTACTCAAAAAGTTTAGCCCTGTGTATCATCACCTTACTAGAGTCTGGAAAATTATAGAGAGGAGGGTTTGAAAGTGTGTGAAGGTTACTGGGCTGGTTCATGAAATGATGCCCTTCAGTATGAAATTCTATTTAATGGCTTGAGTTGACCATTTTCATTCTTTTATGGAGTCTGGGTTTCCAAAAAATTCAGTGTTGTGTTTATTCTTGTTAAACATTGCAGTGTATTTCTGCTGTATTCCTTATGTATGAACAGCAGAAACACACCAAACAGACATTATGTCCAGCAGTCTTTACAAAAATTATTACATAATTAACCCAGGAAGACTATAGCAAGCACGTCTTAGCCGCAAATACGACACTAAATGCAATCATTTCCAGGGAGAGAATGCTGCATTATACCCATCTTCTGTTAACTCAACCATGTCATTCATGGAGCAGGATGCCTGTCGGTCGTTAGCTTACCAAGGTTGTCGATGGAGTAATAGCGCTGCTTGCTGTCCACCCGTACAGTCTCAGCGTATGGGCTGCCTACTCCATAACCAATGATGTAACCCCGAACCACAATGCTGTGGCTAAGGGGCGGAGTCCAGCTCATGATGATGCTGGTTGCTAGGGGACGCACATGCAACGAGCTTGGCTGGTCTGGAACCTGGGACTCTGAGGCAAAGCAAAATGTGTTATTTAGAAACGTAACTTTTTCTGGCAGACATAAAGTTATAGATCGTGTACGGGAGCGGAACATCGCAAAAGATAAAGTATAAAAACACCTACAGTAGATATTACTTAAGAAATAATATCATCGCCATTACATAGAAAAGATGACGTATGTCTATTACAATTACGGAACTCCTTCCATGCATAGCTGTAGGGGAGACAGACAGACAGAGGAAGAGGTGGCTGCCAGGCCACACAGAGAGATGGGTGACTGTCACATGTTGTTTTATTACCGTCCAGGTCGTTTTCCGGTGTTTCAGCCGTATGCCACTCACTGGGAGGTCCTGACCCATTGACTGTCATGGCCGACACCTGGAAACTATACTGGCTGGACCTATCTAGTCCTGTGGATCAATCACAGAATAAATGATGGTCCTTTTGGCACCAAGGCCTGTGATGTCAGAAACTGAACTCCTATGGGCTGTACTATTTGGAGAGAGTGAGATCTAGTAAACTGAGTGCTTAGAACGATCTGTAGTGCATTCATACGGCCATCAATCTGAAGCAGTGCAGACAGGAATTTAATTGATGACATCTGAAAATAAATTGGTTTCTTGCACAGTATAAATTACAGTGGGCTAATGACACCTGTTTGCCTTCAGGAGATACGATTTGCAAATGTTTACAAGCTCTGTTCATGGAAAGAGATAAGGTCACAGTTTAGACAACAAAAGCACAAACCAAAGAAAAAGGAGAATGTTGGGGCTGATGTACGGCTGGCATACCTGTAAACAGGTACCAGAGATTATTGGGCTCAATGGTCTCCTGGTCACCACGGCGACCTATCTTCCTGTGGCGGATGCTGTAGCCAGTGATGAAGCCATTCTGTGAGTCTGCCTGAGGTGGCAACCAGTTAATTTTGATGCTCTGAAACACACAAATAAAAGAATGCGTGTCCCAACCTGCATATATACAGAGTTTTTGCAAAGAATTACAAAATGATCACAAAAGACCACCATAAAAGCAAGTAAAACTCTAAAAAGTGGACAAGCATCAAAGTCAACAATAAACACACACTAAATAAAACTATCGGGTCCCTATGATGACTGACTGAGACTCTGATTATTTTAATTCATGCTGAATTAGATATTTGTTGAAAGTTTAAATCATGTCATTACATTATTCAAACTGCACCATATCAGCACACTACAGTAATCCATCCATTTCCTGTACTCGCTTATCTTATTAAGGTTCATAGGGGGTGTAGAACCTGTCCCACAAGCTTTGGGCACAAGGGAATATCCCAGACACACATACTATTTGGTATCTCCAATTAACATCAGCAACAGAGAAAAGCCCACCACAACAAAGGGAGAACAAGCAAACTGTACACACAGAGCCACGCCATAGACTCAAACCATAGTTCCAGGGAGGTGAGGCAACAGTACTAAGTACTGTACCACTGTGCCACCCCCCACAGTAATTTACAGTAATTTCCACTTCAGTGTGATCCTTCCATCTACCATAATCACTTATCTAGTACAGAGTCACGGCAAACATGGAGCCTTTCCTGGGAAGGGCTGGGCACTAAACTTAACGACATGTCTTTACATTGCTGGAGGAAACCCATAGAAACCATTCCTGAGCCAGGAGTAAGATTACAACCCTCCAACCATAGCTGTGTAAGATCACAGTACTAAAAACTAACCCACAATGATATCCTCAGTCTATGGCTACCCTTTTAAGCAGTGGTTCCCAACCCGGCCCTCGGGGGCCCACAGTCGGTCTAGTGTTGTTTTCGTCAACAAAATTTTTGACAAAATATCTTCGTCAACAAACCTTTTTGACGTGACGGAGACAAGACATTGAGATAAGTAAAGACATCAATGTAACATTACTTTCTATTTTAGAACATTCATACCAACAGTGGTTAACATGTTATTGTTAGCAATAGATGTTAGCCTGCTAGCTTTAGGCATTTTGGAGATGTTTGATAATAATACGTGGGTAAAGGGAACACTTTGAAGCTATGTAGGCATTTTAGCAAGCTAAAGCTAAGTAGCAAACTGAGATCGACAGCTCAGTTGTCTTGAATCCTGGCGATCTAAACTTTCAAGCGTTCATTATTGCGTGACTAGATGTATGTCAAAAGGGGTAGTGTTTGATACATTGAAAGAGTGTTTTTCGGAACATCATGCGTGGGTCTGGCTTACCAGGCTAGTTACCATCCATGTAGAGGCATACGCTCTGGATACAGCTCATGTAAATACCTGCTAATTGTGAAATAATGTTCTTGTGGAAAGGATGTTCATGAATGATTCAAAGCATGATGCATTTTGATTGGCATCCCTTATGGTCTTGTGAGGCCTATTTTTTCTGTTAAACAATTGTACCTGAAAATAAACAGACAAATTACAACCAATAGTTTCAGTCATTGAGGGCAAAATAGGCCTAATAGCAAAGATTTATGCTACTTAATATTTACAACAGTTAGATTATCCAGAGGCTGCATCTGTCCTGATATTGTATCTATTCCTGTGCTAGATTCCAGAAACAGCTTCAGTGAGGCAAGTCCCACGCAAGAAAATGGACATTATTTTATTTATTTATTTTATTTAAATTTGTGTGTACTTCTAAGTTCAAACATGTTTGGTTGGCAAAATAAATGTTATAAATTCCAATCATAGCGTCTTCCATGTCTGTAATGGATGTAGAGTATTCTTGAGTCTATAAAATAATAATAATATAATAATAAGAACCTTGTTTTAATTGTGAAATGCGTTTGACTAAAAGAAAATTTAGTTTTTGTCTATTCTACTAGGTACTTGTACAATATTGACTAGGTAAAATAGAATTGCATTACTAAAATAAAGACCAAAATACAGGTTTCATTGACTAAAACTAGACTAAAATGTCATCAGTTTTTGTTGACTAAAACTAGACTAAAATAGTCATGGATAATTCTGACTAAAATATGACCAAAATGCTCAGACTTTTAGTTGACTGAAACTTGACTAGACTAAAATGAGCATGGATGTGACTAAGACTAATAATAACTAAAATGAGTATGGACGTGACTAAGACTAATAATAACTAAAATGAGTATGGACGTGACTAAGACTAATAATAACTAAAATGAGTATGGATGTGACTAAGACTAATAGTAACTAAAATGAGTATGGATGTGACTAAGACTAATAACTAAAATGATAGCTTGACACAAAGACTAGACTAAAACTAAAATTAAGACAGGCCGGCAAAAACAACTATAAGTCGGTTCATGTTTTTCTTCCCTCCCAGCTCCCTGCCATAGTCCCCATTTTTGCTCCCTCCTGGGAGCAGGGAGGGAGCAAAATGTGGACTTTCTGTGAGTCCTCAAGGGCCAGATTTGGAAACACTGCTTTAGAGAAAGTGATCTGACTTGAACAACATATTTTGAAAATGTTTTTTTTCCAAAAAACTATTGTCCTTAGTTTTCCTTCGTCCATACCAAATAATCCATGTTTTAAAACATGGGAAAATATTGAGTGAAACACAACCAATCATGGCCTTTCGGTGTTTGTACCTTGTGGGACTGAACGTTTTGAGTCAACTGGTGTCTCCAAATTGCCAATAGTGTACAACTGTGAGTGTGTCCTGCAATGGACCCTGCGATGGACCGTGATCCCACGCAAGGTGTCCCCCAGCCTTGTGGCTGATGCTGCTTGCGAAGAGTTCCCTGCCCCCCCCACCCCCCCAGAAATCCTATC
>JAABNX020000046.1:10692335-10716833 GCA_015163995.2 Mormyrus lacerda | reverse complement strand
CTCATTTGATAGATTGGATGGATGGATGGATGGATGGATGACAAAGCCTTAATTTAAAATAATCATTTTGTACAACAGATCCACTCAGTGTGTAATTCTTAATGAACCTTTCATTTGCTTGGTATAATTCTGAATTACCTCCAAAGACGTGCGGTTAGGTGTGAGAGTGTGTGCATGTGTGAGCCCTGTGATGGACTGGAATCCCGTCCATGCTGCTTCTCAGGTCCGTGCCCCGAGCTTCCTGGGATAGGCTCTCTCTGACCCTGTATCGTATAAGTGCTTGGAAGATGGATTGATTACCCAGTAATGTATTTCCATAACGGAATGGTCATTTCGGGCGTACCCCAGCGCCGTGCCCTGGGATTCCCGGGATGGGCTCCGGGCTCCCTGTGACCCCGAGCAGGATAAGCAACTGAAAGATGGATGAATGGATAAGTGACTGAGGTGACCGCTTATCCGAAGCCATTAACAAAGCAGTTTGATTTAGTCCAGCTCTCTCTGGTGAAGCACTTTCCCTCTATTGCTAAAGGCACCCCTCCACAGAAGACACGTATAATTAATACAACTGAAAAACGGGAGCCTGCCATCAAAAGCCATTTTACAAAGCAAATGTCATTTGTATGAATATGTGAAGACATTTTAATTGTAAGTTACCTACCCATGATGATTAATACTTGACACAGACTTTAGGATCACTTATACAAAATTTCCAGGTTGAACTCTTTTTTAGGGCAATTTACTAAAGATGTCCTGTGCAAGTATGGCAGGTTCTTAAGGGGAAATTTTGAGAATTTGACTGGGTAAGCTGTTAGCCTGACATTCAATAGAATCAATGATTCTTAATTAAGAATGTGTAATGGCAGGTTTTCGCCGAGCCAATGTGAGGGAATTAAATTAAAGGAGCTGATTTGCTTTAGGGAGGAATTGAATTAAATGAATTATTATAACAAGACTATTGCCTGTGAATTGTCTTTAAGAGGGTTACCCAAATGTGGATGAAAGAAATACTGAAATTAAATTTATTTTGATAAGAAATAATTATTTTGGGATATAACTACAGGTTCTGGACCTCCGGATCCCTGATCAGGACAAGTAGGTACAGAAAATGGATGTATGGATGGAATTGACCCTAAAACAAGAGATCTGTTCCTATCTTAAAGATTTTAGTTATTAAAATAACTGAAGAATATTTCTGTTTATGCTCCATTGACATAAAACTCCCTAGGTTTCATTTCTGGAAAAAAAAACATCCAACTTATGTTAGCAAAAAAAAAATCTAAGCAAGCAACAAGGACCCGGAGAAGAACTGCAAAGCTAGTAGAACTTGCCATTCATTTTCCGGAACTAAGATCACAGGGAGCCGACACACAAACACGATCACATGAGCAATTTAGTGACATCAGTTCACCTAACTGCATGTTTTCTTTGACCAAACAGGAGTTCGCAGTTGAAATCTGCATATGCACTCAGACTCCAATCCCTCCAGGTGTAAAACCACAGCGTCACCCTGGGAGGGTATATTATTTTCAAAAATAATCACAAGAATTCTGTCATTATGAATAAAGGGTCCGCATAAGCATTGCAGCATTTGACTGAGCATTAACCCTGATCTCCTTATGTGTTTTATCTGCTCTCTCTCTCATTGTCTTAGAACACTGAGTGGCTGAAGTAGATCTGCTGTAAAATCACAATTCCTGGACATTAATGTGATTTATTGGCCATATTTTGGCAGTAACACAAAGGTCAATACATTCAAAAGCAACCATTTCCCCTACATTTCATCCAGCTAAATAATGATTAATTACAACAATAGCTGCTGAAGCAGGCACAGAAATCCCACTGCCAGGCAAAGACCCTAGGTGTGCCTGGAGAAGCAGTATGGTAATGAGAAATGGATACTGTGGTGCATCCTGACGGGATACATTTGATGATTCTTGTTGTGCAGAGTGACTTATAATTCGCAATTATATTTAGCAAATTACAAGTGTGTGGCTGTGAACTGCTCCAGAGTTATTTTGCAGTTCTGCTCATTGCTCAGAATAATGGCTAATGCAACAGATCCATCACCCCCCCCGCCCCCAGTCTTGTGCCTGACCATATACGCTCATTTGCATAAATAATTTCACCGGTGGTGCGACACTGATTTCCTGCTCTGAGAAGTGTGCCATTGACATCTGGTAGTCATGTTGTCATGGGTGACGGCTTATCTGCGCCTTCACGGGCAAAATTCATTTAAAATTTCATTTGCTGTTTGCTGCTTATGGGTCTAAACACAGACTATTAAACATAAACAATACCATATGAAACGAAATTGGAACCAGAAAAACACTGATAAAGGAAGCAGGTATGGTAACTCGATATAAAGGAGAAGTCACTTGATATAGCATCACTCACAAACCACATGTAACTTCCTGACCAAGGAGAATCACTATCAACACAGGAGGAGCTGGACTCATAAAAGAGTATCTCCACCTGCAAGCCAGCAGGGTGCCTGTCCTGAGCATTCAGTTGTATTTCCTGATGTTTTAAGTTGATTTGTGTACAAGCCTGAAAAGCAACAGAAGCCTGTCTGCCTTTATAGCCTTGACAAAAGACATCAATCACACTGAAACCAAGGCCAACTTCATTTAATGTTCAATAAATCCTGATCCTGCAACCTGCAAGCAGAGGTGTGACATCATCACATAGATGGATGGCCCTGTAGCTGACCCCTCTGCCCTCTGGTTCTTCTCCCCGTGAGCAGGAGCACTGTCCCCACAACACTCCTGCACCTCACCATGCCCAGCTGCTCCGCTGCACGATCGCATGTGTCAGCAGAATAGTCTAGTTACTTCCTGGCGATTTCACCAGAGGCTGGGTCGGTGAGCTGTACGCAGTGACCCCTATGTAGTGCCCAGGTGTTTCCGGTAGCATCCGATGCTCTGTTTAAATCTCCATTTTCCACATCGCTTATTCCACTACTGTCATTTCCTCAGGCGAGTAGAGGCAGCACTTTACTGTGGAGCTGGAGTCGGATCACTGCCCATGTATGCATCCCTCAGTCTGACTCAGAGGCTCCCAAGTAGGGTTACCATATTTGGTGAGATGAAAAAGAGGGCGTGTCCAGGGATCAGAATATCCATCCATCCATTTTCCAACCCGCTTAATCCTATTGGGTCGCGGGGGGTCCGGAGCCTATCCCGAAAACAACGGGCACGAGGCAGGGAACAACCCCGAACAGGGGGCCAGCCCATCGCAGGGCACACTCACACACCATTCACTCCTATGGGCAATTTATTAACTCCAATCAGCCTCAGCATGTCTTCAGACTGTGGGGGGAAACCGGAGTACGCGGAGGAAACCCCACGACGACACAGGGAGAACATGCAAACTCCACACACATGTAACCCAGGCAGAGACTCGAACCCGGGCCCCAGAGGTGTGAGGCAACAGTGCTAGCCACTGCACCACCAGGATCAGAATATTAATGAGTTCAATGGCCAGTCACGTAGCACTTAATGTGTTTTCCTTAACCACCCTTTAAAACGAAAATTCTCATCCGAGGAAACCCAGACTTATGGTAACCCTACAGTTAACTTTTCTTTTACAATCTACACAGAACCGACACAATACACATGTATACAAGTCTTTTTCAACAAAAGTTACAAAATTCTTAGCTAAAGTTGGTTAAACGATGCAATTCACTGTTCACACAAAAACAAAAATAAAGTGTCGACGTAACAATGGCTGCCGGAAGTTGACGTCACTGAGTGGTTGCTATATATTGAAAATTGGTGCCTTTTCCTTCACTTGGTACTGCATTGTAACACCATTGAGTCATATGAATAAACTGCTGATTTTTGAAAAACTCTAGGCGGACAGAGGCCCAAAAAGAGGACTGGGAACCCTGGACGTATGGTAACCCTACTCTCAAGGACCAAGGCCACCGCTTAAGTGCAGCGGTCAATAATCCTGTCAAATTTTGCTCTTCGTAACGTTTTAGTCCATCGCTATGAGCTAGCAACCACAGTCCCAAGTAGTAATGTGATCCAAGCTGCACATCTTACACAGGGATATAGTTATGCGCACGAGGGGAGCTGATTAATCGGCCCAGTCACTTGAAGGCTGAATATCCTGCTTTTATAGTAACACTAATTCACATCACTTTGGGCTATAAGCAAAGCAATAGAGCAGAGCTGGACTTGTGACCTAAATGGCTGCATTTCAAAGGAAGACCACTTCCACTGTACCCCCGAGCACCACGCTTAACCCGAGTGGCCCCAGTAACATCTCCAGCTTTACAAATGAGCAGCCTGAAGGAGCTGGTCACACCTGGAGATGAGTACCAATGTTCCTCTCCTCATCTCCAGCAAAAACTTCGGGAGTAATTAAATACCACAGCGATCTATCAGTGTGCAAATTCTCTTTGAGCACCTTACTGCTTGATGACTTATTCAGATTTTTCTAGGCACACTCAATCCTTTACAATGCCTTTACTTGAATGATACAGCAGGATACCTACTCACGAAAGATAGGCTCATGTCCAGGGGTACAAGACCGATTCCCTGTTCGGGATTTTACCTGTGACCTTTAGGTCAGGAGTCCAGCTCGATAACTGCACCTTTTGCATATGTTTAATGACCGGCAGCCACCTGGCAAGGGCTTCCATCCCATCTGCGGAGAGTAGCCTGTTAGCATGCAAATCAGCCAATTAAAATTCACACAGCGCTCCCGCCCACATCCTGTGTCAGCCCTGATTTATCCGCTCCTCTTAGCACTGTTGAGATGCTCACTCACGCCAACATGTTCTGCCTACCTGAGATACGCTTTTTAAAATCTATATAAAGACATGGTTTGTGTTGCACATGATTAGCCGCCCTTATTAATACATAATGTGGGAAATTCTTTGAAATGTTTTGCTGTTTTCAACGCAATCTTTCTTCATTCTAGTTTCATTATAAGTTCCACTCCCTCCACTCTACTGAAACACCCCAGCAAAGTTGACTGCTGTCTTTACTCACTACAGATAACATAGCACCATTCCACCTGCAGGAGGCAGCAATGTGAGGGCGTGGAACAGACCCCTCAATTAGATTAATTAACCCTGGCATTTTTTGGAGGAGTGGATTAGCATTTAGCTGGATCTGTGCACCTGACTGGAGGCGTAACAAGCTGAGCTTAGCCAGAATCAAAAGGCAAAATAATCACAAATTACTGAATGTCCATAATCACCTCCGACATGTTGACAAACAATTTGTCTGAGGGACGTTTTGCAAACAGTTTGAATATGTAGATAGCAATGTAATTTAAAACAAAGACCCTTTTAAAAACGTTGTGGAAAGAAATCAAATGAGGCCATTACTTAAAACGTCGACACCAGTGAGACATTGAAAAATGAGATGTCCGTTGTTTCTTGGCATCGCAATAACATTATGTATTATTATTTACCGCTATCTTTCTTAATTTATTTAAGTGACCTTGTGATCAGTCGGATATGTTTCATCTAATATAAATAGTGTAATAGATTCCCTGCACTTTTATGTGCCGCGGCTGTGAAAGTGAACAGTGATCTGAACACCCAAGGAGCCAATATGCAAAGTCAATTTAATCAGAGAAAGCTCGCTGAGTTTCAGTGAAGTAACAAAGTGTTTGCTGCATGTTGCTGGTGCTCATGTTTCTCCCAGAGGTCTGACTCCATTTCTGAGTGATGCGGCAGTGCCTGTAGTAAACAGGCCCCTGCCCCCACTGTCACCCCACCCCTGCCTAGACGGCTATGCTGTTAGCATTCAATTATCTTTTATTTCACTCTGATTAGGCGTGTTAGAAGGATCGGCAGGCACTGCACGGTCTGAGTTAAATGAAAGTGAAAATAAATAAATAACACTCTCTAAAAGAATGTGCAATGTTTGGACCTAATCTTATTCTGGGATATTGCCTTGGTGTGCGCTCCAGTTTCACGTTGGAAATCTGACTTGCACTGGGCTGTGATCCCCTTCAACAGGCACAGCAGGTGCTGCCTTATGAAGACACGCCATATACAGGGTAACTTCCTATTTTCATCTTCCAAGCACTTAGCAGGACAGTGACTGAACTGCAAATGGAGCATGGATACTCAATCTGCACGATCCTGCCACCAGTGATCCAAACTCCAGTGCCAGGTCTATCTCAATTCCAAATTACAGTTGATAATTGAGCGATGACGGAGCCTCAGCCCCATTCTTGCATGATGAAACCACTCATCACCTACATTACCCATAAGTCATCGCATCGTCATTTAAATATCAAAACCATAAAAATGGCCTTAACTTAAAAATTTAACTACCAGAGTCATTTTATATTTTCTTTATAAAACCCAATATAGTGTTCACTTACTGTAATGTGTAACTGAAGAGTGAATCAGATACTCAATTAGGTAGCAAATTAGATCTTGTGAGGTGGGAATTTGTACCTAAAAGTAATTTTGTGAGGCATGTGAAGAGAATTTTAGAAAAAAAATAGTGTAAAATTATGAGAGGTGACTAATAATTACTGATTGTCCCAGCAGATATTTGTCTGAAGCACTGATGACTTAAGTGTGCACCATAATTGTCGCACTTGTGGAAAGGATTAGCAATCCAGCTTTCTATTTTAAGATTCAAGAGACATCACACTGCTGCCACTGTGGCACTGTCGTTCCCGAGGAAGCCACTCGGCCGGCCTTGTTGGTCGATCAGTGTTTATGTTCTTGTGGTGGACGATTTGTCTCCAGGGTGACACCAGAGCTGCACATGTTGCCCTGTTCTTGTGGTCTGTTGCTGTTTTCTATCCCTAGTCTTACTGAGAATGTCTTGCATTTTTCTTTTCTCTCTCTTTTTTTTATACAATTTGTCGGGGCCATGTAGCATTGCCACCCAACCTACAGAACCAGCTCATCACGCAGGCAGCGGGCAGCTCGTTCCTGGCTTGGCTGTGGGAGCCCCTGTCGTTGCCACTTAGTAAGCTCTGCTGGTGTTGCTGCTGCTGGGGGATAATCACATCATATAACAAGTACCGTACACAAGGGTTTCATTTTCCCTTACGAATCTCATGAACCACATTCTCAATAACAGCCATGGGATGTTTTCACATTGAATTTAATCCAAGTAATATCTTAATAAATGCAAACAAGGAATGACTGTTCAACGACAATAGCAAAAAGCTGACTGATGGAGAACTATGCAAAATTTGTCATTATTATTGTTGTTATTTTTAATTTTTTTGCAATACAGGCAGTCTCCAGGTTAAGTACACACAACTTACAGACAACTTTTGCTTATGAACGGACTTAGATAAAACCTATTAAATTGTCTAAATTTAATATTTATGTATTTATTAATTAAAAAATTGCATTGCATGGCTTCCAAGGTATGTTGGCTTAAGGTGCACTACATTGCCATATGTAGTTACTTTTATTAATACTATATCATTATAATTCTTATGTATTCACCTAATTACCTACAAATTCGACTTAAAGTCAAACTTAGGGTACGGATCTCGTTGGTAACCTGGGGATGGCCTGTAATGTTGGACGTCATTGCGCGGGCATGTGACACAGCCATGGTCGATACGCCTCAAGGCTCCTTGTGCTGTAACACGTCAGTTTGTGACTGGTGCAGTGCAGTTAATCTGCCAACTCCATGCAAAATATGCCCCTCGCAGCAACCCCCATTTCAGCCCACCGCAGATGCCAGAACAGACAGCCCAGCTTGCTGCCGACAGAAACACTGGCTTGCTGGATCAGTCTAAAAGGCAGAGCTTTGGAATGAAGAGTAACTGGAACAGCTCCGGCCCAGCCAGTGATCAGACCGGAAACATGACAGCCCGAAACCAGGACTACCTCTCAGCAAATAGATTCTGCTGAGCTGAAGCTCCAAGTCCTCTGCTAAGGAAGCCATTAAAATTCTTTCCTCGATCCGAATTGAAAAGCAGTTTTTCCTGGACACTTTCTGACCTAATGGCTCCCCTTTACCTGAACTGCCAATCACCACATGAGAGCACACCGTGTCACATGCGGCACCCCACTCCGGCCAAGCAAAGAACAACAAACTGCAACCGCGATTGCTTGAGCATCTAGGAATCAGCAGAAAATAAAAAAAAACCTCCAAAAGGAAAAGGAACCCGGTGGGGGTGTTTATAAAGCTGAAAGCACTTCATACCATATAAATCAGCTTTCACACAAAAAGCCTTTTGCTACTTACTCTGGAGTTCATGACCTCTAAGGAGACATTTTGTGGAGCAGAGCTTGGCACTGTAGGGAAGGGAGAAGATAAGGATTAGACAGAGATCATCACACACATACATGCACACATACAGCTAGGACACACACAGAAGCATGTCTGTGGGGGGGGTTTCCTGATCCTCGTTGTCTCACAGTACATAACATAAGTGTGCTTCCTTTCTCATCTGCAAGTAGATGTATCCAAACCCATCCAGCCCAGTTGTAATCTTCCATGGCTCAAATCTGTTTTTTTCTTTTTGTGTATCTATTCACAATTTTTTGTATTTGTCCTGCATACCGCTGTCACCCCCATTGGCCACCCCGCCCATAGTGAGCATGCTCAATAGCGTAATAGATGCAGTCACAGTCAAATATGTGTGAGTGAGTTGTGTCAGACAGACACCGCTGGTCATCATTGAGTGTTTGACCATCGTAAGCAGATGGCTGTAAAGGACACGCTTTCCTACATAGGAGGATGAGACTCCATGTCAAACATAGGCATATAATCCCCCCCGCCAACACACACCTACAAGGACCAGAGCACGTGCAGAGGCACAATGTGCGCTGACAGGCATCATTAACCAGCAATAACACTGTCCCACTGCAGGAGAAGGAAGACAATGGAAAGCACCCATGGTGTCGTTACTGATGATCGCCAATCAAACAGCAGGTAATTACACTGTAAAAGAAGCTTCTGGAGAACAGAGCAGGACCTGAATTGCTGTGGCTGATGGTATATTGAGCCTCCGGCATTATAACGCCCTGGCAGAGATGGACTGAAGTCTTTTGTTACACATAAATGGAGTAATATATGTGCATTCTGAAAGTCATTAGACTGCTCTAACTGATCATGAAACGGGTTTTGTTTTTAAGCAACGGAATTTCCATTATAGCCTAACAAATCATTTCCTGTTTCCAATGAAGGCGCCGCTGCCTCATTACTTGGAGAAAGATGGCGAGAGGCGAGCAGCAGGATTTATCTGCATGGGCTTCCTGACCAGCGAGGCGGACGGACGCCTCGGAGCATCCCATTAATGTCTCAGGGGCCAGATCTGACCTTCACACCATGCGTCTCCATGCGGGGATATGCGCTTGTTGCCGATTCTGGGACATGGATCCGCATACATTTCTGGGTTTCAGAAGCACAACCAGGTCTCCGGTGCTGGCTTGGTTTTTGGGGGTTCTGAAGGTTCGAGAACTGGTTGGTCCTGCCTGAGCTGCTACCACAATCATGACTACATATTGCATTTATTTTGCGGATGCCCTTACCCATAGCTTCTCTTCTGCATTACAGGGCATAGAATGCATAAAATATACACAAAAAAGTATAACAAAAAACATTACCTTGAGGCAGGTAATAACCTTTGGAATGCATTAGTAACAGAGTGCAGTGCTATCAGGGTTATTTAGCACATAATCCCACAGCTGTCAGTAAACGCCAAGCGCATTCTAAGCAAAGCTCCTTTAGCAGCGCAGCTCACGCGTGGAGAGGAAGTGACCACCGGGGGTGCCGATCCTGAGCAGCACTCCTACAGCTTACTGAATCACACCAGGAGAAAAACCCAGCAAGAAATGCTGGAAACTCTAGAAACTTCCCGTTCCCGGCTCACCCCCAAGCTGTCAGGCTCCCAAGACGTTTCCACCTAAGCTGTGGTCGGCTCTTAGCACCGCTGAGCTATTTTCCTGTCATCATGTTTTTTTTTTTAAATCTGCAACACATGTGTAGACTTTAAAATTTTTATATCGGGCAAAAATTACACTAACAAAACACGCCACGTAATCACAAATTGGCTTATCAGTGTTTAACCTAGAGAATCTCCTTTCATCACGTCCTTCCTGTCTTAATCCACATGGACGACTTCAAAGCCCATTACTTGAATGTGCTTTCATCATCTAGGTAATGATGAGTGTTGGGGACATCACACACTCCATAAACAAAATCCCACATAAAGACCTCAAAAGGTGCAAAATTACAGCACCAGCCAGGCTGAATGTAAGAATAACAGTCACGCATGAAATGCAAACAACGATAATTGCAATTTTATTTAATTGCAACACACTTAAAATGGCTTAAAAAAAACCTGTAAGATAAGATGAGCTTTTATTCATCAATTCTACATTTGTTTAGTGTCCATTTTGCATACCCTATCAATGTCAGGATAATTGTTGTTACTTGGGACTTTCATATCAACTCTGGTAACACTTTACTTAAGATTTTAGTAATTTCTTAAACAATAATGCATTCATAAAGCATTATAAATATGGCTATGCATATTTATCAAAAGCCACACACATTATAGCCATGTTTATTATGCATTATGAATGTCTTATGAATTGCTCATCTATAATGCACTATAGTTACCTTTATAGTGCATTATAATGGTAAGTATAAGCATTAAGGATGCTTTGTACAACATTACTGTATAAGGGTGTCTATAGTGCATTATAGATGAGGTAGGGCAGTGAATAATGCATAATAAACATGGGTATAATGTATTATGCCTTTTTATAAATATTTATAGCCATGTTTATAAGGCTTTATGAATGCTTTATAATGCATTATGAAGGTGTTTATAAGTTACTAAAAACATGGCCTTAAGTAAACGCTAATGTTTATACCCATTACGCTGCACCTACTTCGTCGACTGAAATGCTGTTTGCTGATCTTCACATTGACCGGCTCTGAATCAGAATGAACGCTGTAATAGCTGACAGTTCTGAGTCTCTGCACAGTAGCCAGCCCATTCCCTGCTGCTTGCTGAGTGAAAGCTGTATGGTAACACGCTGTCGCCTTTCATGCCTCTGCCCTCACACAGCAATATGAACATGCTTCACTAATGCTCCTCTGTCTGTAAGTATGAAATGTATTGTGACCCCCCTTCACCTTTTATGGTTTAATTCAATAAGCTTCATTATAATAATATTTAAACCTTGCTTGATGCATGTATTTCTCCGTATGGCTCAGTGATACCTGCAGAAAATTTTGATTGGGGTGGCCATCAACTCATGTTTTACTTACAGAGAAATGTTCTGAGGGGAGAAGGAAAAATGATTGGTTCAAAGAGATAACCTATCAGATTGTAGAGGAGGTGGGTGCAACCAATCAGATGTCTTGGTCCCACCTACAGTACCAAGTTGCTTGACCTCACTTCCTCTACAATCTGATTGGTGAACCAATCATTTTTCCTTCTGCCCTCAGAACGTATTTGTGTAAATAAAACTCCCACGTGCTGGCCATTGGGGGCAGATCCATTTATGGGGGTGAACATGCCACACAGGGTCTCTTCTACGGTTCCGTTTAGAAAATAAAATAATCCATATTTCGACTCTAATATACTGACATGGGGTGGCAACAGGGGTGTCTATGCAATGAGACCCCTTAGTTCTACCCCTGGTATGACAATAACAATTGTGAAATCACAGAAATCTATATCGTAAATCATATCATAGATAACATCGACTACATTTAAAGCACAAAGAAATTTGCAGATTTATTGTTCACTGAAGCACAATTAAACTGCACTACTTTTCTAGTTTTGTAGTACGGTAACTTGCACGGACCTGCTGGATAAACAGCCATTTGGTCTTGACCAGTGCGTGAATTTCAGACAAAACTATCCCCTGGAAACAAGAACTGTCTTCACTTTCGCTCTGCTCCCTCGGGTTTGCCTCTCTATGTTGGCTGCATGCGCATGTTTAGCTGAAAGGACACTGCTTTCCTAAACACCGTGACGAGTGCTACACGTGTACCTTAAATGTTGTGCTCCTGTACTTTTCACTAATTGTTAGTGCTTCGGATGCGATATAAATAAAAGCATAAATTAGTGAGTCTCAGAGGAGCAGGGTCATCCAGTCATGAGAGAGAGCGAGAGAGAGAGAGAGACAGTGACTCCACATCAAGCCAGTCACACGTGGAGCAGTGCCCTTCGTTACCTCAGAGCGGTCCACTGAGGTAAAAGTCACTGTCACACAGTTTCACTACTGAGCACGAGAGCCTTAATGAGGCAGGGAGCTGGAAGAGCACCCCCAAGCCATGCTCGGGTACGATATGGCCTCAGTTTATAGAGGATGAGCACATTGGCATCCAAAGGTCTGACGATCTACAGCCTATGCTGAGCCTAATGTGGGAGGACCACCCAGGGAGACAGCCTCTCCCCCAAGTAGCACAGAACCCATAGGGGGCACTGGAGAGCAGAGACACAGGACAAAGTCAGCTCACTGTGGACAATCCAATCCAAAGCAAATTCTTATCTTTATTGGCCGTCAATTAAAATTAGCCCAGTCCTCCTATTGCTGATTTTCCGATCCCCGGATTTTCAGGCTGTGATCTTGCCAGAACTATGCACGATAGAGATTTACATTTAAATACAAAGTATAGGTGTGCAGAGCAGCAGCAAATTATTTTTTGCAGAATGCTGTTGTCTGTTGTCCAAAAAAATTATACAGTAAAATAGGCAAACCTCTAAATTACTGAATGGGCCAGTGAAAGTACATTCAACAATAGTGCATAAGCAGCACTGCAAGAAATTAAAGCAAACCTGATATATTTAACATTATGTTAATGACATATTTAACAAAAATCTAACTACGAGCCTTAATGGGGTCTTACATTTCATAGCTTTTGAATGGAGTCAAATATAAAAAGTCGATGAGAACATACATTTAATTACATTACTAAGAAGAAAAAAACATTCAACGGCAACTTAACAGCGATCGGGCCTCGCAATTAAAATTGAATGAAAACACGAAAAAAAGAGATTAGAGACAGAGAAAAACAAGTGTTAAAGAAACAAAACATAACAGTACTTTTTGGTAAACAGTGGCTTAGAGGAGAAGGCTTTGAGCCACTCATTTGAATTAGCTATAATTAAAAAAAAGACGTGTATTATTAGGGCTTTCCTTTAATTTTCTGTTGGAATGTGTTTAACATTCTTCTGTTCATTTATTTCCAAGGCATGTGTTCAATCTTTAAATGTAACCGTGACCAAGTCTGTCTGCCTATCAAAATATCAGAATGTTCTAAATGCCTTATAAACACAATTGCAGCTCCAAATACTGCTGCTCTTATTAGGATCTGGGTGCCAGTGGAAAGCAGTGGGCGAACTTGGCTGGAAAGTGGTGATGAAGATCAAAAAAGGTGCGAGCCCCTATTCTCATAAGGAAGCCGCAGAGAAAATACTAAGTAATTCTTTTAATCACTGAACTGAAATTTCTGCATCTCAAAATGAACCAGAGCTGTCCCTGAATCAAACTGACATTGAAAATAGTTTACTAGTAGCTAAAATATCATGACACAGTCACCAAGAAGGCCAACTGAAAGCCCAGAGATATAATTCAAGCTGTAAATGAGAATGTCCTAAAAAATTGTTAGCAAGCCACGTTTGGAAAAGAAAGGAAAAGTCTGACGTGCAACCATGTTGCTTAAAAGAACATGTTATATTTAATGTGATTTCATTAACAAACACGCCTGGCACAAAAGATCCAAATTAAAGAATGTTAGATGTGCCTGTTGTCTCTCCAAACTCAGCAAATTATTATCATTTTAATTATGTAATTATGAGGTTAGCAGTTATTTTACAGAGTTCTACTGCTTAAACTACTGAAGCTTTTTCTGCCCTCCATAAAAGAAATGCCACATTATATAGCAGGAAGACTTCAGATGATGTATGTATTGTAGAATATTAACAAGTAAGTGGAGAAATTAAACCAGGGGAATAGAATGAAATAAAAACCAGGGTGAACAAGACCCTCTGGGGAATGAGTCTGAGACATCAAGGTATGAATTCTCCAAAAAATAATCCAGGCGCTCTGAAAGTAATTTGCTTTGGTGCTGGATCTGTTTGAATTGTACACAGTCTTGGTAGCGAATGGGAAAATGGGACTCTGCTAGGGTTAGGAATTAATCACTGGGTGTTATTAAACAGTTTGTCACACTACAATAAAAAATGCATGGAGCAACATATACATCACTTAGGAACAAATTTAGCCAGATAAAACTTTTACATGACAGTGCAGTCTTAGAACTGATCTGTTACCTGTTTGAAGTCATCATCAGAGACAAAACAGTGACTGAACTGCTGAGGTGATTAACGTAGCTGCAGCACATGGGCTGCTGCGTTTTACCTACTTTAGACAGTGGTGTGAAATGTCATACATGAACTCCAGCAGATGGCTATGGAATTTACAGATACACCCTGAGATACCTGCCGCGTGAGACAGAACGGCAGAGACAGGAGAATTATAGATGATGTCAGCTTTTTTTAATCCTGCTTACTGGATGTGAATCTTTTTTATGGGTCTGAACTGACATGCAAACATGAATGGACCAGCTTCAGGCATATACAGGGAATGTGAAGAAATCCTGAATCCATATATTATCTTATTCCTCGTTTTAGGTGAGTTTAGCTGACATCTTTAGAATTGAACGGAACCGTGAATATAATATAATTTAAATGGACAATGAGGAGGCAGTGGTAGATTTACAAAATAAATACATAAAAACCCATTTTATATAATTGGAAAATTGCACTTAATGACTTTAATGACAAGGAGGTGTGAAGAACAAGCAGAGGTGGGGAAGTGTGAAAGGCGATACACAAATGCAGAACTCGTGCTCTGGAAAGAATTAAATGTGACAAACAGGAGCCAGAGTGCTACTCTGCACCTTAAGGAGTTCTTACAGGTGCCGTCAAAGGTATGAAATATCTCCAGTCCTTGGGGAGGCACCTACTTTCTAAGATTCAACATGTCCCGAGTCAACCTGTCTGTGGTGCTAAACTTTTGAGACACAATGGAAGCCGGCGAGACTCCGGAAACAGAAAGGCATATATGGCAAGCTGTCTTGCTTTCTTTGTTCTGACACAGGCTAATGGTAGCTATTCAAAGTTCTGAACCAATGAGACTCAAAGAAAGATGTCCATAGTTTTAAATCAAGAAAAAACAAGGAAAACTATTCATAGTTCTTATTGCAGAAGTAGCACAAGCCATCTAACATCCTAAAACAGAAAGCCACAGCACCGACAGGCAAAATGGCTTAAAAAAAAAGTGGAATGAGGCAGTGGAATGGAGAGTAGACTGTCTGTCTGTGAACCAAGTTGACCTCAGGGTATACTGAGTAGTGCTTTTGCAGTAACCTGGCACCACTGATAACTGTGTGAACTCCTAAAAGCATTATATTCCACAGCCTGGCTGCTTGGGAACACATAAAGATCTCTGACATCAAATGATGGTTGAGGATCGAATTCATCCTTCTCTGCTCGACACAACTCTAGTCACGGATATTAGATGAAACTCTCATCACACTGTGATATCAGTCTGTGCCCTCGTAAGTATAATTTTGCTGTACACCATCCTCATTCCAGCTTCATTCGTTTATTCCTTATAACTATCGCATGGCTATTTGGCAGCACCATATTCCAGGTGAGTTGAGCTGAAAGAGTGACTAATTACACAATCATTCATGGGAAACCTGTGTAACAGAAGCGTTCCATTAATCGCAGATTTTATAACCAGAATACTCATGTTCTCACGAGCTTTAATGGAAAAACAATATGCTGAGAAGGCGTTGTTTGTCACTCGCTAGTTCAACAGTTTCCCATTAAGATATGCTGGGGAACGGGGAGGCCGTGGCAACTCACCATCTGACATGGTGGTCACCATCACATCCCCAGCAGACTCTCCCAGGCCGTGATGGTTGTAGGCCAGGATGCGGATCGCATACTCCGTAAACTTTCTCAGGCTGTTGATGCGGTAGCTCCGGCCGGCCACCTCCGCGCTCTGAAACCAAACGCGTCTATTATATAATTTTTTACAGATAGCAACATAAAGCAAAACAACTTTCATAGCTTTATTTATTAAGCATATTTTATCTATAGGCCAGTCAAGAGAAAAAAAAAATCAAATCCTTACTTTTTTTTTTTTACATTTAAGAACTATATATTATATAATCATTCATAACTACACATCAATCAGAATTTTACAATGAAATCTACAAACTAAACTGTACATTGGGATAACCAGAAATTTGGTTATTCATAACTCAACAATAAGAACAAAGACTAAGAAGTTAACCATGTCTAGTAGTTGTTGTTATTGTTGTAGTGGTAGTAGTAGTAATAGAATACCGGACAATTTTACATATGGGAGATTATTTATTAATATGTTTCTTCATTACTTAAATTTTAGTTATTTAATTAAATTCCAGTTGACTTCTTCTGAAAAAAGCACGGCTCGTTAGAGGATCCTTTCTATCACAATTGTTTTGATTATTTTATCTTTCTACTGCACAGCATTTAGCTAAAAATAAGTATTTAACACACTGAGTTTTCCTTCTGATAGCAAAAAACATATGTTATTAATGTTAATGGTATAACTTGGCAGGAATACAAAATACCATGAAAGACAAGTGCAAAATGTCTTTGAAATTATTTTTGTCTTAACTTTTTATATATATAAAAAAAAAAAAAAACCCTAGCTGAGAATGTACTCCAGGACATCTTACCACAATAGCAAGCTGTAAGATAAGTTGTAACCTATCTGGCAACCTCAATGTTTAATTTGACTGAATTGTTTATACGTACTCCATGTTTGCTACTTATCAGCAATCCTACCATGCGATAATGTGTCACGCCAGGCAGGACGAAGGACATACTGTACAAGCAGACACAGAGGCAACATCAACGGGGATGTTATTTAAACTTAAAGCGAAACAGAACAGAACTGGGTCAGAAACCGAACGGAACCATGAGGGGTTCAAACAGCAGGATGAAACTGGGGAAAGATTCAGAAAAACAGAACGAGAGACGTCATAACAATGCGACTATAACATGACAGGACTGGGAAACACCTTTATACCAGGAATAACAAAGGAGAAAAAGAGAGACAGCTGGAGTGAATCACACAAGGGCAGGAACAAGAAGTACGAAGAACAATGAACAGACGCGGCTCCATAAGGCCACGCTGGGGAGAAAACGGGGAGGGGGGGTGGCAGAGGCAAGGCTCTCATGCAGTCAGACAATGATGCTGCTTATATTCTTACCACTAACTATCTATTGTTAATAGAATCAGCCTTTGAAATTCTCCTCAATACCATTCTGGGTTGCCCTATTTATTTATTTCGTTTTGCATTGTTCTTGGGCCTTTGTATGTTAAGGGTTATATAACTGCACTGAGTTATCGCAAAAGAAGCCCAACAGGTTCTCAACAGAACCTGTGATACTTATGTTCTGCATGTAAACGGATGAAAAAAAGGCCGTAAAGAAGGAATTCAGACACGGTATGTTGATGTGAGAGCTTTTTAGGTGCTTTGCTCAAGGGTGCAGCAGTTGGACTCGACATAAGAGCAAATCCCGTTCCTTTTGCTCACATTTATTACCATATATAACCAGCACCAGCTGTCTTAGTACAGCGTTAGAGGTGTAGTTCGGTAATGGAGGTATGTGTACATGTTTTTGCATGAGTAACACCCAGGTGCCCTAATAAAACCCTGTGTTTTCAGCTCTGACATGAAAAACATTCTGATTTATCGAACCAAACATCCCAGAGGTCTCACCAGCGCGGCTTTGCTCCGTGCCCTGAACATTGACCGATCATGTTGCAAAATCTATTGGTAACTCCTCTTCAGATTACAATATTGATTACTTTATCATGTAATGCTTTCAACATCCTGTATCTATTCAAGGGCTAATGCAAGCAGCTAAATTGAGCTGCTCTGTGAATGCTGCAGAGATAACGCAATTACGTGACATTTCTGTGAAGAAACATGGTGTTTGGGATAATCCTGAAGTGTATGATTTTTTTAAGGCACCCTTTGTATATTCACTCGTTTAAAATGGAATCTTTTCCTAGTTATTATCTAAACTGTACGGCAATAGATAAAATGACTGAAGTTAAATCTTGAACTAATCCATATAATTACTTTGTAATTGTTACGTAAACAGGGCATCATGTGGTCTTCCTAATGTGTCCTATTTGCAATTTATTTGCAGTGCCCCAAATTCTCAAAGAAAAACATTCATCTGCGCTTACTGTAATCTGTGCATGTTGCTTTGGATGAAAGGATGAGTGCACAGCAGTGAAACAACCACGATCTCTACTGACCTGCTCCTTGCCTGTGCCGGTCTCAGTCCAGAAAACCTTGTAGCCAATCACTGGGCTCTCAGTGAACGCTGGGGCTTCCCAAGAGGCCTGGGCGGAGGTGGAGGACAGGGCCTCAGCCCAGGGATTCTCCACAGGCCCCGGAACTTGTGCTGTAGGTCAGAATTACTGGTGTCACATTATCAGAAGATCCTGGACAGATCTAAGGTCCTGCTTGAAACTAGACTGCACATACATCCAGTAACAACAAGAAACAAATACTGTATCAGTATAGTGATAGAGTAGGAAGGTGAGATATTCTTAGTACTACAGATGCTATGTGCAGGCATACTGTATAAGGCATGTAATCACTTACAGCACTCATCATATTATGGATATTGAATGAATGAAGCATACTTTGAAACGTAGGCACAGTATGGAAGTCACCTTGTCAACTTAGTGGCTTTCACTCGGACTTAATCAGTGAGGTATAGATTAAACACATAAAGACTGGCTATATTAGCACTTTATATCTTGCACGTCCCACTTAAGAAGAAGGAAATGTAAATTAGACAGGCACCATACGTTTCTCCAATGACTGCTGTACAGCTGCATTTCTGAAAACCTGTGGGATCCATATTTAATTCACTTTAATTACCTTTCTGGAAGGAAGTATAACATATAAAACCAGATATAAAACCATATTCCTTTATCTATATCTTGTCCACTACTGTAAAATTTTACATCAAGCATCAAAAGTAACCGAAATATTTTTCTTGGCACTGTTATAGCAAAGAGAATTAGTTTTCTGTACTAAAAGCAAAATGACACAAAACACTAAAAAATCTTCATCAATACATCCACTATATATGCAATATATACAATTGCATTTCTTTGCCTATCATTCATAGTTTTTATGTCTTACTCCCAGACATCGGGCTTCATAATTACTGTGCAGGAATAACACGATGAAGCTAAATGTTAGCGGACAGGATGTTAGCAGACACAAAGCCCAGAAGATAAGGCAACCTGCCAAATCCCCAAGAAATCCAGGCTTGCTGGAGGCGCTCAGGCTTGCTTCAGGGCACCTACAGCTGATTCCTACAAGAGTCTCATCTCATCCGTGCCACAAAAAAAATTACCCTAACTAGTCATAGGCTCTAAGGTAAAGGATTATTTGCATGTGCTGACAGGCCACTTGGCTGTAAGCAAAGGGATGACATCCTGCCTTTAAACAGCTGATGTGCTCAGTGTGTTTCCTTACCCATCAATGACGGGCAGAAAACGGATTGGGGGGGCTTGTGAAAAGCACTAGAACACTTGCAGCATTATGGATCATGTTGCATTAGACGGTGTTTGTTTTGTCATCGGTGGTGCTAAGAACCTTTTCGTCCGCGTCGTGTCTATAGTACTGAATAAACTTGTCCTTCTCACTTTATCCAAACAACAGGCCCTGTAGAAAGGAGGTTTTAAAACCACTGAGAGCCTCTTTTTTATTTTTTATTTTTGTGTATCCTTAACCTGTCTGCCTGGGGGAGTGCTTCTTTGTCAGTAAACGGCACAAGCTGGAGTGAGCGGCTGTTGCAGGGGCTTCGGTCGGGCTTACCGTATGGTTTCGTAGTGACAGTGACAGGTGGGGAGCTGGCCCCCGGGCCCTGAGCGTTGTAAGCAACCACCCTGAAAACGTATGTCTGCTCAGGCTTCAGGCCATCCAAGGTGACCTGCAGCCAGGCCTGTGAGGTGTTTACCGATCGCTCCCTGCAACACAAACGGGTGTCACCCTTAATGGCCAGCTGGCACTTACTGTCAGCCTAATCCACTTATGTGCCTTAACTGTATGTTCAGTAGACCATAGACATTTTTCAAACATTTTTAGTGACGCGCTTAAAGTCAAAAACAATTCTCCTACACTGTAATGAGAGCAGGTCTATAACCATCACATCTTTATAATGTAAGGTTTAAGATAGACCTCTATAATATTTCACCATTTAAGTGAAAGATCAGTGTTTAAGCCGATCCATAGGTGAAGTGGTTATATGTAAATTATTACTGCATGAAAGCTGTAAAAGGGACAGTCACTTTTCCAATATATCTCAGACTACAGCACACATTGAGCTATATAAATACCTGGAGTTGGGGCACTGTGGCTTACAAACCTGTTAACACCCTCCTCTGAGTAGTAGATGGTGTAAATCTGGATATTCCCATGAGTCTCCACTGGGGGACGCCAGCTGAGCCGAATGGAGCGGCTAGACACTAGGACAGGGGCCAGGTCACAGGGAGCGGAGGGGAGGGCGCTGGAGCTCGGGACAACTGGCAGGGGAGGAGAGGAGTCAGTCAAAGAGGTGGGGGTCACGGGAGGCGGGGCCAAGGAGACTGATGTGGGCGTGGCCTCTGTTATATTCGTTAGTTGGGGGAAGGGAGAGAAATGTAAAAGAGCATGGGCCACGTGAGTAGAATGAAATGAAGAGACAATGAAAAGATTGAGAGAAAAGAAGAGTGATAAAAGGATCATGAAAGAGTCTATTCAAACTATGACAGTTCATCAGTATTTTAAATAAGAGAAACAGCACAGAAATAATCTTTCAGTATTACAGTGAACGAGGTTAACTGTGCATTGGAAAGCAGGACATTCAGGACAGCTAGAAAGTAAGAACTACGTGGTTTTTATTGTAAGGTTAAATGCTGTAATCTGTAAATGGGCCGTTCAGCTATTATTAAATATAAGCAAGCACTACACACAATGGCAGCCACTAATGGATTATTTGGCAAAACAACAGACATTTATGCAGGCAAGCACTGACATGGACAGTGGCAGACAGTAGTTAAGGATGCAGCAGCATTGATATAACACAGCTTTGATACAACATGTGCTCTGAGCTAGCATATGTTTGATTCGCAAGATGAACCAGGATGTGTGCGTGTCAGGAAGCGTGCCTGGTTAAGAGAGGCTGGTTACCAGTGTGCCATCACTGGGTGGCCTCCAGTGCCATGTGACCACGACATGGCAATGGGATTGGCAATAACCGAAAGCCAAGCAAACGCAATGAAATGAAATGAGAGCAAAAACGAAAATGCAAAGACACTCAGCAGCTGTTCGGTGTGGCCACACTTAAAGGAGCAGCAAGACCTCTATTGTTTCCACTGAGATGTACATTAATGACATTATGGACTATAAAATTCATGACAAGCTGTCTGTGACAGCAATGTAAATATCCAAATCCCCAGTGAGTCTGTACTCACTGCTGCTTGTATTAGTTCTGGTATGGATCCACATATGAGACCACATATGAATAATGCATAAATGCTTTAGCCCCATGTGCTGTCATAGCTTTGTCCACCAGGGTTGCTCTCTGCTATACATGGCTGGCTCAGCTTCTACTGATGCATACGTACAATTTCCAAACCACTTACCTACTATAGTGTCACAGTCAAACTGGGGACTATCTTAGGATTGGGAACACCCTAGAGAAACTAGCCGTCACAAAACACAAAGTTAGGATTTGAACCTCCAACACTGGAGGTGCGAGGCACCCTCTCCATCCCAAGATGTGAGAAGTTACTACGGTGCTCCATCGGGACATTTCATTGGAACTTTCCAGAATTTGCTCTCACCTCTTCAGGGACTGGCAGGGAAATACTCAGGGTAAAATCACACAAAATGGACAATTTAAAGATGCCAGTTCCTCTAACTGCATGTTTTTGGAAAAATGGAGGAAACTGGGTTATACAGAGAAAGCCTGATCACACATGGAGAGGCCGCGCAAACTGCACACACACAGGGCAGGGTGGCAGGTTCAAACTGTCAGTCTCGGAGGTGTGAGGCTGCAATAAAACTAGTCTAAATCATTTCACATATATCGATAAAATACTCTGAAATCTTCTCTCCTCTTCCCCTTGCGAATTCTGGACAGACCACTCAGATCCCAGGCTCATCGACGACCAGCAATTCCAGCTTACAACAGTAAAAGGATGCATGTTTCTAACTGATCCATTGACAAGGGCATCCACAGTGGCCCTCTCCAAGGATCCAGCTTCCAGCAGTAGAATCACTCAATCACCTGATGGCTGCCCCCAGGTGCCGTCAGCCTTAATCAGGAAAACCCTTATTTGTTTTCCATAACTTAATTTATGGTTTGAGATTCGTATGTACAGTATATTGTTTTGTGTTATTAGCAATTTTTGTTTTTTGTTTTCCATTCCCAATGGAAAATCTGCTATGAAGTATTTTGTAAGAACTTGTTTGAGAAAATCTACTATAATGAATTACATCTGTCTGATTGGTTACTTTGATTGGTTCAATGTGTCTGATATGAACCCACTTGCTGAAACATAAATGCTAGCAAATGCTGTTTGAACAAGTGGGTCAAGTAAAGGGCTGTGGTGTTTTTAATTCCCGCTTTGATTCGGATTTTGTACGCTTCTTAAGTCGTTCATGGAACTGCTTTTGCATGAGTCCTGTTCAAACTGAAATGTCTGCGTACACGGACAAACATCCCTGACAGTCTACTTACAGATTCATGCACTGTTTCAGCCACCAAACGCAAATATTTCCTCAAGCAACTTGAGCCGCTAAAATATTTGATAGCAGCTGTGCAAACAATCAGAAACGTAATGTGTCAAATACAATTCTTATGCTTTGAGTTATGAAGTGATTTATACAGATCATCAGTACTGAGACAGAGGCATGCATGTTCAGATCATTCAACCAAAAATCAATGACATGAAAATGTGAACTCTCTCAATATGTATATCGACTGAACCAGGACCCCACTGCCCTTAATAAGAAAATGGGGGCAGAGGGGGAAAGATCCAAGCTCTTTACTGGACCACTGGCCAGTACATGCATGAAACCTCACACATGATTTACCCCCATACCAGGAAAAGTTTCAGTCCTCAGTAAAAAGGCAGGTACTGCCTTTGATGGTGCCCTTTATAATGCCCTTGATAATGCCCTTGATAGTACCCTTGATAGTGCACTTAGCCTTACAGGCTCAGCCTTATCCCTTAGCGCTTTCAAAGTGTTTTTTAGATGCTTAATATCAGGGATGCTATGTGGAAAATTCAGCTCTTGATTTCAGGCATGTTACAGCAATGTTTCTGGTGCATAATGAGCTACGATCACACTGGAAGCCGCACACAAAAGCAAGGTCGCCAAACTGAAGCATAACAAATATCAAGGGCATTATAACGATAATCCGGTCATATCAGAAATCATTTTCCCTTTATGGTGCGAGTTGTTCTCAAGCAAGAATGCATGCTTGCCGTGCAGTGTGCAGCAGAAACACTCGAGTCAGGAGCTGTGCACAGCTGGGTGCTGTTCAGCAGAACCTCCCTATACTGAGATATCCTAATCCTGCTTCTGGCATGCCACTGCATACATTGGCTTTTGTTCCAACTCCAGTATCAGTAACTGAAAAGAGCTGTAAAAAGTGATAACTCGAAATCATTTTCACCAAACAAACAAGAACAATCAGTTAACTAATTTTACTCAGTTGGTGCCTACTTACTCTTCAAATACAGAAATGAAAAACTGAAGTAGCCGTTTTTCCGCTAATGAACAGCTTATGTTCCTTTAGATGGGTCATTAACGAATGAATGCAATAGAGAAATTTGTGTCAAAAACATCGTTTCATCATTCAGTTAATTATGTGTTCAATAGAAGAAAAATGGCCTATACAGAAAATCACCAACCAAGTGGTTCAGTTTAAGAATAATAATTTTGATAATGCAAATAAATAAAGAACCTGGCTTGGGCAGAAGCCAGGAGATGGCCGAGATGCCGGGAAATTCTGCCAGGCTCGCATCCCCCTTTCAATACTTTTAATTTTCATCAACAACGTGCAAGGCTGAAATGAATAATAAAGAAAATGGAATAATATTATTAAACTTCAGAATGGGGCTTTAGACATGAAAGCTGTTATTTTAAATTCACCTTCACGCATATGTTCCACATACCCACTTTGAAAGTAACGTCTACATCACTGTCTCGATCATGAATTTTGGAAAGGGGAATAGATTAATAGCCATTTTAAGAGCACATTCCAATATTCACATTGGCCAATTTTATGAAGACATTTAGCCTAAATGCATGTCTTTGTAAAATACATTTGACACAACTGTATGGCAGAAACACTAACAAGGCTGGTGTTCGGATATTCATCTTTGTTCCAAAAATTGAAATGTAAAGTAGACCACAAAATAGTTAT
>JAABNX020000046.1:10679069-10692311 GCA_015163995.2 Mormyrus lacerda | reverse complement strand
ACAAACCCAGACTTTATGCCATTTAAGCAGCTGTTTTTCATAAAAAAATGCTGCACAAACTCTGAACCCCAACCATCTTGGATCATTAAATACAAATCAAACAGCCTCCCTGCTAGATATGGACACGTCACGCTCAGTGCATCATAGCGGAAAATGTGAAACCGATGCCTGTGCATTTATGAGACAAATCCATCTGTTCTGCATACCCATCTAAACCTAGCTGCATTATTAAAACAGTATTCTCAACGCTAGGTGCAAAATACAAAGCCTGCAAGTGAAAGTGGTGCCACACGAGTCGTGTACAGCAGGTCTGGGCACCTCTTTGCACAAGCGTGGGGGTGACACTGAGGGTAGGCAGGTCTCATACCTCCAGGGTCCTGCCCCCGATAAATTAACAAAAACCAGGACAAATGGAATAAATCATCATGCCTCATTTTAATCTTAATTAAAGGGCTTCATTTGTATGTAATTAAAATAACATTTCAATAATTATTACTTCATTGCAATTAATTATTATTTTAAATAATGAAGACTAAATCACTACAGCAAAGTTAATATTGAATTGCAGCTCGGCTCATCGGTTAGCCTTGCATCTCCGGAGTCTGTCATGTGCATGTGAGATTTGCTCAGGAAACCCTGAAGATGAGCAGACTGATGTTTCTAAATTGTCCATTGCATGTCCTCTGTGAGGAACTGATGTCTTATTCAGGGTAGATCCTGCCTTATGCTTCACGGGACGGCAACCTGACTCGCCAAACCCTAAATTGGAAAAGCAGTTATGAAACACTGATGTATGCAAACATATTGTAACTCAGATGTAAGTATGAGATTTATGCGCCCCATCGCATGAAATGCCAATGAAACTCAATGGGCTATTTTTCATTCACGACTTTGCATCCGTATTTTTGTTCCACAACAAACATTTATTAATGTGCTTTTTGTCGTTAATAATATGCAACATTTTCAAAATCTGTCTCCTGGACTAGTGATCACATATGAAGGACGTTGTAAAGTAGTTTTAAATGTGTATATCATGGATGGACAGCTGTTGAAAAATAGTCAAATAAGAATACAAATATTCATAGAAAAACCAGTCAAGCATTTTCCCTCTATTATAATTCAATTTGTCTGACATGTGTATGCATGGCAGTATCAATGCCATTTGATTTTTATTTAAATATTTTATGATTTTTATGGCGGTTGGTTTTATGAGTTTTATGATTTCATGTGATACGGCAGCCCACTGTTGAAATGGACAGGAAATCTTTTGCAATTAGCTACAACTTTTACACACAGGTGAGCACACTCCCACCAGCGGACAGAGAGTGTGTGTCGGAAAATCACCTGAAAAGCAGACAAAAATATCTGTGTTTTTTTGATTGATGTCATTAAAAGAAACACATGAACACCATGAATCTTGTCTGTGTCTGTCTGCCCCCCCCCAAAGCTGTAAACCTAGGGGAAACACTGCATATACATACCAGAGAAACAACACACATCCCATAAGAACCACATACGCCCCATATAAAAAACATACATACCATAGGAACCACACACATCCCAAAGGAACCACAAGCATCTCATAGGAACCACATACACACCATATGAACCACATACTGTACATACCATAGGAAGATGACGGTGCCTTTTATGTCACCTTAAAGAAAAGTCTGCAATAAAATACATAAAATACACGCCTGCAAGCTAGATCCTTACACATTGTGGGGGTCAGGAGTACAGGCTTGCTGGGACCTCCAAACAGCCGTTTACCACCTTGGTGAGTGAAGCATGGGGTTTCAGATTTTAGTACAGTTTAGGGCACTAAAACAGCACAAAGAGATAGAAGAAATGCGAGATACCAAGATCGCTGCGAGACATCATGTGAGAGGCTGCCGTAAACGTGCTCGATGTCCACCAAACCAGCGGGGAAAAATCATATTTTATGCATTTATGAGTCACTAAACTTTTTATGTATCATCTGTTGGCCTTTGCGTTTTGTCTGCGGCGTTTCCAAAACTCACAAAAGCTCAAAAAAATTCCTATTTAGTTTCTTATGCCAACTCAAAGATATATCCAAACTGCAACGAGGAAAGTCGCAAGGCAGAAGGGTCAAATGTATTTAGTTAATAGCTGTGTAAAAAAAAAACTTTACAGCCTGTCATGGACCTAAATAATGGAAAGGATAAAAAAAGCTTGGTCACCAGATCCATCTTTCATAACTGCTTTCCTGGTGCAGCACTGCAGGGAACCTGGAGCATAGTCCTCAAACACCTGGACACCTTGAATGGGGAGCCAGCTCATCACAGAGCACACACTCTGGGTGATACTGATGCTGATTCAGCACGAGCCTTTGGACTAAAGGGGGAGGCTGGAGAATCTGGAGAAATCCGCAGAACATGGGGAGGACATTGAAAGCCCACATGCACAAATCTAGCATTAAAATCCGAGTCCCCAGATTTCTGATTGGGAGGAGAATTCCCCATGGCGAGTAAAAGGCAGAGCGCAAATCTAAATACTGAACTACTGTTATTTTTCCAGTGATCAAATCTTCGTGACTTATGGAACCTTCTGTTTAACATTACTATGGAATGTTCTTATTTTTGTACCTACACTTTTAAAGGGAGATCATCAGCTATCAGTGAAGTCTAATTAAATAGATAACATCAAATGCACTGGACATTCCTATTACAGAAAATATGCCACTTTCTGCTTACGACAAGGCTAATATGAAATGAGATCCATGCAATCTTATCTTTTAGAGAGTTTATGGGGGGGGGGGGATCATACACACTGAAAACATATGAGACCTGCTATGCAAACATACACACACAAGTCTTTATATATACATTCTCACACTGTGCACACTGTCACCTGAAATATGGAAGGCCAATGGGTGAACTCCCACTGTGGCCCTCTGGGAAATGTAGTCCTAGCTATACTCCCTGGTGTTTCCATCAGCACCTTACTAACTGTACCTCCGGGGCACTTAACTGCTGTGTTGGCATTTATTTACAATGCAATGGAGAATAGCTTTCCACTGGTTACCCCCTTTATTGTAAAAATGCAGTTTTAAAAATCTTTTAAATGCTACTTATGACATTTATAATAATACAAAAATCATAAAAAAAGGTTAATTTGCATGGAATAAAGAACAAGATTGTGTATAAAATTAAAACCAAAGTAATAATATATACACAGTTAATAATACAGAGAAGATTTATTCCCCACCTTCACAGTTAAATGATAAAAAATTAGATCCATTTCATATACACACATTAATCTTCAGAAATTACTAAAATACATTTCCTCTTTCCGATTATCCATCAGCGTTGCCCGGGATTTCTAAACGCCGCCGCCGTCGTTACCGACTCCGTCTCTTAGGCTCGGCTGACAGCAGCCGTGGCTGCCTTCACGCACCAGGGGACACTTGACAGCTGGGCGGCAGCTCTCCTACCCGCCCCCAGCTGCAGCTCCTCCCGCAAAGCAGCTAGCAGCCCTGACACCCCCCCAGGAGAAAGGCGCAGGGGCTGGTCAACATACAGCCGCTGACCTTTCGCCTTTTTACCCAGCGGAATGGAGCCAGTTATCTTCCAGACCTACCAAACTCTGACAGCCAAAGCTGGTAAATGAAACTGCTCTGATACTCTGATTTTACTCAGTACTAACCCCCCCCCCTGCTTTTCTTAGCCAACCCTAATAGTTTTGTTTTCTCCTGCCCTAGGCTTTCATATCACAAATACACATCTACCAAGGTCCAATCCATTTCTCATTCAGGGCAAACTGAGGCGTTTACTTCACTAAGGCTCAAACGATGCGTAGCATGGATCACATCTGAGGTCAACATAAGGATGTATTTCACAAAAACAAAAAGAGGATCTAGCCTGTCTCCTGCTAAGGTTCAAACGTAAGATGGCCTCTACCTCATGCAAGATCAAGGTAGTCCTGCACCTCAGTCAGAATCAAAGTCAGTTAGCCTGTGCTTCACATATAGTCAGTCATGATGCAGACTTTATCTCGCTTGGGGTCAGACATGGTGTGGCCTGTCTTTCACTATGGCGCAAATGAGGCCAAATATCTTTTAGGGTCCAAAAAGGCACAGTCCATCGACCAGGGAATCATCATTGTGTTACCACACATGCTGAGACAAGCTTGTATTTCTGTGGGGGAGGTGATTTTATGAATGAGGGTTTGGGGTGAACAATGCCACAACAAGCTCCCTAACTGGCCCGTGCCTCAATCCCAGGCTTCTGTGGTGCCCTCACCAAGTCTCCAGAGCCAGGGCTGAAGCATGATCTGATGGAACCCCAGCAGACTCAATGCATCTCCAGCTTCCTGCTAATTGAGACATGACATGTGTTTGCTCAAGTTCAGCCTTACACATACCTGGGAGATTCCCTCAGCCTGTGCATCTGTTAAGTCATTTGCACAAATGATGTTAATTAATAGCCAGCTCCTACCGGGATGGCTGGCTTCTCCATGCCTTCAGGCAGTAGTGATGTGGGCAATGTTCTGGATTCCTTAGCAGGGTCATTATGGAGAAAAAAATATCACATGGGTCGTGTTAAGCACAGCAGGAAAAGGAACCTCCAATCCCTCCCCTTGCACCCCCACCCCCACAAGCCGGCCCCTGATACCCTGTGCGGGGACTGCCTCTGTGCCTGCCGACGGGAGAAATCAATAGGACATGCGGGGTTGGGGAGTTGCCATGGCAACAGGCCCCATCCCCAGTTCAGCCTTGCGCCAACCCTGCGTTAGAGGGGAGTATAGCATCACGGGAATGCGGTAAGGAGGGTAAGGTCAGATGCTGGCTGCAGAATACAAATATGCCTCCCGGGACCCATGGAGAGCTGTTCCTCCCCCATCTTGCTGCTGTGGGACCCAGCAACCTTTAAACACATGCTTTTATTCCAAACGAGCTACACAGTGCACAGGTACAACCATTTATAGAGCCTTTTCCCAATGTCACTGTATAAAGATGCTGTCAGGAAGGCTGAAGAGATTCACTTCGGACAGTCGGTGGTCAGGTTTTACAATGAAGGAACTAAAAACTAGCGTACCCATCATTCTGCGTGCATGCCCATGACCCTTTCGAAACAAATATCGCTAATGGAGAGGAGGCGACCTCTCTTAACATTTCTGCTGAAATACTAATCGCTAACACAACACACTCTATTTATATTTCCCAATGTAGTGCGCGTAAACTCAACACAGAATCCATGGCGACTCTCTTACAGCCTCAACTTACTTTCCAACTACAAGTATCTGCGCACAGCGAAGCTGTCAACGCATTTAATACGACAGCCAGGCTCTCAGCAGTGCATTTACACATCAACACAATACACCAGGTCCCTACTTTGGGGAGCAGATATTATAGTAGTTCTGGACCCCTTCAGACTCACACATCCTTGCAAGGGAGCTGCCATCACAACAGAATATGGGAATCTATTAATCAATAGCAGATTAGTCTGGAAATGGTGAGTCATAGTAGAATGGCGCAAGTGTAAACCACCTTCAGCTGAAACCTCATCCAAGGCTGCCACAGATACAGGCTGTATTCAGCTTCAGCCACTATTCAATGCTAGTCAGCTAGTGGAACCTATCAGACAAGGACCAGAAGCTTCATGGAGCCACAGAGCAGGCAAGCCAGTCATCTCATTTACATCTCATTTGCATTTCAGTGATAGCTGCCTGTGGGAAATCTGGGCAGCATTTAGTGCGTGGCCTCTTCCATCTGAAAACATGAATGTGTGCTTTTTGCTGAATACCAAGAACATTCAATATAAGGCTGATCAATGTTCTAAGACTGAAACATGTGACCAGCAATGTTCTGGCTCTACACAAGTATGGTTACCTTCAAAGATTGCTGTTACATTCCACCGTGATTGATTTACAATCTCCTGGGCTATAATTACGTAATTTCTAGTCAATGAAACATTATAATAAAATTAACAGTATAACTGAGTGCAATCATTAAGATTCCCCTTTAGCAGATGTATGACTTTGGGTAGCAACTGCAAAATATCTGATGCACAGAACAGATATAAGGAAACTGAAAGGATCAGGCCAATAGTTTTCCGATTCTCCATTTCTAATCAGGTTACAAGCCATAACCAGGTTATAAACCCAGGTTATAACCAGGTTACAAACCCTCCAACCTACATGTGCATCGTGTAGCTCTTGTTCTCCAAGACATGCAGAGTAAATGCATGCTGGGGGCAAACTGAGAACTCGCATGATCATCAAACCCAAGAAAACAAACCCATTTGACCAGGACCTAGAATATCAATCAAGATGCCTGCAGGTGAGAACAGCATGGAGAATGAATACTGCCATCCATCATTCTAACATGTAATTAAGATAAACAGAAACACACAGTCATACAAATGTTTTGCTTTTAGACTCGAAGGAAGGAATATAGCAAGCCACTGATAATGTGATCATTATTTAAGTGCCTTTATTGAGCTCATTGCAGAGGCAAAGTGTCACATTTTATTTTAAAAATCACATTAAGCGGTATGGAAAACCTGAACTTTAACAATCTTGAGAATTCCGATCAAGGAACTCTTAGTAAACATTGCTTTTCTGCATGGAGCCCAGCTAAGACATTTATTGGCTACAGATTTAACAAACAAAACAGTGAGGTAGCTGTCAAAGTTGAAGGCGCTTTTGAGAGGACTCTGTTACTATTGACCATTGTTCAGAGTAACCCAAGGCTCAAGGGATCGCACAGATCCATCAAGAGTGAATGCAGAACATAAAAAGCAGCACGCTGAGGAGATGCTAGTCCATGGCCAATCGACAATCAAGGGACCTTACTTTGTTGTCATCTGCCGATTCGCCCAGATGAATCTGAGCAATGCTGAATGACAACCATCTGCCTTTAGTGCTGATTAAATCTGAGCTCAGCCAGGTGGCTTCTCTACACTGCCCGTGCCAAAAAACAGCCAATCAACAGAGGAAAGCAACCAGATTTCCAAAATGTGCTTCACTGAGATGTAGAAGCCAGAGGAGGCAGGTTGGCTGGAAAGGCCTGGTTGGCCCACTTTGACTCTGATTGTGCCTGATTGGACAGCTGCTTTGAGCTCTGGCCAGTTACAGTTTTCATCCACAGTTAGGCCAGAAACTGGAAGGGGTTGGAAACAGGAAAAGTATTGAGGAGAACTCTTGTTTTACCGCTTAACAAAGTACCTAATCAATTTCTTATCCTAATTGAATTTTGTATGGTTCACAGCTGACTCTACTTAACCTGTACCCAAACAAATATTTCAATTAAAATACTTAACCGTTTTTGCTCTCTGTCTTCACTACTTAGAGCCATCTGGATTTGAGCTCATAGACCACCAGTGGTATTTAGCATCCTCTTCCTGGCAATATCTAAAGAGAATGCCAGACCTCATCCTAAACTCTGCCCAATGTTCTATCCTAGCAACAGTTCACTTGACTTAAAATGGAATGGGGGAATAATTTTCAGTTTTTTTCCCACGTATTGTTTCCAGTATATTTTTTGCTTGTTAAATCAACTGTAAAGAATTCACTGGGAATTGCCTGTGTGTGTTACTCTACTAAATTTCAATGATTTATGAATTCTATGATTCTGGATATTCTGCAGTATGATGGGATTGAATGTAAAAGCTAATGGTTATAAAGTTTTCACTATTCAAGAGACCTTGTACTGTAGTGTAACGAGGAATAAATCTACACAATGCACATTTCTAAAACCAATACAAAAAGATTTATGGTGAGGATTAACTAATGAAAACAGTAAAAAAAAATGCAAATATGTTCTCTAAATATTTTTCTAAATGTTTGTTTTAATTAATGTTGGGTTCTTTGTAAATGTTTTTTTTTGCATTGTTTAGTGCCACAGTAAAAATGTCATATTTGGCTGTGCATAAAAACTGAGAAGCAAAAACATTTCAGAGTGCACCAGCTTGTTCCTGTAACGAGTTCTTCTGTTTTACAGATGGTGCCGTTTTGCAGTCTGAGCTCTTGTGCTCGATGAATTTGTTTTGTGGGAGACACATACATTTTCCGACACCTCAAAAAGCTAATTTATGGAATGCTTGGTGAAATGTTTTGCGGGAAACACATTCAAAAATACAGCAACGGAGTAATGAAAAGCAAACAAATCTTATTTTATGTTTAATCACTTTTAGGTTTGATTAATCTATATATTTTGAACTCTGATATGTCTCCCATTATGTTGTGCGGATGGCGATATTACACGTACAGCTGTGCTATTGCTCTGCTAATTCAACCTTCACATTCTTATGGCTCTTACTGATGGAATGTGCAATTAGTGAAGATTGACCACTACTCCGCACATACATTGCCGTGAAACCTCAAACACTATATTGGCCGGTTTATCAGTTTCATTGTCCAACCCCTGTAAATACAATATCATGCACATGCAGCTAAACCCCTACAGTGGCAGTGCAAGTAGTACATTCTGGTTCTTGATGCATACACACATAATAAAATATATCCATAATAAAATATGTCAGTCTCCGATAATCAAACATGTGTCACTAACATTAATGTGAACCAGCTGGATGAATCTTTCAATCAAGGAAACAAACAGGTCAAAGTGCAAGAAGAACAGAATTATTTAGCCGAGCACAGGAGTCATTTCGGTTTTAAGGTAGTTTGTAAAACCTGACAGAGCTCAAAGTGTCCACTCTGACATAGATTATCATGGTCCCCCTAGTTAAAGTGAAGGGTAATATTGTGAAACAAGTTTAAAAACACCTGAATGTTATTCAGTATTGTTTTAATGGCTGACAGTGTTACCGTGCTTCCTGTTGTCATGATCTGTACAGTGCCACCCCATTTCTTTTGAGTATTTTTCTGCTCACTGGCTCACTCCTGGACACCGTGCTACTTGGCTGAACGGCCGTGTTGTTGCTGTGCCATCTGGCCTGGCTGCTAATGGGGGTAAATTGTGGACTACAGCCCAAGCCAGGCTTGGTTGCCTGTAACTGTAAGCCATGGGAGACACATGACTGAAATCCGTGCATCGTAAATTACACATGAGCTTGGAAGGGCCACCGCACATCACGGTCATAGACTGCTTAAGCAGATTTAACATTTCGACACCAAACGCTGTCAAAGCCATACGTACACTCGGAATGCATCGTTTTACCCCGGATCCACCAGAGGCTGAATGAAGGTTAATTTCCTTAGCATGCATGGCGCTGAGGTTCCAAATGAGAACGTCATGTTGTGGCTGAAGCCGCAGCCTCCCACCGGAGCCGTGGCACATCTGCAGCCCAGACAGAGCTGAAGTGCACTTAGAAGGTCACCTCTGACTGGGAGCTCTATCAGTGAAAGAGTTGTTTGGACACAAAGCTGAGCCTGGACAGCGGCAATCACATGCTGCCAGGCGTTGGGGGGGGGAATGGAGGTCTGCACCCAGATTGGATCTGGCTCTTTCTTCTAACTAGCATCCCAGGGGAAGGTCCTTCAGCTTGTGTGGCTGGTTGAGAGACTCTCTCTGCCCCGGCACTCAAGGGCAGAGTTAGAACAGTTTACAGCAGCTATAGTAACGGAACCACCCTCCATAGAATGAAGGGGACTGGAGTGTGAGCTTCCACAGCCGCTGGTTCCACATCAAAGGCATATTCTCCTCACCACTGGGTCTTTCTGCCTTTAACAACCTTGCGCACTGAGCATCATCCAGTCCACATAACAAAAGGGAAGATCCAGACAACACACAAGAGGAATCCCAGCCCCCATATTTGTGAATGCCGACTTCCAATAGTAGTGAAGACCAACCCACCGCAAAGAAGAACATTCAGTCTGTCCAAACGAAACATCCCCAGTGGCCATGAGCAGGAGGTCTAATGAGTCATACAGGAAGCTCTGTGAAAGCACTTTTGAGCAAATGATACAGGAGGCTTTTAGTAAGTCATGAAGGTAAACATGACATCCAGAAGGCCCTAGGAGTAGCACAGATGAAACCTCTTCTGTTAAATATTAAAGTACTGGGTGCAAAACCCTGCTGGGCCTGATCACAGGAGAATGGTCATCTTTGGAGGCCTGTCACTAACGTGATCTCAGTGGAAGTGAAAGCAGTTAAAAGACAAAAGACATTCAATCAGGAGGAGGTCTTCCTGGGCTTCTGTGAGACTGAGTGAGCTAGACATGGATACAAAGTGTCTTCTTAAAGAGTCTTACCTGGCTCCAGAAGGATAAGCTGAGCAGCAGCCTGGATGTTTCCCGCTGCATTCTCCGCCATGCATTGGTAAAATCCCTCGTCCGACTTCACCAGACCCAGGATCTGCAAGTTGCCCCCACCCTGAGTCCAAAGAGTTTAAGTGCATTAACTTCAGAAGGCGGCATGAAGGGTGTAACACAGATCAATCCATCCCAGGAGAAAACTGGGTTAAACTGTCCTACTGCACTGTTATGCAAATTAAACTGCTTGCAAAACTACGCGACATAGAAGCTTCTAGAAGGGATGTTCTCTGTGGAGCTCTTCCAGCAAGATAGCAGCAAGCTGTCTCAGAGACTAGCTGGACCAAGGCTTAATATCATTGTTATATTTCAGAAATGCTGGTTTTATCCACGTTCATCACACAGATTTTCATACTGGCAAACAACCTCACAGCAAACGAAACGCTGCTTACTGGAAATCCACACCGCCAATCAGGCGCTCAGACAGATGCTGTGCGGGTCCACGACTATCACCACTTACAGAGTGCCGCCATCGAAGATTTCCACAACGTAAACAGGTCCGCAAACACTTTGGCTGTCTGCAGCTCGTAATCACCATCGTGAACTTACATGTGTTTACAAAACAAAGTAATATTTATATCACCAGCTGTGAATGAGCTCCAGGGATTAATTTGTAGCAGCTCTCACCATGACTGCCATGCATCTGGCAAACGATGGCTGGCACTCCGCACATAAAGGTCTGCGATGCCTGTGACATCTGCAGTTAAGGGGTCCGAGTCGTGACATTTATCATTTTTTTGATTCGACTCATCAACTACAGTCCCGAAAGGGTCCTAACACAGATCAACTGAGAATAGTTAGGATTGTAGTCTTGGGGGGTCTCAACACCAGAGAGAATTAAGCTGTTGCTTTTAGGCTTGGGCAGGCGCCGGGCGACGCACAGAGGTAGGGTTTGCAACAGTCCTGAGCTGGGTGACCCTGAGCTGACATACCTGCCATCCTGGTCTGATGCTGTGTGGATCTGAAATGCATTATGGGGGATACAGCTCACCGCCTCCTGGGAATATTATAGTCATGGAAGATGTCAACTCTGCTGCACTAGTGGGTACAGCGAATTGGATTTAGCTGGGCTCGTGTGTTGAATACAAATATATATTCGTACCACTTCCAAATTTATTTTTTGAAGCACATTTTTTTTTAATACAGCCTTAAGCAGAGTGATATTCATTTATATATCTTTGGCAAGACAATTCATTAGAAAAATTATACAGTATAGGGTGTACTATACAGGAAGGTAAAGGAGAGTGTGCAGCCAATCATGCTAAACTAAACGAGCGACATCATCACGCTTAAACTTCCTTCTGCATTTTTATCTATTCATATCCATTTACACGGAAACACCTCAGGGCCTGGTGCATTTTATTTCACATTTAGTAATATACAAGAATTTAAATATAATTTATAAAGTAATATTAAACACAAAAATCAACACTGACAGTATCCATCAGAAATAATGGTGCGTTAATAAACACTGACAGGATTCTCGGGAACGTACAGTCAAGTGCCACATGTAAATTTGATTCTGGCAGGTTTAGGGTTATTTGGCAAACATACTCTGTTGCCTTATCACTTACATTTTGCATGTATGTAGTCCTATATAAGAATATAGTGCTTATACGCGTCTATGCATATGTGTGAACAGTGTTTAGCATAAACAGGGTGCATGACAGGCTACCTTATGCACTCTTGAGGTGGTTCTGCAGCTCTCTGACTCTGCCTTATATATACTGTGCCATTAAGTATAACTATTGAAGGTCCAGACAAGGGGAATTTACAATATAATGTCCTCAGCCGGTACTCCCTCTTCACTGTCTTACTTACACTTCATGTTCAGGGTCCCAAAGTAAAAGAAGACTGGCTCATCCATCATCCCTACATAATCATATATTTTTTTGGCAGGATTTTTGCCACTATTTTGTATTCGTTCCTAATTCTTCAGTCTGGTAATATCCCGTTCTTAATCTGGCCGTCATGCCCGACTAAGTCGGTCACACTGGAGTGCACCTCTCTGATTTCATCAATCTCCAGATTCACGCCCGTACTGTACCCTCCTAATTATCCGGCAACATGCCAGATCGGCTGCGAGTAGCCTCCCACAGACAGCCCGCGAGTCCAGGCCCCCATCATGCCAGAGGGACAGCCGCGATTGCACGTCAATGCTACTGCTACTCTCCGCTGCCAAACTGCCAAGCCTTTTGTTTCAGCCATTAGGGCTTCACAGTTGCAAACCAGGAAAAAACAGGATCGATTATCAAACCATTAACTGGTTAATCAGGAGGCTCCCCCTCTTATGTATTTATCCATCCATCCATCCATCCATCTTTTATACCCACTTGTCCTATTCAGGATAGCAGGAGGTCAGAAGCCTATCCCAGAGGCTACAGATACAAGGGAAGGTATAGCACAGGGTGGGGCGCCGTCCCATCGCATATTATGCATTTATCAAATGTGTAATTACTTGTATGACGCAGCTATAACAATATAGATTCTAGCCTAAACAATTTTTTTGTTAAGGACTTTTATCAAGAGTACAACACAGATGGCGTCCAGCACAACGTTGCCCCCACTGGCCTGGGTGAATAAAATCAGTACTCACAACGATCTTGAAGTAGTCGCTGGGCACCACCATCTCCCCGTTCTTGGCCCAGCGCACGGTGGGTGCCGGGCTCCCCATCACATCGCACTGCATTTCGATGTCCCTCGTCTCGTAGGCGTACAGATTGGCGGGGGCAGTCAGGAAGCGTGGCGGTACTGCGGACAGAAGGGTGGGGCGACCGGTCAGACTCCTCTCCAGGAATGTATCCCTAGCCCTGTTTAGGCTATGCTACTTCTGTTGCATACTTCTGTTCTTCTGACATGTTCAGCCTGTGACTTGGTCAGTAGCGATCTTCCACAGACAGGGAGGGGTGTATGTACAGTACAGCAGATAAGCCACAGGTTAGGCCAGTGCTATTCTGTTTTCTGGTGTTTTTTTTTAACAGTGCCCCCCAGGGCTGATATATTTCA
>JAABNX020000046.1:10667110-10679056 GCA_015163995.2 Mormyrus lacerda | reverse complement strand
CGCCCCCCCACACACACACATACGTACCCCAAATTTTATTTTAAATTCAAATTTGAAAGAATCATATAATGCGTACAGTCATATAATGGGTTCACAATATTTTTAATATTTCTAAAGGTTGCAAATTTTGCAATTTTGAAATAGATCTGCCCCCACCTCAAACTCCCCACACGGGTATTTTTTTCCTCATTTGTGGCCCACCCCCAGTACAAAGTTCACTGGACAATTCGTTCTTCGTGAGTAAATATTTTAAGTGAATATACCTTTCTCACTCCTCGCACCAGTGTGTTCAGCTTGGTAATTTTCTTCAGCTTGTTCAAAGAGGGATTTATTGTTTAGTTTGTTCATTTCATTCAGTGACTCATCATTCTATTCGTTCATTTCGTTCAGTGATTCATCGTTCAGTTAATTTATTTTGTTCAATGACTGATTCATCGTTCAGTTTGTTCATTTTGTTCAATGACTGATTCATCATTCAGTTCGTTCACAAACGAGATCAGTCAAATAGATCATGCGATTCACAACAAAGACACCCTCTCTTTTGCCACCCACTGCTGTAATTATGTACTAACTATCTATCCATCTTCCAACCACTTATTCTGCTCAGGGTTGCCAGGGGCCTGGAGCCTATCCCAGGCATCACAGGGCGTAAGACTGGGGTACACCCTAGATGGGATGCCAGTCCATTGCAGGGCACATAAATGCACACACTCAGTCATACTATGTGGGCAATTTAGAGGAACCAATTAACCTAACGTGTGTATTTGGACTACCGGAGGAAAGCCATACAGCAGGGAAGGAACTGCACACAGGCTGGAAGCAGGATGTGTGTGTGCGAGTTTTAATTTAAGTAACAAAAAACAAAGAGTAAAGCCTAAAAGGGACCCTCCTCCCAATGAAAAAGTATTCAAGAGGGAACTGAATGAAACAATGAACAAATCTAAATGAATCTTGCTGGTTATCTCAAAATATCCAGTTCACTGAAAAGAATCTCGATTTCCATCCATAAGCAAGTCCTCTGTAGCCCACAGAAGTCAGCTGCAAGCTCAAGCTCTCAGCTCATTCCTGCTATTTTATTTAAATGATGCCAGTATCCAAGGTCATTACAGATGTCATCCCTTTTTACAAAACTCTCCTTATGCACGTTCATCATTCTGGTAAAAATACACACAAAGTAATCATATTGTTACATGTTTGTGACAGCAATGCAGTAGCAAAACTCTCAGTGTTTCTGTATAAGGTAACTTTACCCAAGGGGTTGTGCCCTTATGAACTGTTTCAAACGTACTTGCAGCACAAGATTGAAGTTTACACACCGACCTCACTAACAAACATGAACAAACCTGTTCAAATTAATTAGACTAAATAGAAGGAAAACTAAATGAGAATAAGGAAACACGTAAATCAAACCATGGCTAATCGACCAGATACCTCACTATCTAATGATAATGATGGTGGTGATGATGAAGACTGGTATTCATGTGATAATCATTATTAAATATCCAAATACTGTAACTATAGTATTACTACATAACTACCTAAGTCCTACATTTAACTAGCTATTTGATATCATATTAATTTAACAGGGATAGAACTCAGAATAAAGACACAAAAAGAATAATTTCACCTTGAATGTGAAATTCAATGTGAATGTGAAATGTGAGTGTTCCCAGTATTTCATCTAGCAAATGGAGCAAATCAGTGTTTTTACACACAATAGGTACTGATAGCTAAAAGCATTTCATAATGTAGCACTACTACCACTATTATAAGCAACCGTTTAATCTGGTTCATTAACCTTTGTGATTTTATAAGTTACAGAATTAGATGACAGGGATGAAATTTTTATATGTTTATGTCGTCATTTTGGATATCAACCTAGAGTAAAGTCTTCACTACTTTGAATCACTTCAGAATTTATACAATATAAGAATACTTCTTTAAGGCTTTCAATTGGAAATCATAGTTCATACAGTAAGTAATATCACCGACTGATGTCATGCTACAGTACGTGTCTGAATACAGAGACATTAAAGAAATACTCTAACTCTCTGTAGGTTTTCTCAAGCACGCTTCTGCTGATTGCTTTATAACATGCAAAACAAACCATGCTAAATTATGCAATGTCATTAAGTTTTAATTACTTCAAGTTTGATGTAGACTGTGTTTATGTATAAATATATTCATCATAATCTTGCTGTTGTGAGACTGGAAACCCTCCAGTATGCCAGAGAAGCCCTTCCGCAGTGTCAATGTGCGTAGAGTGAAGGCCCTGAGCGAGTCACTGAACGCTGCTGCATGTGCAAAGTCGAACATATTTTAACGTATGAAGTAATACAGCGGGAACCATATTTTAGTAACAACAAATTTGAATTAGCATTCCATTTTTTCTATATCTTCATGTTTTCGCGCTGATATTTTTGTAACTGAAGGTGTAGACAAGTGATTGATAATACATATATGTGCTTATTTTTTTCATTGAATTAGATAATTATACTATTTGAATACGCCTGCAACATAAATGTCTGCAGATATGTACTTAATTAGCTATTCAACCAACTTACACAGGGATGTTAGATGTTCAATCTAAAGTTGTTCAGTTTATTAATAATACTAATGATTAAAGGTCCTTCTGTCATGCAGTATATTAACGGTACCATTTGAGTCTGGCATATGAAAAATTGCACAGCAACTGCCAATTCATTCTTTCATTATTGGTATCCAGAAACAAGAATTTATGTTAATATTTCAGAGAAATGTCTGTAGGTGGTAGTGTTTGCATGACATCCCAGTGTGTAGCAGATATCAGACAAACCAGCTCTCACTTTTTGTTCCTGCTCAACACTGCAAATGCAAAACACTAAAAACGTGCTGACATAAATTGTCTCTTTTGCTTATTTGGGAAACTCAGGGTGGGGGTTGGGCATCTTAGTTTGCCCTATTTAAAGGCCTATAGTGTGTCCCCTGTGACACGGGTGCTGCACAAAACAGACTAATGGCAGCACATGTCATTGCAGGCAAGGAAAAGGGCTTAGAAATAGGGATAAAAATCTCTCATGCACAATGTCACCTTGAGCTGTACCTTCTAAGGCTGTCAATAGAAAATAACAACAAAGTTATGCTGTTATCAAGCATTACAGAAACATTCCCAGTCCAGAATGACCGGCCCAGCATGACATCTCAAAGAAAAGAAAAGAAAAAAAAACACAAACACTGTGTATTATTTAAAGTTTCAATAAAAAATCCCAGGGAAAATATATATTTACTGTTGATACTATCGGACCAGTTCTAACAGATTAAACTCTTTGTTAATATGTTACGCTGTATCTCTCAATCCATGGCGCATGTGTTTTACACTGTATTTCTTTGGATGGCTACCCAGTGTATGTATTATAATAATAGTCCTTCTCAGTCATAGCTGTCTTAACTCGCAATTACATCCATCCTGTCAGCTGAATTTGAAATCCATTGCCAGTTTTATATTCTTCTTGACACATATAGTTCAGTAATAGTAATAAAAAAAATCTTTGGTGAGTTTTAAACAGCTAGTAACCTTTTCCCCTCACAATATTAAAAAAGAATTATAATTAGTAATATAATTAAAGCATCCCTCTTCATTAGCTGCTTATGCAAAGCTGGACTGTATCCATGCTAGAGGAGGCTATGAAGTAGGAGACGCGCTGTCAGCATGGCCGTCCATCACAGGAACCATACTCAATCAGAACAGTTTAGAGGTGCTAATTCATCTAAACAGGATGTTTTTTGGACATTGGGAGAAAACCCACAAGAACACTGTGAACTTTACAGGCACGAACCGTCTGGCCTAGAGGCATGAGGTCAGAGTGCAACTAGCTGAACCATGCTAACAATAATCTGTATTTAATACAGCTCTCCTGTCCATGAATAACTTACTGCATCATTTAATATCTTAATTATATGTAACACATTGTAATATATAAAGAGACCACTGGCCCAGTGAGAGGGTATGGAAAAAACATATCCCACCATAAATATAGACAATTTTGAGATATCTAAGTTATGAATCATTGTATCATAATATAATTACGGTTCTGGTCAGTCTAAGCAAAGTCTAGTAATGATTAATCTTATGAAGGAAACATATCTTTTTGAGGTTTATTATAAGGATAACAGACCTTGATCCAGGTGTGTGCCCCTTTCTAAGTGGCCTGTTTCAAGAATAGAATCTTTATTGTCATTGTAGGTACAACAAGATTTGCATGCCCAACTTCCAATGTAAATAATAATAATAAAAAAACTGTGATCGGCCTTGATCCATTTTTCAAAAGGTTAATATTTCATACAATTAATACACGCAACACTAAGACTAGTAACTTGTAAGACATCAGGCAAGCAATTCACTCATAAATTGCTTGGAAGGCTCCCCCTGCGAGAGCTCTGTCTGTGAGACACAGATGGCCATCTCCACGCAGTGCTGTCTGCATTCATACATAAAGAGTGAGCCGTATTAATGCTTCCCGGAGGATGACGTGACTTCCAAGGACCGTCACAGAACCGATGGAGACGCTAGTTCATCAGGGGTGTGGAATGCAGCGCTGTTGTCTCTCTGTGAGGAATCACACAGAGGCGTGTTGAGCGTGACATGTTCACAATGTCGGACAGGGATTTCCGCGGCTTTATTTCTGTGTTGGCAAAATTATATTGTTCCGCTTCAGATCTCCCGAGAGCAACAGCCAGACAAACAGCGGCATTACGGTGTCACTCTGCTGGCCACTGTACTTCTGTGTGGCAGTTCTAATCCTTCCATGAATTAACATTTCACTACTGGGTCCGCTATTTATATTTCCACTTCTAATTTTGCTCTATGAGAATATCCTGGCCCGGAGTCCGAGTGGTGGTAATAATATCGCGCACGGAAACAGTGAAACAAAGTCTGACATAATAGCCATGTGCTGCATCAAGCACTGAAAGGGGTCCAATGTTTGGGGAAGAACAAAAACAAGGCTGAAAGGCATGATTACTTTGTTACTTTAGTGATGCTTTCATAAAGAGTGACAGTTTTGCTCAGCTATATAGGTGGACAGTTCACCCAAGGGCTTAACAGCAGCGCCTCAATCAGGACTCTTAGTTACGTCCCCCAGCTTCTCTAACAGCCATCTCGCCTGCTACCGTGCTCTGCACCTGAACCATATGTTTCTTTATATATTTTTTAGACATATTGACGGCTAAACTCACAACCATAACGACAGTTTTTGTTGAACACCAGCCACGTCTCTGGAGAACATCTCAACCTGCCAAGGAATATTTCATATCTGCTTTAACAAAAAATAAATTTATAACTAAATATATAAAGGAAACGACTGTACACACAATCAAAAACTTACTGGATACTGTCCAGTCGAAAAACACCATTTCAAAATCATACACTAAACCTACGTCAAAAATCTGTATGAAGGCCAGACACGGATGACTCGCATAACCTGTCCCGCACATCTCAACTCCTGTAACTCACATGAATATGTCCTTCAACCTGTATCATTCATTTCTGCATCATGTAGGACCCACTGTAACCCACAGGGCCACTGAAATAAACTTCAGGAATGGCTCTTACAGCTTAGAGGAACCACACATAGGACGTGGCTTAGACACAGGGTCCAGCTTCAGTACGACATAAAGAAAGATCCAATTAATAAACAGCCTCTTACCGTCATTACTATGCAGGAAATGTGTCAGGGTGTTTGCCCTAAACACACAGCATCTTGTATGACTAATTAATCACACAGTTTAAAATAGCCTGAAGATTTTCATGGGGACTGAATAATTGTCAATCGATCGAGGACATAGAGCTAGCTCCCTTCGAACCTAACAGCATTTGAGAAGTCAGGTGTATGCAGGTCGTGATACGTCAGATACCGCTGAGCGCAGATTAGACACTGAAACAGATCAGTAACTTTCAACGAAACATATTTCAGCTGGTTAGGACTCCTGTGGAAGAAAAATACGATCACTGAACAACCCTCCAGAAAAATAGCAAATGCCAACTTAGGGTTGGTAAGGTAAAAACTGCTGTCTTTATTAGTGAGATGATGCAAATTAGCATGACAGACTACGCCGCATAACCCGGGTGCTTGCGCACCCCCCAAAAAGAAAAGTGCCCTGTTACTTTCAGAAGCTCCCTGATATAAGATCATCTTCAGCGTGATTGGTCACCATATAGGATAGGTTCTCCCCGCCTAGCTGCTCATGAGCTGTTCACCGTTATCATGACAGCCTTCCCTCACGAACCCCGAGTTTCCCTTAGTCAGCTACCAGATGCATCCCCTTCTTTCCTATTATGACAATTCCGCTACCTTGTGCCAGGTCAGCGTGCTCCACAGCGTGTTCCCTCCAGCACTGTTCCTCTCACGAGTCCACAAGAACGAACAATATCCTCTGGCCTAAGGCCCAGGACAGAACAGCAATCCCATAATGCAACAGCATTTTCTTGCCTAAGGCCTAAAACAAAACAACAATCCTTAATTCCATAATTCACCTATCCCATCCCACCTCACCTTTAATTATTCTTCCACACTGCAAACTTCTTTAAATACAGACACTCCTTCTGTCTGCGTTCTGAAATGTTCGTAAGTTGTTATTTGACATCATTTTAAGGGTATACGCAAGTACAAAAAACTAGGATGCTAGGAGGACGCACGCTACGCCGCTGCGCAGAGGGAGTAGCGACCAGAAGTTGTACTAGGCAGCATTGGCGTGCAGAAAAAAAAACTGATGTTGCAGACAGGAAGCCCAACAAACACAATTTGGACTTACAGTCCTTCTCATTCATATGTCTGAAAGTTTGTAAGGTAAAAATTCAGAAGTAGAGGAGCATCTGTATTAAAAATTATGATACATTGTAATTGCCTTGCGTCGACATGCATTTGGACATATCTCAATATTGTAGCTGACCATCACATATACATTACTGTCTGGATACGGCATTGTAAGTTCGATATGGTCATTATACAGCAGGAAGCGCTGCCTATTCTCCTGCACCTGTTACACTAAGCGATACACCTGCTATCGTCCTACTACATCCGAATTCAGGCATCTCACTATCAGTGCGTATTATTTATTATGGACCTCAAACTTAAATGAGATCACATGTGACTCAGTCAGGTGCAACTCGAAGTAAGACTGTTTAATAAACTGAATTAAATCAATGCAACAATTAATTCACTCAAATTGTAAATAAGTACAACTTGGCCAATTATTCCCTGCAACGAAAACAAAAACACATTTCTGAAAACTATTGTAAGAGCAAACTGATTTTCACCAAAAAAATCTTCTTAATTACAGATGAGGATGTTATGTTCCAAAATCACCAAATGACTTCTGCAGGACAAAAAGAGAAAAAGGAAATGCACTAACAAATACACACTGCTGTTTTTTATCTTAAGAGGAATTCGAACCACGGACCTTTTCGGGGAAGGTGTAACAGCTCGAGACCGCGCAGCTCGGGACCTTATGCAACCACATAAACATCACCAGTGATGGCCAAAGTCAAAGCTAGAGTAGGCGAAGATTAAGCATGTTAGGGATAATGGGGCTGGTTAGCAAGTCAATTAAGCAAGTTGATTAACAAAAAAGGCCACATTATTTAGGAGTGGTTATGGGAAATAGAGGACTGCATGACGGCGTGTACCGGAGAGGGTGCCCACAGCACTACAGGCACCCATCCCATCCGCCAGGCAGTCAACCGAGATGATAACAACGACTCTTCTCACATCAAAAGACTCCTGAATTTCTCCTGGTTCACATTAGCACTCTGAACATGTTGTTTTTCCCCAATCTGCAGTGGTCAATGAAGCCCCATGCCAACTCGGGAAGGGCGAAGACAAGCACACACCTCCTCAGAGGTACATGCTGCCCGGCACACTCTCTTTGTCACTCAAAGGCTGCAGTATTTATGTAAGAGTACACTCAGAGGAGAGCAGTATGTAAATGGGTATACACTCAGAGGAGAGCAGTATTTATGCGGGGACACACTCGGAGGAGAGCAGTATGTAAATGGGTATACACTCAGAGGAGAGCAGTATTTACGTGGGTATATACTCAGAGGAGAGTAGTATTTACATGTGTTTACACTCAGAGCAGAACAGTATTTACGTGGGTATACACTTGGAGGAGAACAGTATTTACGTGGGTATACACTTGGAGGAGAGCAGTATTTATGTGGGGACACACTTGGAGGAGAGCAGTATTTATGTGGGAACACACTTGGAGGAGAGCAGTATTTATGTGGGTATACACTTGGAGGAGAGCAGTATTTATGTGGGGACACACTTGGAGGAGAGCAGTATTTACGTGGGTATACACTTGGAGGAGAGCAGTATTTATGTGGGGACACACTTGGAAGACAGCATTATTTACATGGGTTTATACTCAGAGGAGAACAGTATTTGCTCAGGTCCACCTACAGGGTTAGTTTCTAGAAAGCAATGAGAAACAGAGGAACCCAGCCATCCAACCCGCCTGACAGACCACACCAATTTGTGTCCTCTAGGCCTTCTCGCTACAGGCAGCTAATACAACACAGCGGGAATAAACCCTGGATACCGACTGTAGGATATTCCTTACTTTGACCGAGGCACCACTTGGAAGGCCGTGCAGCTGACACTTTATAAAGATAATAGTCTTCAGTGGAGTTTTTACACTGTATTGATTCCAATACTGTTAAGGTATTTTGACATGTTGTAGGGAAATAGTGCGTCTTGCAGGGCAGAAACACCAAACGGCAGGAATCAAACACAAACTTTACTTCCAAAATTGAAATACAGAAATAGGAAGGGATCCCTTTAAGAAGCAGACATAAAACAGCATGGGAAAAAAACCACAGCTAACCGAATAATGACCAAAACCCTGATAACCTGCACACTTTATCAGAGGCAGACAGCCTATTTCTCAAATCCCTCCCAAAACCTGCCCAGGTGACCCTCTTTAAAGCTTTATGGAACTTCAGCTTAACCACAGTCAGCAACTATTCATTAACTTGTTGACCCCTGGCTGGTGATCTATTGGCATGGAGATGATTGACAGCTGGCAACTAACTGAGCCACTCCCCCTTACTCTACTTCCTGTCAGCTTCACAGACGCCTGTCAAGTATGTCTCTTACTTGCCATCGAATGTATTTATATACCACATCGCACAGATTATTCAGACACATATTAAATATTACTATTGTGAACATTTTGGAGAATTATTACTGAAATTAAACTCAAACTCAAAACTCAAAACTCAAAATAAATCATCTTGGGATATTTCTTCCTGACAGGTGCACATTTATTTCTTTTGATCCTTGTCCATCCATCCATTTTCTGTAACTGTTAACCTTATTCAGGGTCATGGGGTGTCTGGAGTCTATTGGCGCAAGGCGGCGAACAACCCAGGATGGGGCGGCAACCCATCACAGGGTACACTCGCATGCACTCCTACAGGCAATGTGGTAACTCCAATTAACCACAGCATGTATTTGGACTGTGGGGGGAAACCAGAGTACCCAGAGGAATCCCCACAACGACATGGGGAGAACATGCAAATTCCACACACATGGAACTCTGGTAGAGACTTTAACCCTAGGTGTGAGGCAACAATGCTAATTAGTCCAATCAGAACAACCCATTCAGATCATGCAGAAATAGACTGTAACCAACCAGATCATGCCCCATCAGACTACATCCAATCAGACCATGCCAGGACTCACCCCAATACCAGAGACACCTACAGTACATCTCTTATTTAGTCTAAGAGAACTCATTGCATGGGCTGATTGATGACTGCTACTCCTCAGGTGCTGCTTACGGATTACATTTGAGATTTTTGGAACACATATTGATCCAGATCATTGTTGACCTGTGTCTGTCCTGTGACCACATTTCTTGGATCACGCCCCACACCCTTCAGGATTCCGATTCATTAAGCTGCGACTGCCCTTGGATCCCGGATCCTCGATCGTTGCAGCCACAGACAGAGAGAGAAGATGGAGATGCGGGCTCCCGGTTCACCCTGAGGGGTGTGCGCCGGCCTGCCGGCTCGAGCCTGGCGACGAGGGAAAGGCTGGCTTCCTCTGACAGGCTGTGGCATCCTCGCCCAATCAGTGAGCGGCCATTAGCTCGAGCTTCTCACCCCGTCAGAGGAAGATTAACGAGGTTTTTAATTTCCTGGACGGTTACCAGGAGCCGCTGATACTGCGCCAGGGACGCTGTCTGTTTCAGCCATACGGCTGGAGCTTGAGTCTAGATATGCGTGGGGGAGATGCTGGTGAGTGATTTTTCCTTCTGGAAGCCACTGCGCCTGACCAGCACAGAGCTGCAAGCAGTCAATACCGACCCAGCCAGGAAAACCATAAGTGAATTAGCCACTTAAAAAATATAATAGTGGCATGATGAACGGAGCACAATATGAAAATGGCTGCTTTATTGAGCTGCGCGGTCTCGAGCTGTTACACCTTCCCTGGACCGAACTTCTGATTGGCTAAACGGCTCATGCACATTCATTGGCTAAACGGCTCATAGACATTGAAACCAAATGTCTAGCTTGCCCTTAAGTGCTGCATGTCGTACACTCAACATACCTTACATATCCAAATGCCTGACATCCCATGCAAAAGCCGGACATGTAGAAATGCGGCAACACCTGAGCCCATTTTAAAATAAAGCAAGAAATGTACTTCTGTGTTGTTTCAGACACTTTCTAATGGAAGAACCGGGTTCGGGGTCAGACACTAAACCACTACTCTACTCTATTGCCAGTGAGCAATAACTGTGAGTAGCGTAGGTGGCACAGATATAGGAGTACTCACTGCAGACAAACCCGTCAAGGTGCAGGTTAGCTTTAACTTGAGCTGACAGATCAAACGGCATTAAAGGACATTATCTCTCACAGTGTAGCAGTGCAGGCTGGTGTAAGTGCCAGTAATCGATATAGAGAGATAGTAATTGTCTGCTTGTTAGCAGCAGTGACCCAGGCCAACACAGAACCGAGAGCGGCGGTTGTGAATACCTTGGGCTTTTTCTTGCCAAACGCTAAACTGCTCAGCAAGAGCTTGGAAAACGTGGCCTGAAGAGCACAACGAAGAAGCGGGACACCACTCCAGGTCCTGGCCACGTCCCCCTCATGCAAATGCCCCACTCAGCGCTCGACAAACCCAAAGCCCACTCCCGGATCCATGTGCATTTGCATCCAGACGACAGAGGCGGTCACATGGACGAGCTGTTCACTGCAGTGCTGCTTCATCATGGCCATATACACTAATTAAGCTGTAATGATTTCCTTTAAACTGTGATCTTACCACTCTCACCAGAGGCTATGCACTAAACTGCCAATTACTGGTGGCAACTAGCAGCCTAGAGGACCACAACCAGTCCAAAACAGGAGTGAGTCCCAAAAGAATAAGGTCCATACATATTTATAATACTGGAGCCGATAACAGGAGTGTTGTCTGGAATATTAATGCAATGTGACACAATGATTTATTCAAACGCAACCAGGACCACATTAAATAAATGGAGTTCCTGTTTACACTAAGCGCAGGGAGGAAGAAGGAATCCTCGCTTCTCACCCGCTGTGCAATTACGCAGGTAGCGCGACGGCAACGGGAGCCGGAACGAAAAGGCGAGAGGTTCAGGTCCCGGGAGGAGAGCCTGGCAGTAGACGCCGCGACGACACGTGTAGCGGAGCATGAGCCTGGCGTGACGTGGCCATTAGCATAAGCCATGGGAGGTGTTGACCTTCAGGGTGACATTTTAACGGGAACACAGCCGGCAGTCGCCCTGCCTCGGTTCAGCCACATCAGCCGGGGGGGGTGGGCAAACGCACACAGGGGTGGCTACCTGTGCGTCCCTCATCAAAGGGGAGCAAAACAAACAGAGATCACCAGGTACATGCGGGCTGGGAGTGATAAAATGAACGTGCGGGGGGGGGGGGGG
>JAABNX020000046.1:10648485-10667100 GCA_015163995.2 Mormyrus lacerda | reverse complement strand
TAAAATTAAAGGGCACCCCCCCCCCCCCCCCATAATAACTGACGATCACACAAAATCTTCCAAAGGGAGCCACCAAGTGACCCCCCCCACCCTAGCCAGCAAAAAGTACTACCCCTCTCTTCAAGTACCTGGCCCATGAAAAGTCTGCGGATGTCACTGAAGATCAGGTTGGAAAAATTTCAGAATTCATAAGGAAACCTCAAGGGAAAGAAAGGAATATTTGAAGGGGGCGTCAACATTTGGAAAAATGTACCATCACTGTTTGGTGTTATGTCCGGGGATGCATTTCTCATTGTTAAGAGTTAAGTTACTAAGAGCCTTACCCCATACCCCAAATTGCACAAGGGTGTTTCTGTGCCTTAAACGCCCACATAACATGATGCTCCTTCGGTGATGTGCCAAACCTTAGAGCACCTGCAGTCCCACCTTGCGGACTGAAACAAGACATGATGGGGCAGGAGAAAAGAAAAAAAAACAAGGAAATAACACAAAACTGGGCTTTGATATGTTTCTCTGCCTGCACAGTAAAACTAATGGAGAAAAAAAGAGTTCAACTGAAATCTGAAATACTAATAAAATTATATTTTCTTCAGTAGAGTTGTGTACTGAGTTGTGCGCTTTTTAACATGCTTGTCAAGGCAAGGCAATGCAAAGCCCGCTGCTGCACTGCATACTGGTATCAGGTTGGACAGCTTTAAACCACTTTAGCGAATTAGACCGCTGCGAGTTCGCAGTTCTGTGTTATACATTAGGCGATGATCACAAAATATCGCTTTACTTTCAAAATAAGAAAATAATTTATGAATAACAATGGGAACAATTGCAGCATTAAGCAGAACACACAACATTACTTGCACCCCAGCCAGTGTCAAACTTTTTGGCGTGGACCCAGACAAGCTGCTGTGTAAGGTCTGCTTGTGGGACGTCTGTTAGAAACGGGGTTCCTTAGCACCTCCAGCTGCATGAGTGCGGGGCACGGGAAGCTCGGGCACCTACACAAGGGGCGTCCGGAATCGGCTCATGCTGTCTGATGACTCAGATGCAGTGAAATGTTACCTTAAGAAATTGGCTCCTTGCTGCTCAAAAGCATGTGCTCAGCACTGATTACTATTCCTGGCTGCTATTCAGTTACTGGCAGATATATACAAGCGTCTATCACCCAACACCATCGATGCAAAGACTTTTCTCCTTTCAGAAGTCATAGTTCTAGGTTTCTAGCCATACATTACACATGCATATTGCTCTACACAGTAGGAACCTAATGTCAGCAACCCTAACACAGACCCTAACCTTATCCAAGGTCCGTTTCCATTAAACTGTTCCTGAAGTACATGCAACCGTGCTGAAGTTTCTTGTCTTTCTAAATGACAAATAGCTGCTTTTAAATAATGTAATAATTCATCAGATTAAGAGAATAGTTGGAGGAAACCCAGAAGAGATTAGGATCAGGGTAGCCTACCTCTCCTGTGGGACAAAGTGCCATCTTATACAAGCTTTTTATGCCATTTCTCTAGTCATGTTCCAAGTGAAAAGCCGACCCCGGATGGATTCATTTGGTTTGACATTACAATCAGTGAAAAGAGCTGTTGACTGTCTCGAGATGGAAGGCTAAGATGAGATATTCTGGTTTAACCTGTAGAATAACGGCTTTGGGGGTAACACTGTGGGCTGCCACCTCCAGGGCTGTGGGCCTGAATCCTGCCCCAGATTCTCCGTATCTGTGCGTCCGCGGGGCTTTCCGTTTTCCTCAAGAGAGCACAGGCATGCGGTGTAGCTGCAAGGGAGCCTCAGAATTTCCTTCACTGTGTGTGGCATCGCCTCGAGCTCTGCTGCAACCTTGCAGGGGTTGTTGAAGCCTACCTTACCTTATCCTGCAATGCAGTGTCAGAACACTGCCCTGGTATCTTAATGTGCAGATGCCAGATATTATCTAAATTAAAAGTGATCTAAATGAGCCTCTCTCCTGGCTTTGGTTGAAAGTTAATAAAATTATCAGGTTATGTATAACTCCACAGCATAGTATATGCGCTAGGCAGGTGTTTTTTGCTAAAACAAAAGCAAACCATTGAATATTTATTACCGATTCACTAAATGCCATATCAATATATATCTGCCATAACAAGCACAGGCTCATAGTGATCCTGGAGTCCATGCCGGGAAAACAGGGAACAACCTGGGCAAGATGTCAATCCATCGCAGGGCACAATGAACGCCATATTAATAGAGCTACATTCTTCCAATCTTAGCCAATAATGGAATACAATTGTTTGGTTTAAGATGACCTACAGAAAAGCTGGTTCCTCCTACAGAACATGGCCAAAATGTGGAAGAATTATCCAGAATTGCCATGGATTTTCAATCATAAATGGCGGCACTGGGAAATGATAAAATGGCAAATGAATAACAGACCTTTGCAGTATGTCTCCATATGGCTCACATCTGGGAGTACCTTTCTCACCCGAAAGTTACAATGTTTAGCTAAAGAATCTTTTATCTCCCAAAAAACACCAGTCCTCCTTAGAGCAGTTCTCAGATTGTTGTGACATGTTGGTGCGTGTAATTGGTCTTTGACAATGCGGATTTTCCATAAATTAAATTACACAAAAAATATTGATTTACATACAGAAATTAACAAATGTGGGTTATTAAACTGCCCTATTTTTAGTGTTAGGTACATTCCCTGTTTCCAAACATGTAGCAAATAACCCTGAGCCTGATTAAATTGATCTCATTACAATTAGTTTAATTGGAGTTAGGCATTCCCGAGGTAAAGGTGATCGTGATTTGATTAATCACAGAGGGTAACAGAATAAATTGCAGACCCACATGGACCGATCCCCATGCACGAGAGCAATTAGCATGTAGCCTTCTTTGCTGCCAGGAAGGTCATTATTTCACTCATCTGTCAGCCAGGCCCAGCAGTGGGTTGGTGGTTCTGTTTACAAAGGGGAACAAGAGCTGAAGCCAAGCCACCAAAACATTGCTAATGGACAGCTGTCCTATAGACATGTGCCACTTGATTGACAGACTGTCAGTGAGCAATGGCGTCCGGAATCAGTGTGACAAAAGTGATATAATTATCAGCAAATCGCACTAAAGTCCTGTTTCATAAAGCATGTACCGACATTTTATGGGAAAAAAGCCCAAGGTATGAGCAAAGCATCACATCAAAACCAATATAATTAAATTGCACATCCTCCAGCGTGCAAAAGGGGAAGTACAATGTGGAAGCCTAACCTCAAACATCTTCTTCTATCCTTGTTTTGATCCTCATGTCACATCTTTGCATTTAGTCTTGCTGGTTTAAACAATCAGTTAAGGGAGCCTGTTAATGTGCACCAGCCGTTTGTCATTATTAGCATGAATTTTCAGGGGAAATCATCCGTGGGTAGATATCGCTCTATCGCCTCATGTCGCTGCTCTCTGCCCCTAGCCTAAATGTAAAAGCAAGGGCTGCATCCACTTTGTCATCCGTAAGATGCCATACGTTACACCTATATTACACATTTCACTAATGTCAAGGGTATAGAAGTATATCACTAGGCATAACACGGGTACATAGATGCTCTCTTTCACAATATTATCTAAAAAGCAGCTGAGCACTGGTACGCTACTTACACAAAGGTCATAATATTTGGTAATTATTATAGCATGTGTACTAAGTTTGTACTGTTCAATAAACTGAAAAGATGTTAAAAAGCTTACTTAATTCTCTTTCACATTCTAAATGACAAATGTCAATGAATCATTAACATAGGTTAATCAAAAAAATTACCTAACCTGAATCACACCTCTGAACGCAGAAGGAGCAAAAATGTCTAAAAGGTTGGCTTGGACTACGAGGAAAGCTAAGGGCCCGAGTTAAGGGCGTCTCATACTGGGACAGAAGTGTATAGAATTGTCAATACTTGTCTCAGTACTTATGAGACTACTCCAAAGCCCCCAGAAGGGGAAAAAACGTAATATCCAACCTGAGAGCGGAGACACAATGTGTGGCCAGGCAGTTGAATAGCTAGTTCAATCGACACCTTTTGGGTGTGATGGTCGGTATCGGCCTTCCCATTGCATGTGGCTGACATTCTCACCACGGCCACGGCATTCCCTGCTGGCCTACCAGACAGAAGGCTGACAAGACACCACAAACACAGAGGCATGGCCCAATTCACGGTGCCGTGCATGAGACAGATGGCAACCACAATGGCAAACTGGACCGAAAGCACTGTTTACCTCCCGCCTGCCAATCTTTAGCATTTCTGCTTAATTAGGCATGACTGCAAATAGCTACCATCATGGCAATATTGATTTTCTTAGCGGAACTCAAGGTACCCTGCACTTTGATATTACCGCCAAGATGACAGCGATGACGGTCGGCCTTAAAGACAACCGCCCTCACACTATGAAGGCTGAAGAAGAGAAACAACAGCCGCCAACTCAAACACCAACGTTGCCCTGAGCAGCAGGGGGCAGCGATGAGGCACGTCAGGAAGTGGCTCTTTTTGGGCCTTTGGGCCTCTCCACCATGCCACATGTCATTGCGAGGACCCCAGCTGTCTGCACAGCTGCCTGTTTCACCATGAGAAGTGCTGAGAAGTCATATGCTTGGCAGGGTTACCACTGAGAGGGCAGGTTCCTCGCCTTCAGAACATGAGTGGGAATCAGGTGTGCAGCAGACAGCTAAGGGATTTTGCAGGAAAGCACAGCGGAATAATTCTCCACGTTCATTATAAGCCTCTCACATTTCACAGGCAAAGAAGCAACTTGTGCATCACACTCCTTCCAAGCATCCTATGACGTGCTTAGCTTGAATTGACTTGCTCAATCACACACTGTCTATCTTTTATTCTGACAGAAAGAAATCTTGATTTTACGCAAGCACAAAGCAAAATTTGCAAGAATCATTTTGCGAGGTATATGAATGTTGTAGGCTTATACATGTCAATATTCATATACAGTCTGTACAAACTGTTGGCTGTCCCCTACAGGGTTTTTTAAGCTTATGAGCTAAATTTAATCGTTATGATTTGTAGAAGATAGATTCAACTGCCAAAGCCCCTGTATCTATTATTAACAAGCTCCTTAGTAATGTACTGTACTGTACCTATGCCAATCTTCTCTTGCAGTGAAGAGATGAACAGGATTTTGTGAGCATCACAGTGAGGTGATTCATTAGCTTCCCTAGTGACTCTTACATGGCAATGACCCCAATCATCCACTTATGTTATTATCTTGTCAGTGCGATAGCATGTCCTGCGGCCTTAGAGGGCTTAATAAGCGCCTGGCAGTGTGCTCGCCCCTTCGGCTTCAGGGCATCCCCGGGGGCCCGGACCTCTAGCCATGGCCGATGGTGGCGACCTGAAGAGGCATGTCAAAGTGAAACAGTGGGACGCCGAGATTAAGGTAATGTGCTGTGACTAAGCGAGCCCTGTCGACGTGGGGCGCTGTGGACTAATCCCAAGAAGGCACAGAAAGACCAAAACTCGTGTCTTTAACGCGACGCTGCTTAACGTCGCCATCAACATCATACCCCTGAAACTATCAGCACCAACGTGCAGAAGCTTCAAATCAACATCAGCCTTATAGAAACCTGTAATATGCAGAGGTTAAACACCATCTTCACATCCGTGTCTGTAATACACACTTTTAATACCAGAAACAACCTGCATGCAATGTAGAAGGTTAGCACTAGTAACAATATCATAGTGGTATGTATTGCGGAGGTTTAATACCAATATGAACCTTTGGTCTGTAGTGCAAAGATTTAATGTCAGTGTTAATCTCAGGTATGCCTGTAACGCGGAGATTTAATTATCAGTCTGATCCTCATACGTGCCTATAATGCAGAGGTTTAATATCAATATGTGCCAAAGTGAAAATCATATATGTCTATATCCTGGGTAGGACTTAAACCCAGCCAATCTGAATGCAGCCATGGAAGCAATGTCAGCTTAATCCAACAGCATCTACAGAACCCAAAGGACTGAAGACAAAGAAAAATGAGGGGTTGTCCATCCCTCAGGCCTGATATGCATCTTATTTGTTTCTCCCCAGAAACAACTGCATGGCGCATCTCCAGCTCAATTAAAATGGAAATTTGTGCAGCCAGCCTGTGCAGCTCAGCGATGCGGCAATCAAGATCATTCAGACTGCTCTTAATAATAATCAGAGCAAAATGGGAGAACAGTTCACAGGGGCAGCAGGTTGCATTTTTGTATCCGGGTTTTCTCAGACGCCCGGCAGGAGGAAGGTATGGCGCTTAAACCAAATTTCCTCTAGCAGCTTAAATATCTAGGCCAGCGTAATGTTCAGAACTTGCGTTGTGCCTACTAAGCGAAATAAACAGAAGAGAGCACCCTCTGCTTCTGTGTCCCTTCCTGGTGAACAGCTGCATGGTCTCTCTGCATCACTCCATGGCAGGATCCGCATCCCAGATTCCTTCCCGTCGGATTCCGCATCCATAGCCAGCAGTCAATTTCTGAAGTTTCATCGCCAGAGAAGGCAACTCAAGTCCCCTCACGGTGAAGCAGAGATGGATAGTTTAGATCTACAAAGTAAAAATCCAGACTAAGATTCTCTTTCAACCAACCAGTTAAGTATAAATAATCACTCAACTGGTTGGTTGAAGGAAAATCTTGGTCTGGATTTTTACTTTCTGGACTGCAGCAAAGTGGACAAAGCAGCCTGACACGGAGCATACTTTACTGTGAAGGAGATGCCAAATTAACATCAGACATGTTACTGGGGCTTTGTGATGCACTACAGTTGCATCTGCATGGTTTAGACATGAGGCTTTTGCACCACACCAGGTATGATACTTTTCACATGGTAAATTTGGTACTTTCCCTTTCCTATTGGCTTTTGGTTGAGTATCAGTACAACAGGTCCAGTACCTAAAGTACTGCAGTACTTGTTTGGTGCTTCTGTACTTTGGGGAGGGACTTGAATCGCTTTCTTTGCCAAATGGATATGTAAATAGTCTGTGGACTTGTTATGCAAATAGCTTGCCACTGAGGAAACACAGTACAATCAAACTAAAAAAAGAAACCGAAAAGAAAACGAAAATACTAATAAAAATGGATGTGTGAACAAATGAAAGATACAAGCTTAAATTGCAATCTAGCTGAAAGAACAGATACAACAAGATCAGGATGGCATGACAAGAAATTAAGTATTTTCTATAATATACTAGGACAGCGCGGTATTACTTTGTTGTAATAAATATTGGTGTATTTAGAAAGCAAAAACAAAGGAGTTCAACATAAACATCTCACAAACCTAGGAGTGATTTAAACAACAAGGATGATAATGATCATGCAGTGCTCAATGAAACGCAGTGGAGGTAAACTTTAAACTGATTTTTAAAGATATACTAGACCATGAAAAGGAAGAATTATTAAAACTGCAAAATTCTTTACTGTGACAAAGGAAAAATGTTTAAGCGAAACCTAAAACCCCTGCATTATAATGTCCGTATGAAGGTATGAAATAGCCTGATCTCAGTCCAGCTGAGTAGCGATGTATGAACTACATGTGTATAACATGCGATGTAGGTATTAATACAGCACATCATCCAGTCCTATACAGTATATATATATATATATATATATATATACTATAGCCATTTTTCAAATTCAGTACAAAATACCCCACCTCGCACTGTGATGTCATTCAGTGCTGGTACCGGTTTTTACACCAATGGAAACCTTTATATATCATACATTTGGTCCTTCCTTGAAGTGCATGTAAATGCAGTGGAAAAGCACCCCGTGATTCCAATTAGATAAGCAATTCCTAAAAATGCATGGGACTGATGTCTTATAAAGGAATGGATAAAAATGTCTAGCAAGAAAAAAATTCATCATTAAGTTTAATACCTCTTCTGGTGACCCATAGTGTAAGGGTTCCAGGAAAAATACAGGTAAGCCAGAAACCTTGATCTCACAAGCTACACTGGCCCTGGAGTTTTTTCATTACCTACATGTCAAAATAAAGCACCTAACTACAACTTTTGTTCTCCTCAAAGAAAGACTGACTACAGTCCTGTCACAGGTGTAATTCCCATATTCGAAAAGTGTCCCATGATAGATTTACACAGTTAACACTGGGGCAAAAGACAACACACATCAATACAACAATGCAATGAGCTGATTCCAGGCTCAATGCGCACTTGCTATCGGGGACAGTTCACCTTTGATAATCGGATGTCCTGACATCTCTATCAAAAGAAGTAAAGAGGAGAAAAAAAATCAGGCTCCTTCCCAGAAAAATGGGAAGGAGCAAAAAAAGGTGAATAAGCAATAAAACTAATGGATTGAGAGGAGGGATACAGCCCCTCTGTCATGTGCCAGAACCTGAATCATGTGATACAAGCTGCCGACACAATAGTGTTACAGGACAGTGGATGTTTCAAGGGAGGGCTGAGGTCAGGAGACAAGCCCCTCTACTCATGTGCAATCAGCTGTAAGAGGTAGGTTTGCTCTGTTTGTGATAGAGAGGCACTGGGGGTGACTGCTTGGTTTTACATTTCTTTAGCAGGCGTTTCTGTACAAAGCGACATAAAAGTGAGAAAAGCTTAGGGTCACATAGCTGGATTGGTCATTGTCCTAGAAGCAGCTGGGGTTAAGGGCCTTGCACAAGGTTTCTACCATGATACAAGTACTTTACAGCCACAGGCTTTGAACCCACGACATTCCAAACACTTGTATAGATCCCAAACCTGCTGAGCTACACTGAGGGGGATGACCGGCCACTTGTGTCATTTAGGGAGGAAAACGTGCCCTTGTATGTTCTCCACCTAACAATCGACACAGTGAAAATGCCAAATAAAAGACCCTGTTAAGTCCTCCGAATTCCCACGTCCATGGATCTCTCTGCTGCCTGGAAGCTTGAGTTTTTCCCACTTAGTTAGTACACAGATATTACAAGACTGCTATTTAATAGATTCACAAAGTCTAATGTTTATCAGACCTCTAAAGGACTTCACATACTGTACTGCACAGTTTAACGGATCCGTGTGTCCTGGCATTTGTCAGCATCAAACATTCTGGCCTTTAACCATCAACACGCTATCAACCTTAAGCACATGAACTGCCCCTCCTCGCCATACTGTTAGGCATGTGAGGTCTGCCTCTCCTCAACAGGACGTTAAGAGTACCTGAGAGTACTTCTTTAAAGACCTTTGAGATGCATGGGAGGGCTGCCAGAAAGCCCTCACGGTGGAGGCAGAACCGCTGGGCTGAAGTGCAAACAGCCATGAGAGAGAAGAAAAATAATGCAGTTAGGATGCAGTTAAATGTACATCATCTTCTGCTTGCCCACAGGAAAGGGCCGCACTGAGCTGTGATGGTGACAGATGCTTTCCAGCTAATACAACAGTATCTTGTAGTCTATGCTTTGAAGATCGTTGTGCTTTTAAATGACTTAATCGGGGATTACTGAATAAGGACCTTTGCTTTTCTCTGATTTACCACCTCATCAACCCCCCGTCAGGTCCTAATTCTATTACGAGCAGGAGCCCTCGACGTTATACAGCCACCCGATTATGCCAGCGGAGTTGGAAGGAAAGGGAAGACTAACCTAATGTCTGAGCTGCAGCAGATCTGAGAAAGTACTCAATTAGGGACGTGAATGAGCAGCTGAGGTGACCTAGATAGCTGGGCAAGAGAGCCCACTACATGGGCTCAAAATCCGCACTGCAGGCTAACAGCAGTATTATCACTGACACTGCATGTTAACACTAGGCCCAGGCCTCACAGCCCACACTGCATTCTTACACTGGATTCATAGGTTTACTGCCCAAACTGAATGCTAATAATGACCCCAAAGACTCACAGCATAGACATTGGATTTATAGGCTAATGGCCCATGTGGAATGCAAACAATGACCCAAGAGCTTCACAGCTCTTGCTGCATGCTAACACTGGATTCATAGGCTAGCTATCCAGAGCCTCAAAAGCCTGCACAGCACCCTGACACTGCATTCATAGGCTGCCCACATAGAATTGCACATCCATTCATCCATTTCCTGAAACTGCTTATCCTGCTCAAGGTCACGGTGGGTCCAGAGCTTAACCCGGAGTCTACAGGCACAAGGCAGGGAACAACCCAGGATGGGGCACCAACTCATCACAGGGCTCACTCACACACATTCACTCACACACCATTCACTCACACACCATTTACTCACACACCATTCACTCACACACCATTTACTCACACACCATTTACTCACACACCATTCACTCACACACCATTTACTCACACACCATTTACTCACACACATTCACTCACACACATTCACTCACACACATTCACTCACACACCATTTACTCACACACCATTTACTCACACACCATTCACTCACACACCATTTACTCACACACATTCACTCACACACCATTCACTCACACAGGCACATCTATGGGCAAATTTGTAACCAGCATGTATTTGGACTGTGGGGGGAAGTCAGAGTACCTGGAGAAAACCCCACGACGACACGGGGAGAACATGCAAACTCCACACACATGGAACCCTGACGAAAACTCAAACTCAGGCCCCAAAGGATGAGGCAACAGTGCCAACCAGTGCATCACTATGCCGCCCCAGAGCTGCACATGCACATAAATAATATTGTCATTCTTTGTGCAAAGTAAATGTTTTGATATTCATTTCTCTTCGTGCTGAGAGCGTGGTCACGGGTGTCGGAAGCTACAGCATGTAACTCACCCAGCACTGATAGGTCGCAGGATGCGCTGATGTTCTGGTTCTCGTTGTGGGCCGTGCAGCTGTAGGAACCGGCATCTTCTGCGCGAACACTCCGGATCAATAGGTTGCTCCCTCCCAGCAGAGAGTACCGCTCGGACCTGCACGGGTCAGTGTTGGATCAAAGGGAGCTCAGAAATGGCCCACATATGGGCGAACGGTAGTCCGTCGTCACAGTTTTCCTCACACCTGTTTGCTCTGGGCGAAGCCGTGACCCAAAGCAAACCAATAGCTGCTATCACTGTCACCATGCCTCATAAACCCACATGGCCACCCAAATGTGTTGCTCAGATGTATTAGATGAAACGTGGCAAACTACAAAAAGCCTTGCGGATCAGGGGGCGACACACCAGCAGTAAGAGACAGAAAGGGGTGCCCAGATTGTGGGCTGGTGTATTACATTTCGCGGTGAGTATTTCCCTCAGTCGCATCTGGGCCGAGCGAGACGTCAGCCCAGCATCTGCCCTGTGATTCTCGCCGCCCACTGCTGTTTGGAATCGTCGCCTTTTATCCGCTTACACAAGCTGAAATTATGCTGATCACATTAAAACACAATATTTTCACATATCCCTGTTTCATCAGGTCAGGCAGTATCCAGACTAGGCAATGGCGGCCCTCCGGTGCAGGCAGGTGAGGTCAAAGACCGCCTCACTTAGAATACAGGGCTTATTTATTTTTCTAATAACTGCAGTACGTACCAACATTAATGATGGCTTCTCTTAAGGGACAGCCATGAAAAAACAGGTTACAAGTTCTATATCTTTTTAGTATAAGTGTATTAAATTCCGATTGGCACAAATAACGATAGCTGTTATGACTCCTTCAATATGGTCACTGATTCAAGAACAGAGCCTCAAACAGATACTAGTTGATATCAGGGGAAAATCAAGAGATTTGTAACTGGCTTTCCAACTGCTATAGATTCATGCTACATGTGTATATGTGAAGGTGTTCTGATCTTTGGCTTACGAGGAGCACCGAGCGAAGAGTCACTGACCTGGTGTCAATTGGGCTGTCAGTCCTAGTCCAGAGGAAGGCTGGCGTAGGGAAGCCAGAGGCAGAACATTCCAGAACTGCATCGCTGCCCTCCAGGACTATGGATTCGGTGGGCCGTTGCAAAAATCCAACAGCGCGAGGCACACCGGGCTCTGTGAATAGACCAGAGACAAAGCTGTCACACCCCATCCACCAATGCCATCAGCCAAGGCAGGTGTGGAAGGACTTATTCTATCTTTCTGACCTCCACTGGAAACATCATCCTATCTGGGATGTAGGAACAGGAAGTGAAATAAAAGAAGTGAACCAGACCAACACTTTCACAGAGTGCAGACTGGACCTGACCTTGAAGAATAACATTAACATGACAGGGCAGTCTGTCCCCTGTGTTTGACTGGCACCGCTTCCCCTTAACCTTCTGCCTGGACTAGCTTGCCCGCAAAATTCTTAGGATGCACCTGAGTGCCATGTAATAATGCTTTCTGCTGCAATGGTGGGCGTTCTTCTCCTCTAGCTCTTAAATCGTGGACGCGGCCCTGGAGGACCCTCTCCAGACTGCCCACCTGCCTGCCCATCAGCTCACTGCATCGGAGGCATCACTGCATCGGAGGCTCACTGCGGGGCCACAGCAAAATGAAAAAGCTCCACTGATGCTTCGTCTTTCTTGTGGGACAGGATGTGGAAAGATGGCGAGCTGGGACTTCGGTGGCGGGTCAAAAAAAAGGATTCTGGTACCGTCAGCAGTCAACACGTGGTGTGCGCTGACTTCTGTGGCCCGGTTCCACCCATGCACCCAATCAGACAGCAGTCAGACATAAAAAAAACAAACAACTATGGCACCATGCCGGAGCTGTTTTGTCTCTGCCATCGATCAACACAGCTGGAGAGCAAGATATGGAGGTATTCCTTGTTTCACACTTTCAATTTAGATGAGACACTTCAGTGTGAATTGACCATGGCAGCCAAGGTCTCCAACGCACAGGTGACAGTTTGGGGAGTGCTGGGCAAACGCACCTGGAATGACTCGCAGCGTGGTGTCCGTGCCCGTGCGGGCATCTCCGGGGGTCTGGGCCAGGCAGCGGTAGGCAGCGGCATCGGAGGGACGGACGCCGCGAAGCTGCAGCGTGCCGGACGGCAGGGCCGCCATGCGGCCCCCGGGGTCCAGCGGCACATCCCGCCGGTCCTTCTGCCACCGCACTGCGGGAGCCGGCTCACCCAGCATCTCGCAACGCAGCAGTGCCGTGTCACCCACATACGCCGTCACCGACGCCATGGCGACCGCCACCCGCAGAGGCCCTGTGGACAGGAGCAAAAATCACTGTGTGACAGGAAATCGCATTACCTCACTTCCTATTACATATGATTACAGCACACCCTATCAGAGCCCATTACATTACCGCTCACCTCATCCCCCACATTGCATCCCATTGCATAACACAGTTAGCTTTGTCTCCTACCGCTTCCCATTGCTTTGTCTTATATCTAATCACAGTTATCTCCTACGCCATTAACTGGCAGGTAGCACAGTGGTTAAAGAGTCGGGCTTTGAAGATCACAATCTCAGGCCTTGTGAAAATGCCAGATGTAGAACTCTTGAGCAAAGCACTTGCCCTGACCTGTTCCGGTGACCTATCCTGCTGTATAATCCTATAACAATCTAAAAAATGGATGTCACAAGCACCTTGTTTTCTTGTCTCTCTCGCCCCATTGCATTCCTCACATTATTTTCTTAGAAAAGGTGCCTGTCAAAGCTACTTGCTGTTTACAGCTTCCCACCCTTTAATACAAATGGATGTTTTACAGAAGTAAGATAATTTTTCCCTCTCTGAACCTATAACCTTGTGATCCCTGTTTTGTGTGTCTATGCTGAGCTAAAGCCCATCCAGGTTGAGATGCAAACATACTCATGTAGTTCTGTAATTCAAAATGTATGCATTAAATATGTTCACTGAAATGATCAGATCTGTGCCTCCTTTGACAAAATGCTAATTCTAATCACATATGTGAAAATAAACGAACACAAACAACATAAAGAGAAGTAGAGACAGGATTCTGGTTGATCACATAGAGGCAAATACAGCTACAGTTGCAATGATAAATATTCAACCCCCCCCCCCCCCAAAGATTTTAAGCATTTATCAATTAAAGTTGTGTCAAAAAGCCAGATTCTGCTTTGGATCTTCATGATTTGAGGGAAATATAAAATCAACACAGAAGATGAATGATGTAGTATTTGCATGCAACAGTGTATTTTGTTAAGATTGCCATGTCACAATTATTCAACCTCATACAATATTGTTCTGAAAGTTTTTATGGCTCAAAGTAGAGTTGAAACATAATTAAGGCTTTGGCAACTCTATAATGATCCTTCATTTGCTTCAGCTGTGATGCAAAATATAAACTCCGCCCATGAAGGTATTCAAGGTGAGTTGCAATCATGAGAAAGACAATGGAACTTCCACAAAAGCTGACAGAGGAGATTACTTCATCACATCTGAAGGGCCTTGGGTATAAGAAGATTCCAGAAGATTTCCAAAACTTTTAAACATTCCAAGAGACACCATTGGGAGCATCATAAAGAAGTTTAAAATGCATGGAACATCTGCAAACCTGCCTGGCCATAAAAAATTTCATCAAGTGTCCTTAGCAACTTAGTCAGGACAACTAACAGATACCCTTGTGTGACTGAAAGTCACCTACAGGATGACCGGATGAAGGCTGGTACAAGTGCTTCAGTGGCAATTATAAGACAATGCATTGAATAAACAAGGACTTCATGGCCGGACTTTACGACACACTCCACTTTTGACCACAAGGAATGTCAAAAGTTGACTTGAATATACCAGGAGGAATTTGCATAAGACTCCAGAGTTCTAAGGACTGATGAAACCAACCTGGAACTGTTTGGACATACAGTATGGACCGGTAGTATGTCTGGCGTGCGAAAGGCCAGGCTTTTGACCAGAGGAATACCATCCCCATGGTCAAGCATGGAGGTGGGTCATTGATGATTTGAGGTTGTTCTGTGTCAGGAACTGGAAATCTTAATTGTGTACCTGGCATCATGGATTACCATGGAATACCAGGGCATTTTAAGGAAATGTTGACAAATTGCACCTTGGTGATCACCGGACTTTCCAGCAAGATAATGATCCCAAGCACACCTCCAAATCAACGAAAAATTGGTTGATAAAAATATCCAGGAACATTCTGGAGTGGCCTTCTCAATCACCAGATTTAAATCCAATTTGAAAATCTTTTGATGGGATTTTAAAGAAGGTAGTTGCAGCACGGAGGCCATCAAACATTGCTGAGCTAAGAGCATGGGCAAAGATTCTGACTGAGAGGTGTAAGAAGCTTGTCAGCACTTACCGAAAACGTTTGTTGGAAGCTATAAAAGCTAAAGGATGCTCGGGAAAGTACTGAAGCACATGCACGTGTTAAGTGTTAACTTACATTTTTCATTTGATCTTCAAAGTTAACTTCTGTTGTTAAATTACCTCAGATATGAATCAATAGATGTTTTTTGTTTAATGAGTTTTGTCATTATCTTTCATCTACATTACTATCATGTCTTTTAAGGTGAAGGGGGCGAATATCCAGGATTAAAGAAAACGTCTCGAAAATAATGCAGAAGTCTCAAGTCTCAACTGTGCACAATCATTACATACAGATTTAATAAGCAGCCAGTTCTAAATCATCACTGGCTACTGAGAAATGCAATAAAGAAATAAGACAGAGATGAATAATAAGAATAATATTCATAATCACAAAATAATATTTACAAAAAATGTTGATAATGTAGCTTGCATTGACTGCAGTGTGGAGTGTGATCATGCAAGCAGGGACCTTGGGACTAGTCAGCTGTGCTAGTTCTTCAAGTCACTAAAAATCACTGAACGATGCATGAATATGTTTTTTATATAATTTACTTTTACAGTCTGCAGTTTGTGTTTTGAGACTCAGAACTGTAATAATCTTACGTGACAGAGGCCCTGAGAACGTTTCAATAAGCCATGTTTCAAGATGAAGCTCCTGTTTTGCTGCTTTTGCATATTTCACATTGCACTTTCCTTTGTATTACCTTGTATTACTGCTATGTCCAGGATAAAAATGTAAAATGTTTCTTTTTTCCGTTTTCCTAATTTCGTGAGCCCATAGAATCCCTGTTCATTTCAGAGTCCCAGTCCTGAACTGGTCTATAATGACTGCGTTAGAGGCTCTGATCGGCCTGCTTTGTGAGAAAGCTACAAGGCCCCCGAGGGGCAAACAGTCACCTCCCCCCACCCACCGCATGTGAATTTCCCTCTGAATACCACTGGAAGCAGTACTGCTGATCTACTTGCTTCCCGGGTCTCAGACACAGAGCTCCACCCCTCCCATAGAATATAAGGCAGTTTCTCGCTCACTTATTCGCTCTGAGATCTGTTACCATGGAGACACACTATGCATATGACAGTGGACGTCAATGACAGCTAATCTGACAATGATACGCGCGCACTGGAAGCGACAGGCGCCACCTTGGTGCATCAACAGATGCAGAGAGAATTGAGGGGCACGCCACGGGGAGCATAACCAAAGTACAGTCGCTTTTCAGATGCAGAAACGGTCTCTATCAATGACCGCGGGGCATCATCGATGTGCTGTAGTGGGTGTTCATCTACTGCATGTCACATTCACAATGCACTTTAAAGCGTTCAAAACTGAACTAGCTCTTACACCAAGTTTACGTAGCACTTTTGAATATACCGTAAGCTTAATGCTCATTATTGGCCTGCTCTCTGATGCAGACTGTTCAGATCTAATATGCGTGCTGCTGTCCCCAGAGCAAGTACATAGGAGGAACATGAACATATCAGCCCCAGGTAAGCCAAACACATTACTCCAAAGTAAGAATTTCTTTAAAAATTAAAAAGTGCTGTAGCTGAGACCGGAACCTTGGCCTGATAAAACTGGGTCTATGCAGAACGGCTGTTCTGTTCATGTTGCTGCATTAGCTTCCATAATGCTTCTTTTGCACGTATTTTTCATGGATCTTCTGAGACTCAAAATCATCCTGATGCCATTAGGCCAGGTAGCAGAAGTCTGTGTGTCCTGGATAAGCAAAGCCGAGCCTGACTGAGCTCCAGCACAGCTCGCCCTCCCTATTCCCACATGGAATATAAACGTACAAATAAATAATAACAGTAACAAGTCATAAAAAAGCTGCTTTGCCCTTTTCACTGCTTCTGTAGAAATCAGTGGCTGAGTGGTATCCTGGGATGCAGCCGCTAAGTACCGTGAGCATATCTCCGGTCTAGAGGAGGCATGTAACTGAACATGACCTGTCCACTGTTCCACCACTGTGAGGCTGACTGCCTGCAGCGTGCCTAGAAGGAGAGCCGCCTTATCCCAAGCATGTCGCACTAATCTAAGGCCGCTGTTGTGCTTGACACCACAGAGCCTCTAAGAGCTTTCGCTTCCAGATGCGAGTGCGCCTGGGGGCGAAAGAGCCTGGATTCCGAGACAAGCGGTCCGCTGGGATTGCCGCCCTAATCCAGGTCTGCACTTCAGAGACTGATGGGACTTCAAAGTCATTTTGTGAGAAAGAGGTCAATTCTGAGCGTTTTACTGCAGCCTCCCTACCTCCCGCAAGAGGATTTGCCACTGAAGTCCAAGGTCCTCTTCTGTTACCTAAGCATCCCGCAACCTGCAACCCTTTGCTGTGGCGGCAATATTTTTTTTTCTTTTGTTTTCATTTCGCGTGAAAGGGCAAAGCTATTACTGTTGATGGCTGTGTTCCAGCCTGCTGATTATGATTACCTCACTAAGATTAAGATTACATCTAAGATTAAGATGAACTTTATCGATATCAGGGAGGAGATCTGTAATGTCTCTGCCCAACATTTGTTCTTGCTTGCTCCTGGGTTGATCCCATTTTTGTTTTGTCCATTAGGATGCAGAAACTGCAGGACGGGACATTAAGGGCACAGCCTTCCCCAACAGACAGGAGAGTTGGAGTTAAATATACCGAAGCCAGATATACTGTAAGCGTCCCAAGACGCTAAAGCGCTGCGCAGTGTCTCAGAGAGACGGTCCTGCACTCGGCTGCCAGCAAGGGCGATGGAATTCACAGGCATGGCAAATGTGGGCGTGGGACAGCATATGTGGAATGCACCTTAAAGGAATTGGCTGTGAAATTAATGCTGCATTCGATTTTTAGTTCTGCAAGCCCGGATATGCTCATTCCGCTGAGCTGGGCCTGCTTGTTTACATATCCATTATTCAGTCGCTTGCCGAGCGCAAATCAACCAAAGTGGATAGCAGCAGCATAGCCGTAAACTGTATACGGCTAGCAAATCGGGGGCCTGACTCATGACAACTGCATGATCTGTCCTGTGACCTTGAGTATATATATAAGTCTATATATACACTCATGTGCTAATTAATTCAAACAAGTTGTCGCGTCTGTATGTAGACAGACTGACACCATGGTCACAGTAATTTATATTTATTGCCTTGGGTCTAGATGTAGGACCGGATGGATTGATAAAAATTGTATGGGAATAGCCCAGGATGGGGTGCCAATCTATCACAGGGAACACACACCATTCATGCCTATCGGGAATTTGGCAACTCCAATTAATCTCAGCATGTTTTTGGACTATGGAGGGAAGCGAAAGAACCCAGAGGAAACCCCATGACAACATGGGGAGGCGCCCAAACCCCGGAGCATTCACTTGAAACATACATAGATGGCTAAAGCACAATCATACCACCCAGCTTTAACCACACCTCAGCAGGTCTGCCGGTCTGTGGGTACAGTGCCTCCTCTGTCCATCCACTCAGTCATACCACCCAACTCTAACCCCACCTGAGCAG
>JAABNX020000046.1:10626435-10642057 GCA_015163995.2 Mormyrus lacerda | reverse complement strand
GTAGAACATGCCTTTGTCAGACCACCAGTGTGTAGATCATACCTGTGTCAGACCAACAGTGTGTAGAACATGCCTGTATTAGACAATTAGTGTGTAGAACATGCCTGTGTCAGACCTTCAGTGTGTAGATCATAGCTGTGTCAGACCATCAGTGGGTAGAACATGCCTGTGTCAGACCATTAGTGGGTAGAACATGCCTGTGTCAGACCATTAGTGTGTAGAACATGCCTGTGTCAGATCATCAGTGTGTAGATCATACCTGTGTCAGACCATCAGTGTGTAGAACATGCCTGTGTCAGACCATCAGTGTGTAGAACATGCCTGTGTCAGACCATCAGTGTGTAGATTGTGCTTGTGTCAGATCATCAGTGTGTAGAGCTCGCCTGTGATACTCAGTCTCAGGCATCCTTCACTATCTTCATGCACATGACATACATGTTTTCCTATGTTCCTACAGACAAGATCTGAACATGGCGATCAATACTAAATACAAAACAGGCCTAATCCTGTACATTAAATACCTCAAAAATACCTGATATACTTCAGCCTTAGGGCTGGCTCATCGTGTGGACACAGCACAGTGTCATTTTCATCACAGAGGTTGGGTACAGAGACCACGCTGGGGGGTTACCACTCGAGATCCAAAGCAAGTCCAACTCACCTTCATCGCTTGTTGGCCAGGGGAAAAGTAGCAGGAAGTCAGAAAGCAGATTGGATCAAAAATTGTATAGAAACACCTTTTCTACCCTCTCGGATCAGAAGGATAACAAATATGGTGAGCAGATTCAAAGAAAGGATGGCTGAGGAAGTCTGGAGATACCAGCACTTATATGATTCCTTGCTAATGGATTATAAAGAGTCTCAGATGGGCCCAAACAAAAATGAAACACGACTGAAACACCAAACCTATCTACGTACTTCTGTACATAACAGATGAATAGATTTAGTAAAATACTTATTTTTAATAAAATATCCATACCACACTTCATAAATGAGACTTAAGAGAAGCTTTCGCTTAAAGCGCCACCCCAAGTCTGTTGTCAAGGTACACGGCTGCTGGCACTTTGGTACAAGACTTATGAACATCCAGGAAGGTGGACAGTCCAGTACTATGGGATGTGCAGTGATGCTTCTGCGTCTGAAAAATAAACCAGGCCTTAAAATGGTCACTCCACCCTGGATCCACTGCCGGCCCGGTTAACGCCACTCTCCCTCCCTAAATTCTGGTCATGCTGTCAGTTCTGACCCGGCTTTTACTGATTGGCTCCAGCCCCCACACCTTCCCCTCCCCACTCCCTGGCCCCTGGCTACTGTGCTGACCCTCAGTATTCAACCCCCTTCCATAAGCAGCCCTGCCATTTCAGCCAGCCCAGGCCACACCGTTTATTCTGTCCCTGCCCTTGACCCATCCACTCCAGCCATGTCCTCTCTGTTGGCCCTGCAACACAGGCCACCACACATGGGACTGGACAGTGCCAAAGTCCTAATGTAACGAGGGGTACTCTGGCCATAATGAATTCCACATAAACCTCTGGGAGCACTTTGCAGTAGTTTAATACCAAGCCCCCCATCATTAAATGTCATCGCCGGTGTATTCCCACAAACCACCTCAAACGCTTCTTGAGTGCGGACTGACCCTCGCTCCCTGCCAGGCTCTACGCCACGGCGGCGATGTGATTGGAGGCACAGATACGCAGGAACTCAGAGACACGTGGGATCGCAGACCGCCGACGGCAGATCTGAGTCCGCAGTGGGGGTGGGAGACGCCGGCTCGTGCCCTATGCACATGAGCGGGGATTGGCCATGCGGTGGGGGAGGGGGGCAAACGAGGCGATGAGCTCCCTGCCCAGCAGCAGCTGCTCTTGGCGCTAAGGCTTGGCACGCGGCCGGCCGTCAGCCGCTCTCAGGGCCCGAGCCATTGAACTCTGACTGCGAAAGCGGTGAGCCGTGCACTCGGCGCGAATGCCCCCATGACCTTGAGTGGGGGGACCCTCCGGCTGCTCCGCTCCTAGCCGCCGGAGCGGACGCCCTCTAACTCGTCATCGGGATCTTTGCTGTGCATTCAGAATGAGAGGCAGTGCCATTAGCGTGTAATGTGTGTTTCGCTTCTCGTGCGCCGCCTCTGTGCCGGGGATTTAATGCTCGCACAACTGTCGCTGAGTGCAAACAGAGGGTAATTACTGAGCGAGCTGCTGTATTTGCATGTGCTAATGAATCACTGGCAGAGGTTTCTCTTTTTGTTGTTATTTAAATGATCTGAGGCGAAAACAACTAACTAATCCACCCATGCCTAATAATAATAATTATAATAATAGAATAATAATAATAATAATAATAATATTAATAATAATAATAAATGTTAAAGCTTTATTTTTTGTTACTGATACATACTTAACTGAGATGCCTTATGAAAATGTGTAAGACAATTTACAAGTAAATTTAGCTTAATTTTTAACAATTAATTAAAAATGCTACACAGGCTGGAAACTAGTTACTGATTTTGGCTCTTCGGGGAAGATAATTAACACTGGAGAATGAGGGTGGGGGCGGGGCTGTCTGCCATCCTGGGAGAGGGGGAGAGAGAGCGGTTTGAGGGCTGATTTGAGTGGCCTGTTTCCTTGTTCCAAGATTTCTATAAATTGTTGTCTCCCCCATCACCCCCAGTGATGTGAAGCAGACACTCGATGCTGTCCTGAAAGGTCCCTTTCTTTATCGTTACGTCCAGAAAAACACCTTCTATATTTTTGCGTGTGCGGGTTTTGTTACCTTGACCCTTCCCTGCACAATCCCCATCAGTCCTGATAAATGTGGTTTCCCTGCCAATCCCCACCTCACGCTGATTCACCTTCACAATCTGCCCTGCATGTCACACAGGACTGATCACACATATTTCAATCCACTTTCTTGTTTTTATCCAATACGGTGGACATTCCCAGAAGGCATGCTTTCGACACATGCACTATTGATATTCACACGAGCCATGTTGGTGTCCTTGCACCAGTACATCTGCCAGGTTGCAGTGCACACAGTACATCTTCAGCAACGCACAGGAGTGTAGGTTTGTAGGCTTTTTACTACATTCCCATCTGGAATTTCACTTTTCTTCTCTGATATATAAACAGAAAAGCATACTGTCGCACCACATATATATGTGTAATAAAAGTTCTTTTATCTAATGCCTTGTATTTAATCTCTTGTGTCACAGCATGAAGGAGTATATTTCTAAAGCTGGAAATTGTTATCTGAGTGTCTGCTGAGCATGTATAATGCTGAAAGTACATGAGCGTCAGCCTCGAAAAACCAGTTGTAGTGACGCGACACAGGCCTTCTTACCTGTCACCGTGACCTTTGCGATGCGGCTCACTATGGCCCCAACGCCCTCCAGCGACGCCAGGCACTGGTACCCACCCTGATCGGGCTGGTGGTGACGCGAGTGGACCACGTCATGGACCACCAGCGATCCGTTGGCCAGCAGCTGCCTCCGCTCGTCCACCAGCGCGCTCAGCAGCACGCCGTCCTTCCTCCAGGCCACCAGGGGCGCTCCTTGCGCCGAGCGAGCCTGACAGTCCAGCTGCAGCAGCCCTCCCCGAGCCACGGCGGTGTCAGCAGGCTCTAGCACGAAGCGCAGGTCCGCGAAGCCCCGTGGTGCCACCGAGCCTGGGGACAGAGGGAGCGAACGGTGACCCAACTGATCTGTTAGGTAAACACCAGCAGTATAAACAAGGGTCAGAGCAGAATGGTCAACCCTGCAGGCACTGAAAATAAGCAATAAGGTAGAGTAATCATGCCATTACAGCCAGTCACATTATGGGAAAAGCAGGATAAAATAAGAACCGCAGGAGGACAGGAAGAAAGCCTGACAGCAGTCTCCTGAAAGCTCGTCATGAACATCCTGAGCCTATTTGTGATTGGCTAACTTGGCTGGACCATGCTAATTCTACTAAGCAGCCTGCCCACCCATCACATAGTTGCAGCTGCAATAAGACCTCAGCCCCCCCCCCAGGAGCAAAAGAAGGTTTTATCTGGCAAGATGCTCAGCAAATCAAGGCCGCCGGCAGCCTGTCAGACGGCTCTCACTGCTGCGGTAATGAATCTGAGGAGATGTCAGGATACTCCAAGCAGACGCCCTGCATCTCCCTCTCTCAACTGACTGATCCAGATGCAAATGCTAAACCTGTATTCGCCTGAAGAGGGCGCTCCCAATAGGTTCGTGAAATAATTGCAGTTGGACATGGGGTAATAGTGATTGGGCAGGTACATCGCACTAGGGGTTTAACCAAATGCTTTGTCTAATTGTGCTGCTGGACTGATGGCTTGTCAGTAACATGGGGGTTAAGTGACAATAGGGTGTTTTGCTAATGGTTTTTACTGGCTGATGTGTAAGCATTAGAAGGCCCACTAATGAATAAGAGTGGTGAGTGGAAACTCGGATTAATCACAGAGTCTTGGCTGATGCTGGAAAGGGAAGAGCACCGCTGCTCTGTCCTCACCACTGTCTGCGGCCATGTCCCTTCACACTGTCACAAACAATACTGTTCCATTTATCACCACTGGATCCCTTCACCACTCCTTCTCCTTCCTCCCTGCTTGTCTTCCTTCCCCTTCAACCATGCGACTTCCTTTCTGGGCTCCTCATCATGGCCGTCTTGTGACCCTTCTCTCCCATCCCTAAAAGGCCCGGCAGCCCCATCCTCCCTGTTCTGTGGATTCTCCTCTCCTCCTGCCTCTCTGTTCTGAATCCTCTCCCTGTGTCGGCTGTTTGAGCCCTTTGTCGGTTCAGGCCTGTCGCTGGTTTGTCATCATCCCCCCTTTCTTCCCGCTCCGCCGCCCCGCTTTAACAGCTCCTCTGTGTGAGACACACTGAAGCTCCTCCGTTTCTTGAGTATAGCCCTCATTCAGCCAGTCCCCGCTGCCTGTCTCTCTCTCTCTCTCTCTTTCTCTCTCTCTCTCTTTCACTCCCTCGATCTCTGTTTTCTTCACTCTTTTCCATATACCTTATTCCATACACTTCTCATCCCACGTCTTGTTCCAGGTGACTAAAGGATGGCCTCATAGTGGCGCAAAGCATAGAGACACTCTGATGAAATGTTTGCTGTGTAGAATGTGTTAGTGTTGAATGATGGCCAGAAAGGACAGCTGCTACGCACATCCACCTCCCCCGCAGTGCAATACGTTTGCAATCACTTCACTGTCACCTCCACCTCCCCGTTGCCGTAGACACAATTAAAAGACTGGAATCTCTCCAGAACCTCTAACACGGCGAGTTTACATATCACTCAGCTAAGAATCGGCGATGAGCAGGAGCAGATTGCCTGGGACGGTGCACCTCTCCGGCCACAGCTTATCTGCTGCACTCTCCCAATGAGCACCTGGACTTCATCACAAATTCGTGGGTTTTCTGAAGTTTGCCTGGTCTTTCTCAAAACCGGCTTTGACTGTTTGAAGAATTCCCGGGCTTTCGGATAAATTATTGCATACTCGAACAAGCATCTTAAATACATATTGTAAACAAATCTGAAATGTTCACCAAACATGACAAGAACTCAAACCATCGAGTACTGTGTCTACAACATTATGGTGAACATGCAAGTTCATGAATGCCGTCATAATTCCTACTGCAAGACACTCATGCTGAAATTGTAAATTTTCCTTGGAAAACAAACAGGCTTTATTTGCCATTCACGCAAACACAGGTATATTCTTTTCACCAACCCTATCTTGCTCTACATAGCTTGCTGGTCACAGCACAGGGTCAGCTAACATGCAACACCCCCGGAGGTGGAAGTTCAGGGCCATGTTCAAGGGCCCATTGACATGTGATGGTTTTGCAGAGACCAGGGCTTAAACCAGTGATCTTTGGGTCACAGACACAGAGACTTAACCCACCAAGCTATTCACCCCTGCTGAAGTTTGATCTGTTAAGGACAATCGGCAACCTTACCCAACATTGTGACTCCATTTTTTGTATTAAATAAATGTCACCACAATAAGGACTTGGAGTCCTTTGACTGCCAATTAGTTACTTTACTGTTAGAAGTGAGACATTGAATCCGACTCTAACTCCTCCTGTTCAGTATTTCGTCTTTGTCTAAATGCCCTGTCAGCATCTTCATACATTATACCTCTGAGTTCTCTGACTCTGGTTACACCGTCGGCTACTGCTCAGTACCACTTAAATTATTCGTGGTGTCTCGATGCTTCTATGAGTCGTTTTGGCGCAAACGAGAATATTGAGTAGCCTTTAGAAAGCAGATGTACGATGATTCACCTCCAAGCCTACTCTGCAAATAATCCAAAGGTCGAATGAATGAAACTGATGGAACTAGGAGACAGCCATAGCCAGGATTTAATCCTGGATTAAGGTACTTTTTTGCAGCATGTTTCAAGGTTCCCGTTCCCAAGGTACAGAGACAATCCTGGGATAAAGCAGACCTGAGCCTGGATAATGGTTCTTTCCATTCCATTGAAGTGAAAATCACTGCGATAAGAGGGCACATATTCCATATAAGAGCAGATATAAACAAGCATTTCTATTAAGACCAGTGACTGTATCTGCTGTCTAGCGGTTGCAGGCAGTAGGTAGTATTTGCACTCAGTGGTTAGTGGTCTCGGGTACTGGTTAATGATTACCGACAGTATTTTGTATTTACAGACAGTGGTTGGTGGTGACAGGCAGGAGGCCACTGCAGGAGGGATGAAGATTCTGAGAGTCCCGTCTTAGCCAGCTGGTGTCTGTTGGACCAGATGGAACCAGCCTGAGCTCCTCCCTTGGGTCCAGTTTCTTGCCAGACCCAGTGAGCCCACTGGGCCATCTGGCTGGTTCATTGCTCCCCCCACCACAGCCAACCACATGAAGGTGGGGGAATTATTAAGACTGCATGACTCTTAAGTTTATTTGCCGATAAGTACATATTAAAAATATTTAAACATTTGTAAATCCAGCAAAAAGTATGCCGCATCATTAAGCCCTCTTCATACACACTTGGGGCAAATTAACTTGCAATTTAAAAATATTATGTGAAAATAAATAATGATGAAACCTAAATGATTTGTCCCTGGTTGTTTAAAAACCTACTTTAATTTACTGCTCAGATGGTCATTGCAGAATCTCTATGATGATAATAATTCATTTGTTCAATTAGGTAAGCACTCAAAAGCTACAACCATTGCAACCAGAAATAATGATCGCATAACAAAAAAAAAATGATGTTTGAGCGATTCATAGCTTTACTGCATTTGATGTAAATATTTAATAACAGTAGGTATCTGCTGTCATCATATTCCATACAAATAATGTATTCTCATTGAATTCTTGTATTGAAAATATAAAGACAAATTTAAACATTTTTGTTATAATTTGAAATCTTCATTTAATCATCACATGATAATTAGCTTTGATATATATATACTGATATTGTAATTAGTTCTACCTTATGCATTAATATTCATATGATAAATGTAATATTAAAGAGAATATTAATTAAATTTATATTTATATATTTTAAAACATATATTTGAGTACTTAAATTATGCTAATCATAATTTAATTCTGTAAATTATGCATTATGGCTTTTAAAAGTTTTATATTTAAATCTACTAACAAAATTATTAACAATTATAAGAACTTTGTATATCAAAGATACATTTCAAATTCATTTTCTTTGCCCAGGTCTGGTTCATAAATAAGTTAGTTACAAATAGCTTGCTCATATCCAATAAAATTTGGTAAAAGTAACCAGAAAGGGTTTGTTTAAATCAGAAACAGCCATGTTGTGTTTGTAAGAGGTGAGTACTGTAGTTATAGAATCAGCCCAGAGACCTGGGGAGGAAGGTTACTGAAATCAAAAGAGCAATTGTTACCTACAGGTGCTTCAAAAAACAATTTAGCTTGTGGTCACCAAAACATGCAATTAATGAAATACTCTCTCAGTGGAAAATTGTTTACATCCATGAATAGTGTGCAGAATTTTAATTATACACTTGGGCAAGTACATGTATGAAGGGTACAAAACACATATGAAGGGCACTTGATCTTTTTTCATCTGTGATTGCCTCTCCTCTTGTTGCAATAACATGGTGTTGTATTTATCAAAAATGGTGTCACTCATGATTATGTACCCAGCCCTCTTCTGATAAACAGGAACTGACAATTAGGTGGCTGATGCTAACATTTTCAAATATTTTCATTTAAGATTTAATTAAGTGTAAAAACAATTTTGTTTGAAGGCCTGATCAATTTCAATTAACAACAACCAAACGGGAAGAGCTAATGAACTCAGACAAAAATAATTAAGTAAGCCTGACTCCAATTAACTGTGTCCACTTATTTGATTGAAAAAATAGATCACTTGAAAACACTTTTTTTTATAATGGATGAGAGAGGGGGAGTGCACGTTCATCACATCGTTCTCAAACATCTTCCTTCAACTGACTTCCTTTGTCCTCTCTTCCTAAAACACATGCATGCAAGCCTGCTACAGTTTGTTGTTTTCCATTTCAAAAATAACCTCAGTGATTTTTCTTTTTCATTTTCAAAATTCCCCTTTTAAAAATTTGTTTCCATACACTCGAACATCTAATCTACCCACAAAATCAAACAGTCAAAACTCAATCTTGAGGTTAAAGGAGTTCAATTATTTAAAAAGTAATTTGTGCAAAGAAACAATACATATGCAAGGTCTCTCAACATTTAGGAAAAGGAGCACTGTGGTAAATCACAACGTGAAGGTGAAGAAATTAGCTAGTGTGCCTGTCAAGGAACTATATAATAGACGGTTCTGCAGGATGGAATTCAGTGCTTCAGGGCTGATTTATGCACAACATCTAGCAACATACGACTGAAGATGACCTCATAGGGATTAATCGTGTAAAACAAAAGAAAATCAGCCTACTGGTCGGAGTTCTTTACCTATCATAGGCTCTCCCAGTCTCCAGCACCGAAGACATACAGGAAACATGGTCTACCATTGTTCACCATGAAATTTGTACAGGTGGTAAAATGTTGTTAATGTCGAATAGCATATCTTCACAGTGCAGTATATAGTTTACAGGAAGTTGAACACTGTTCTTCAAAGTGTGTATGTATACAGAAGGCTAAACCCTGTTACTCACAGAGTAAAACATCCCGCAGGCTCTGTTACTCACAGTGTACCACATCCAGCAGATAAACCCCGTTACTCACAGTGTAGCACATCCAGGATGCAAAACCATGTTACTCACATTGTAGTAGATCCAAGAGGCTAAACCCTGTTCTTTAAGGTACAGCATATCATGAAGGCTAAACCCTGTTGCATTCGGTGTAATTCCTGTGCAATAAAAAGGCTGCTTGCATATTTAAAGCTTGTTTTACAAAGCAAGGGTACTTGATTCGGCATGTACTGCAATATGTTGTGTCAAACCCAGTGCTACATAAACACTTGGTCAACCCGGCTTGTGGTCTGACATTAACATTTTATGAATTATTCAGCTTACGCGGATCGCAAATCATATTCACATTTGTAATGTCACTGCTTATGAAAGAATCTGGTGTATATACAGCATACCTAACATGCGCATAATGTCAATACTTGCACTGTTTATACTGCGCTTACTTGGAGCTTTGAGCACATTTATTGGTACATTTTTGTCACAACTGATAAACTGCATAATGAATGCATAATTACCAATAATTACCTGAAGCAAGCATGACAGCAAAATAATATTTCCTGTGTGTGGGCCGAAAGCACGCGGCCACTTAGCATATGGTATGTTTTTCGAAAACATGCACATGCACGTAAGATTCCACTGTGGATACCAACGCTAGCAGAAACACAATACTATCATGACAGGTCACAGCGCCACCTAAACACCACGGCTCGGAAACCACAAAATGTTTCCTCATAAACGAAACCCGAGAGACATTAAAGAAGCAGCAGCTACTTAATTAACCTAGAGAACATAAATGTATGCAGGTCGATATAAAGATGCTTATTAGGCCAGTATTGCATGAGCTGGGGATTGCATTTGAGAGAGGCAGGAAAACCTTTAAATGAGCAGCAATGAAGGAGCCAATCACTCAGGCAGGCCGTACTAACAACATCCAAAGTCAAAGGCTCTATTTGCGTTAGTCACAGGTAGGCGCACAGCCTGCGTTGGCTTTAAGTGGAGGTATTCAAGAACGGTAGCTTTTCTGCAAAACGACTTCTTTACACTATTACGCCATGGTACCGAAAGAGACCTGCACTCTTAATCGCAACAAAGGACCAGCGGGGCCCGTTACAACAGGGATTCAGAGACCACAAGAAATGCTCTTAGACAACATGACATCAGAGACCACAGGAATTAATCTGAGACAACCAGTGGGACTCTTAGACAAGATCAAACATCCATTCAGGGACTTTCCCAGTAACTCGTAGGCTCTGAGTTTACAGTTCCTCCATGAAAATGCATTTGAGAGCCCAGCGAGGTGACGACTTCAAAGCACCCTTAAATCACCTACTATTGAATCTTGCCTTTTTCCCCAGTGTTGCATAACAATTATAGTCGCTATCATTCACTGGCTAATTCAGACTTAGTGCTCCCAATACTGGTATAATACTCGGAGCTGAACAGAAGAATCAATAGAGGAAACAGCATGGCCTGAGGCTAACCCAGTAAGTGTGGTTTGTATATCAAAGATGCCTTTGATACAGTAAGCACTGGGATCTCACACTGGAGATGGACCAAGCACACCACTCCACCACCACCACCCCCCGCCCCCCCACCTGGATGGAATGGCCGACAGAATGAAATGGAGACGGATTCCATATTTCAGATGAGGACAGCGTGAAAAGGCACTGCCATTGATATAGTCACCACTGGATTTACAGACAAATACAGAAGAGCAGCGCCTCTAGTCCGTGACTAAATAAATGATGACTATTGGAGAAGCAGTTATTTTCAGAATCATTGCCTGGCAGTAGCAATCATGCGTGTGTCTAGTTGAGGTGATTGAAATCAATAGTGCCTCCATCACTGCTTCACAAGGACTTGGGCCTCGGTGCTTCTTGACCTTTCCAGCCCAGTGGAATCACTCCCAGGAGGTGTGAGTCAGCACCACTGGCCAGTCCCACAGCCCCCCACGCAGCAAGGTCTCACCATGGGGCATGGCGGCAGCCATTTTCTCCACTGGTCACCTAGCTAGATTTCACCACTGCCTAAATCTGGAATATTCCGCCACTTGCTATGAAAGGTTGCAGAATAAGGTAACTGATGAAGCACTAGATGAGAAAAATTCAGTCAGTAATGATGCACGTCCTAAACACAGTCTTGGTTCAATTGAGCCACAGCCTGCAGCCATATAATCAGTTGAGTGTGACCGGGTTCCTAAACCCCAGGTCTTAAAGGTACCAGATATAATCCAGCGATGCAAACAGCTGCAAATGGTGTACTCGAGATAACAGCGGGGGAAGACGACTCAGTGAACATAAAACAGAAAGGCAATGGACAAATTGTTCCAAAAACAAAGAGAAAAGCTGAAATATTTCAATATTGGCTCATTTTCACATGATTAACACTTTTCTGTTTAGCTATCAACCAAGCTAACACTTTTAGCATAAAATATGCAGTTTCATTTTCTGTGACAGCTGTGTTTCAGATTGTTTGTATTTTTTATTATAAATCCAATGAGTGTGCTGCTTCAGTAAGTTACAGATTAACACTTCCACTTTCATTTTTTTCTCCAGCATTTCCGCCAGTTCTTGCAACACAGATTAGTCGGCTCTGATTTGTTACATTCATGGCCGACCCACCCTATAAGTAACATAGGCAGTCGCTTAGGGCAACATTTGATTAGGAGGCGCAAAATCGCAAGTGAGAAAAGCCTGGAACAAATATCCGTCTGGTTGCATTCCATAATATTACAGTTAATATTCATGAAATACAAATGGACAATGGAAATGCAAAGAAGTGCAGAGGAGTGTCTGTTGGCTGAAGAGTGAAATATGTGCCTTTAGTAGCAGTGAGAATATAACACTTAGCTACTGGCAAATGATGAGAATGGTCACACACAACGTCAGTTGACTCCAGAGGCCCAGAGAAAGGGTACCATGATGATTCAAGTTTTTCATGCTTGTGCCCTTAAATACCGTACCATGATACTGACCACCGGTTCAAGGTATCCTACTCTCATGCATCTGGCGTGACACTCATACTTTCAAATCTTACGGCAAATCTATAGCATTCTATTATACACCATCAAAAGCACTGGGGCAGTTTGCAAACCCTACAGGTAATAAAGGCAATAAAACTGTTAAATCTGTGAAAATCTCACTGCAGCCAGTTGACCAAAGTTGGCATCCCTGCCAATTATATAGATAAAACTGATGTGGATGCAACAGCAATATAAACAATGTATAAGTACATGCTGCATGTCTGTAGAGATCCTGAATGAACATTTAGTAGGTCTAGTTAACAGGCAGGATGTGCTACAGAACATACTAGCGCTGAGCACACAGCACTTAGGCAGCTTTAGCATACTGCTTTCAGCCGGCATTAACTCCAGTTCACAATGCTTAGCCTGCATTAGCTCTAGAAGAGTCTACAGCAAGCAGCTGCACCTCTGCACAGACATCAGCCAGGCTTCCTTATAAAGAGAAAGGCAATGCGGTGAGGCACTCTCAGAGAGAAAATGTTAAAAGCTAAGGCACAAGCACTTAGGAGGAAACATCGCACGTGAGCCCCATATCCATGCAGTTTCGGTTTCTGTGGCTTTGCCGAACCGATTCCCAGAAAGCGGCTGTTGGACTTGAGTGACACACAACACCCGAAAACACAAAGGAGCCTGGAGGCGCAGCGGAGTGGTGGAGATTGGCGCTCGCTCCCTCCGCTCGCGTCTCAGGTATTCCCTTTATCACGCTAATCCTACTGCTTGGTAAGTCTCACTAGTTTTGTAGATGCAGGATAGACACTTTGAGACTTAAAGCTCAGAGGATGTTCCTTATATTTCCGTTGTATTGGTCACTTTTTTTCCTGGTGCATTTATCTAAAGTCATTCAAACTGAGCTTCCCTCCTTCAAGTGATGGTGATTGAGAGATCATTCCAGAAAGCACAAGGTATGAGGCAGGTTGCACCCTCAGAGCAACCACCCATCACGGCACCATTAAGCAAAGTGCCAGGTTTGTTTTTCTGTGTATATTCCTTTGTGTAAACAAGTGCGAAATAGCGTTTTTGTAAAGTGTATTTACACATGCGTGTCACTTTAGACAAAAGTGGCGGCCCAGCTAAGAAATACCGTAATTACGGAATGTCAGCATCATCTGAACATCCCGCTCCTCCCAGTCCGCGTCTATGGGCAGAAACGCGGCACACCGACATCAGAATCATCCCACCCACTACACTCAGACAGAAACACAATTTTGGCTTGTTAGCAGATCTCGCTCCAGTTACCACGAGGACTCGCCTGTCTGTCATCTCGCTGTGTTCTACAGGTGTGCACTTCGGTCCTGCATGAATTGATTGGGATCTCTTAGCCTGAGCAGCGTCAGAGTGGACTGGCTGCTCTGAGCTTAGCGCAGGGGCAAAGCTGATTGGCTGCTCTGAAGGGATGCTGTCTGGCACGATAAAGTGTTCTATATGTAGGGAGAACAAAAGCTAAACAGATTCAGGAGTATTTGTTATACTGTACTCTTGAAGCGTGTAACAAATATTCTGTTCAGCTTTTTTGCCCGGTTCACAGAACAACAAAGAGAATAACAAAATGAATGGGCGAAAACTAAAACCTCAGCTTTTTGTCTAAAATAGAAACTGAGGTTTATGTCTGTGTGGGTAGGTATACATGCATTTTTAGTGAGCCAGTATGAGCACATGTGCATATTTGTGGTCATGTTACTTCTGTGTGTGTGTGCGTGTGGGTGTCAGGGGTGTGAAGAAGTGTGGTGGTCAAGTATGATGCAAGGAGGCTACCAGAACGCTGTTGCCCTTAGCAACACCTCAGCACTCACGGTGCCTCCATCAAGTGGGGGTTTCAGCATGAATATTAACGACCCTGTCTCCTCCAGCACAGAGAGAGGTCAGAGGTGAGCGGCTCGCCCCGGTTCTGGTGCATGCTGGGAAGCCATGACAGAAGCCCACTGCGAACACATGTACCTGCACTCAGAGTCGGCACGGCTCACACGCCTGGACACTTCTACTTGTTTTCTCTCTGGAGAAATTCAGGTTGTTTAATGGTTGGGGGGAACCCAAAGGTTGGCTTTGAAAAATGCTGGAGAAAAATAGCTGCTGTACTTTTGAACGCCAACACTTAACCTGATTTCATTTCATAAGTGCGTAGATGTATAAATGGGTAAACTGCTAACTTATAGGCTGCACTAAAAATACAGCTTTGTTGTTTTCCAGGGAGTATATTCATGTTCTTACCAGCCTTTTATTTCCTACACAAAATGCATGATAACCAGTTTCAGTTTTATTTCGTGGTGTTAAAAAAACACATAATGGCAGTATTCCTCACTGACTTTTAGGCGCATTTTACTGCTGCGAATGCACAAGGCATTTGTTCACAATCAAAGCCCGTCGTTTCTATGGTCAGGTAATGTCCAGCGAGTCTCCATATATGCATCCAGGCTGCGGCTGTTAATCAGCCGCACACGGACTGCGAATAAATCAAATGAATATGATAAATGGGAGGAAATTAGATCTTAAAATTTAAAAAACCACTACGCACAATCTTGCAGCAAGTCAAATAATTCATGCTGTTTAAAAATGTAGGAAGATAAGAGCATAATGTAGAAATGAGAGCAAATCATTTGGCCCATCCTGTCCAGTCATTTGCCCATGTCAGGAGTGCATCTATAACTGTCCTGGGCTTTAGCTCAGCATGATCCCTGGCTTCTGACCCCAGCTACAAATCCTGTCAGCTTACCGAAGACATTTATGAACCTGCACTTGAAAAAGTATTTTCTACCGTAATTGTAAAATCTATTCTTAGATCACTGCTCTAGTGATCACATGCACTCTTCGTTTATACACTTATGGACCAAATCAGTCATCCCTCCGAGGTTTTTTGTTTTAATATTTAAGTTATATCTCACCTCATACTCATCTTACAAAGAATGTGAATGGGACATCTGGAGAGGAGCAGCTTATTTAGCAGGATGTCTGCATCATTCCAAAGCAGAAGATGATCTCAGATCATCCCAGAATGCACACTGGTGAACACTACACTCCACAAAGAAGGCTTGTGAACATTCTTCTCTGAAAAGTAGCAGGTGCACATTGGCATGGAGGTTAAATCAGTCCTAATTTGGTGTTTCTCAACCCAAGTCCTTTGGGATCCCCAGACAGTCCACATTTTTGCTCCCTCGCAGCTCCCAACACACCTGTACAGGACATTCAATAATCCTGATAGTTTGGATCAGGTGTACTGGGTAGAAGCTGTCTGGGGATCTCCAAGAACGGCGCTGAGAAACTCTGATCTACTAACCAATAACCGACTAGTAAAAAAAAAAAAAAAAAAACCCAGAAACGTCACTATACTGTGTTTGCGTTGAGTACCGTTATACTCTTTTTTACAGTTATCATCTGTTCTTCGGTCTTTTAATGACATAATATATAACAATAAACAGGCATTAAAGTATAACAATAAGTCCAAAAATGAAAAGCAGTTAT
>JAABNX020000046.1:10596521-10608716 GCA_015163995.2 Mormyrus lacerda | reverse complement strand
ATATAGGCAGTTTTCATCTGCTCATCCTCTTTGGGATTTACCTTCAGATACCATTTAAGATGCCGTATTGTAAATATGCATAAGCCAAAATATGCTAGTAATACTTATTAAACATATATCATCAGTCATAAGATGCCTGTATATTAAATAATGTGTGTGACTGAGTGCCTCACCCACGTCTGGGTCTTTACTAAGCATCACTGGCCTTGACCTCAAGCTGCTGTTTGCTTTTCCTCGCCGTCAGCTGGCTTTATGAACCGTCTCCCTAAAACACAGAATCGCACGTGGAGGTCGCAGGCTGGTTCACATCAGGAGGAAGAGCCTGCTGACTCCCCAGGTCAGCAGCTCTCATTATGTCACATTACGATCATATTTATCAGCTTAGCCGGTTATTCGGTTTTGTTTAAACAGCTGAATATTCATTAAAGCTGTGACGTATCAGTTGACAGCAGACAGAGCTAGACCATGTCTGGATCCTTTTCATCACAAGTCTGCCTCCCCCATCGTACCCATCCATCTTCCAATTGCATATCCAGCACAAGGCCATGACCCCACCTACCCATAAACCTTATTTTAAAAAGAGAAATCTGAAATCATTTTAATTTAGTAAATTAAATTAAATGAATAAATTAAACACAGTTTTGGTCGTGCTTAAACGGCATAATGAGAGAAACTGCATTTACATTATCTGATTTTATGGGTATCAATTAGAGGAAGAAAACATAAAATTTCAGCTGAATCTTAAAAATAAAAGCTATCACAAATAAGATGCATTGGTCAAGAGCTGATTCATTGAGCAGGAAACTAATCCAACTTTCGCAAGGACTTAAAAAACCTCTGATAGCCAGTTATACCCTAAGAACTAACACATGGTTTCAAATTAGTCACAGTTCTGAATAAGCTTCATGAAGGTCCCCATGGGTGCCTGTTCTGTGTATCCTCTAGCAGGCAACACAGGGACATAAGGATGAGTGGGATCGCCCGTGACTCTTTTATCTTCATTTTTATTTTTTTAGTCTTAGTGAAATTATGCTGTGCTGTTGGAAGCCCGAGACATCGTAAAAGAAAAACAGCTTATAATTTTATTAGCTGCGTTGTTTTGCTCTTCTCCTGTTTCTCCACTTGGATATCTTTCCTTATTAGTGCATTTGCACAAAGTGTGATCTGTAGGTGCCAGAGAGCCAGACCCAAAGCCAGCCAGACGAATGTAAATGCGGTCGGTTTGTTCTTCTCCCGGCGGCCTCCAGGGCAGAATGAAAGGATGAAACACTCATATGCATTGTTACATTCATCCCTGGAACTGCATGCGGACGCAGAGAAGAGACAGCCTGACTGATGTGTATTAATATACAGGAGAGAGATCCAAGATACCAAACAAATTGAAAAGCTTTGTAGCGTTGCATTGTCCCCCTCACTGGTCTGGAAGCGGGGATCTTCAGGGAGCATAGCATTCAAAATTAACACTGGTTAGTTGTTGGGATTTTTGTATTGCTTTTACAGATTTCTGGGTAAGAAAGACTTATTCATACTCCTCGCTTTATTTTGACCAATAAAGAAACACCAGGAAATAACACGAGTCACAGTAGAAGTGGGGATGAAATTGATGAAAAAATCATCTAATATTCTCCTGCTGTCCATAAATAATACATAAATAAGGGAATAATCCAAGGTTGCAATTACTCTGAATGAGGGGCAATTATGAACTATCAGGACTGATTCTTTTTCCACATAAATGGCACCAAGGGTCACCCAGAGCAAAAAAAGCAGAAGCAAATTACATCTAACGCCGTCTTATCCAGTGAGATGAGGAGCTGCAGTTGTCTAGCAACAGTTATCTTAAGATCTATCGCAAGTCAAAGGAAAATTCAGGCGAATGCAGCAAAAATGCAGGAAAGCTTAAGAATGGACTGAAAATAAACTGGAGAGAAAGGTTACCGCTTACGTATTATGCTGTTTTTAATATTTAATTATATAGTTTTCTTTGCAAGCACTTGTATCCAGTGAGATTTATCACAAAACTTTTGCTTTTGTGTGGTTTTGCTTGAATTCGAATTCCCTTCCAGTGCATTTTTGTATTTCCAGGCTTACATTATTCGATTCCATGTTTCCACCGACGGCCATGTTTTTTCACAACGTTCCTCTTTCCTGCATTAGCGTCAAACTCTCTGGCCAGGAGTATCTTCAGTGGCATGAATCCGGCAGTGATCGACCCGCAATACGGGTTTTCAAAGAGACTCCATCCTCACATCTGCGCAGCTATGGAACCCGAAACGCTCCTGCACAGACCCCCTCAGAAGCGAGGCGAGACCCCGCCCCATTTATTAGCACCGTGCTCAGCAGCTACCTGCTGAGACGTCCGCTACAGTAGCTGCACTCTGCGCTACAGATATTAAATGCGGGCCACGGTGGCAGCATGCTTCCAAGTGGGTAACATCAGTAGCAGCAGTTTCGCTTAATTAACATGGCCAAGGACTGCTCCCGCCCCTGCTCTAATTAAACGGCTCGAACGGCGTCCTGCCTGACTGCACTGGCTCTGCTAACTCGTTAGCTGCATGTCTGACAGGAGCGGGCAGTACGACTGCCACCCCCCAGACCTCAGAAGGCCGCTTAGGTGGTGGGTGGTGAAGGAACCGGACTTGTCATTATTGGAATGCAATATTGGAATTTTTGCTTTCCTTTGTTTTTTTATTTGTTATTTTGAACAAATGCATGGGGTAAGCACACTTAAACTTCCACTGGTATAAGTGGTCAAAGTGTAAAACAGGTTATGATGCTTTGGGCTGAAGTGTTGAGCAAGCAGCTAAATAAGGTAATAATGTAACGTTTCCTTCATCTGCATGGTAAAGGACAAAGACTAGATCCTGGACTGCCTTCGGCTGAATTGAGTTGTCCCTTTGGAATTGCCGGGACCAGGTGGTGCTGCCTGTTTGGCTCGTGACATGGCAGGCGATTTAAACAGCTGATCTGGAAACTGCGGGTCCCCAGGTTGCCAAGCAGCAATCTCTTGGGAGTCAGCCAATCAAAGCCCAACGGCAGTCGCCCGGTGTGATGTCACCAGCCCTTTATTAGTGGCCTCTTCAGCATGGTCGACTTCTTCCCCATCTGTGTTTTCTGTTGAATTTATTTGCATTATCAACTTGACAAGCCTCAGAAGCTGATCTATAGCCGCCAAGGCTTTTGCCTTTCAAATAACAAGGACAAATTACTCTTTTTGTTGTACAACCAAGCGCTAGTCATTGGCCCTCTGAACGGAGAAATAGATACAGTTTGAACTGCTGATATCAGTGTATAATGTGCATGCTGAGCAATGAACATTGAGCCATCAGTCCATATATTTACATCTCTTCCACAAAAGCAGCAGTTCTGCAAATTTTAGACATACCATTCAATTACCTCTTCACCCCCCTCCCCCCAGTTGGTTTTCTAGAGCCTGGCGGAAAAGGTATGTCAGCCAACTGCAGATTAATTACATGATAAGCTGGGATTCAGCCTTTTTCCTTCTAAACAGCTATATACGGTTTAGTCAGGCCTGCTTGCACATTTCCCCTGAGCTCTGCAAGCGACGGCCCCACTTTCCGGACAGAAAACCGCTACCCGTGGACGTCAGACTGAATCTTATCTTAACAGTGCTGTCTTTCCTGGTAAACAGACCTGGATCTTCAGTTGCACCTCCAGCTCTGCTAATGATCCCCGCCGACCACAGCTCTTAACGTTGACCTCGCTCATGAGGAGATGCCTTTATCATCATCTCCACAGCTTCTGCCGCCACTGCCAGGTGACGGAACAGGCTGACGTACTCTTAACTAATTAAAGGTTGACCTCCAGATAATCATTAATTGTCAGTGTGGTGGTTTACAGTAATAAGACTGCTTAATTGGATATTTTTATAAGTGAACACCTGTCTCATTCAGTCATTATGCATGTAAACCACCTGTACTGTTACTCAATAGGCCCTCAACGAAGACCCCTGAGGCAGGTGCACATGGTATAATACACAAACACCCTGAACATGATTCCTTCCTTTTCCCTGAGATGCCCTCAGAATGCACGGCAGATCCTTCAGAAGGGCTAGCATGGAACGAAAGGCTTTCAGAGAGACACGCTCACGCAGTACCCCGGAAGTCTTTGAACCTTCTCAGAAGGAGCCAGTCCAGCTAACTGCAGCTTTTGATGTACCTACGTGGGCCTCCTCAAGCACGAGGATTTCAGCGATGAAATGTTGCTTGACAGCTAACACATTTTTCTTCTGCCAGAACTACAACATGACAAATATCAGGAGGATGTAGCGTGGCAGAGTCCCCCATGTGCAGGTGACACGAGCAATCAGCTATTCTCCAGCTCGGCATTCGTTAGTTTCCTTTGACTCTGGTGAGCATATTGCGCATACGCACAGCAGCCTTAACCCCACGGCGTTCTAAACCCTGCAGAGCTTGAGCTGACAGTCAGATCTCTTAGACTCATCTGCCAAACAACAGCAGCAATAATAAAAACAACAAAAAAAAATAAATTGCCCAGATCAGAACAAGAAGGAACAGACGGCGTGTAATTTTAGCCGATACTTTGGTAAGAGTGAGGTCAGAGAAAATCTCCCATTCGGGGGGGAGATTTCATTGTGTTATCATAAGGGAACAGCATGAGGTCTTTACCCAATCGGCGGGGGGTAGGATTGATGCTAATTTCCAGAATGAGCACCCGCTCCCCACAAAAAGCCTGAAAGCACCATATGGAACAAGCCCCACAACATTATACACCACACCATGTAGGTTCTCCATGCAATGAGTCACATGTGTTTCTGGGTGAGGCGTATGAAGCGTACGCACTGACAGTCATGTGACCATCGCAGCCATACCGGCTGACATATCTCTGCCAGGGATGAACCGACTGATATGCAGCTCCGTACTGACAGGTAGAGTCAAGTTTCTGCTTTGTGAGCCTTGGTCTACGTATCACGTGACCAGAACTGTTCATCATAAGATGCATTCTCATTTATAACAAAGCAAACGCTTTTCGTACATTCTCTTACGTTTACGTTAAGAAACGTCGTGCCGCAGGGATGGGCAACTCTCTCAGTCTTTCATCAACCCTATTAGTTTTTTTAAATTAGTACTTAATCGCTGCATAAAATGACAAGTAAGGTTACTATCCAATAATTACTTAAATAAAGCAATTAATAGCCAAATATTCCCCGTGGCTATAGAAAGAGAGCCGGCTACCCCCGCAGTATTGCAGTTAAAATAATCCCTTGTAATTAAGGCATCTGGGCTATCAGGTATTGAACATTGCAGAATCACATAACAATGCTCAGATATTTTTTAATTTACAGGTGCTGACAAATAATGTCGTCTGAAGTTGAACCCCATGCAGCTCTCAGTACAGCGCAAGCCTTTAACTAAAATCAGTCTATAGGCATACGATCCTCGTCTGAGCTTCCGAAATCCGCTCTAACGGCCTGGAAATGAGCCATGCCAGGGAAGCGATGCCTCAGTGCATTTCAATGCATCAGCTGATTCCAGCCATTTCCAATTATGGCGCGGTAATGCAGAGCACTATGAGGTTTGGAGTCTTAATGACTGGTTTCCACATCCAAATGTCACTGAGGTGAAGAACACTGTGGGTTCGGTGGAGGGAGGTGGGGGGAAGCGCCCTCACATTATGCACACATAACCTTTCAAGAGGCCTTCACATTGACAAAGATAGCGGCACAGAATAGCGACCTAGAGAGGACCACTTCAGCATTCAGCAGCACTTGTTTCCCCCACTGAGTTGTATATATGGATATGCTCGCTCCCAGGTCGCTCGCCCCCCCAACCCCCACGACACCCATATTGTCCTCAGTGCTCGGCCCGTGTAGCAGTTAAAGGGAAAGGACCTGCCACCACAAGGATGTAAGTCATGTGACACAGCTGCCACAAAAGAGTGGGATGAGCACCAGGCTGAGGGGGGTGTAACCGGGGTAATTACTGAGAAGAATACACAGTGCCCTCCATAATGTTTGGTGTAAGGACACATTTATCCTTGATTTACCACTCTGCTCCAGAGTTTGAAATCTCAAAATAAACAATTCAGACATGATTAAAGCGCATATTCCAAAATTTAATGTAAAGTTATTTGCTTAGATATCAGTTTCACCATGTAGAAATTACATCACTTTTTATACAAAATCTCATATCAGCGCAACATAATGTTTGAGACATTTGGCTTCATAGCTGTTTGTGAGTTACTCAGGTGTGTTTCGTTGCTTCATTAGTGCAGGGATAAGATACCTAGGCTGGCTTCCACCGTTTAGAGTATGTAGTTGCCATTTTGTTAAACATGAGTGGAAGAGCTGTGCCAATGAAAGTCAAAGAAGCTATTATGAGGCTGAAAAAACAAGAATAAAACCATTACAGACATCAGTCAAACCTTAGGATTACAAAATCAAATGTCTGCAATATCATTAAAAAGAAAGAGCGCACTGTAATCGCAAAGGAATCGGTAGGCCGAGGGAGACTCCACTGCTGGTGAAAGAAGAATCCTGCTACGGTAAAGAAAAATCCCCAAACGCCTGTCCAGCAGATCAGAAACACTCTTCATGAGGCAGGTATGTCTTTGTCAGAGACTACAATCCACAGAAGAGTTCATGAACAGAAATACAGAGGCTACACTGCAAGATGCAAACCACTAGTTACCCACAAAAACAGGTTACAGTTTGGAAAAAAGTCCTTAAAAGAGCCTGCAGAATTCTGGAAAAAGTTATTATGGACAGACTACCCCAAGATTAACCTGCATAAGAGTGATGGCAAGAGGAAAGTGTGAGATGAAAAAGAACTGCCCAGGATCCAAAGCATACCAGCTCATCTGTTAAACATGGTGATGGGGGTGTTATGTCTTGGGCGTGTATGGCTGCCACAGGTACTGGCACAGTTATCTTCATTGATGATGTAACTGCTGACAGCGATCAGACAATGAATTCTGAGGTTATACACACATCTTATGCCTCCAAATTCATTGGATGAAGCTTTATCCTACAACAAGATAATGATCCCAAACATACTGCTAAGGTAACACTGTAGTTTTTTAAAGCTAATAAATGGAAAATTCTGCACTGGCCAAGCCTGTCACCCAGTTTAATTCCATTTGAGCATGCATTCCATACACTGAAGAGGAAACTTAAATAGACAAGCCCCTGAAACAGGCAGGAGCCAAAAAGGGCTGCATTAGGGCCGGGACAGAGCGTCACTCAGCACCAAATTTACTCATTCACCTCTATGAATCACAGACTTCAAGCGGTCGCTGCATGCATGGAATATAAAACAAAGCACTAAACATGACTGCTTTAACATACCTACCATTGCCATGTCCCAAACATCATGGTGCCCCGAAATGAGGGGGATTATGCATAAAAAGTGCTGCAATTTCTACATGGTGAAACTGAAATATATGCAAATAACTTTACAGTCTTTAAAGTCTGGAATATGCACTTTAATCATGTCTGAATTGCTTGGTTTGAAATTTTAAACTGTGGAGCAGAGGGGTAAATCAAGGAAAATGTGTCTTTGTCCCAAACATTATGGAGGGCACTGTAAATAGTTTGAAACAGCTTCTTTTGAAAGTGACTAAAAGTGGCAAAGCAATTAAAGAGATGGGCAGTCAGGGACGTGCTGGCAAGAGCCAGATGAACGGCAGGCGATGGGGGGGGGGGAGTGCCTACCCCAGCCCTTGCCTGGCCTTCGTCGCCATGGCGAGCAGAGTGCTAGGCTTGATGGGGAGGGACAGATGGGCGGCGGAGCCTCTGATTCTCATGGAGATGAGAGGCGAGAGGCCACGCCACACCCCCAGCCCCCCACTGCCCCCCTAGCACCCGCTGTCTCTCTTTGTTCCTGGAGCTGCGCACAGGTGTCTGGCTTTGTGTTTGGTCGACTCCACCCTCCGCCCCCCATCTGTACGCCCTGCTGCCGAGGGGGCAGGTGTGGGAGCCCCGAACCAGCCCGCAGGAGCCGCCCCCTTGACTTGCAGCGATTCGGACACGCCGGTCCAGGCTCACGTGTGCCTTAATCCAACCCCTCGTCTCATTAGTCACTGGCATCATTTAAAGCCATTTAGTTCAAAGTTCTAAGCTCTGCCCTTTTTCCAGGGTAAATAACTTGCTTGGAGGTACAACAGCAGCTATTCTGTCGACCAGTCGGGCCCTACGCTGCCTTTGTGGGACTGAAGATGAATTGGTGTCCACAACTCTGAGCATAAGGCTATCCAAACGACTGGAAAGATGTTTACCTTTTCCAACATGGGCTCTCACGGGGCTGAAAGCCACTTGTATTAGCCGTATTGTCAGGTCCAAGGAAATGATTCGTAGAGAAACGTACGCAATAAAAACATTATGCTGTGTTGGGCTCTTGTCTTGGGAGCGCCTTTAGTTTTGTATAGCCAAGCCAAGTCTTCAGTTTTCCCTTTAATGCAAATGAGTACGTGTAGCCTGGTCAATTAGCAGAAGGCAGAAGGCCAGTTATGTGTCCAATAATTGTCCGTGAAACAAAATCAACAGAGCAGATGCGGCCCTAGAGATTTTTTTTAATTTAAAATTTAAAACAGCAACTTTAATGCACAAGCTGTGATGAACAGCCCTAACGGCATATTATAATGACGTCTCCTGTACCAGTGAAAAAAGAGCTTGTAAAAAAAACCCGTTGTTTAATATTTAACGTTTCTTTCTAGTTTCTCATATTTTATTGCGCACAATGTCCATAATACACTTGAATGTATCCTTTCATTTTTATAGATACATAGTAGAGTGTGCAAATGAACCAGGAACAGCTTGCAGTGATGACACACTGGAGTATTAATTAATACACATCATGGATCCAAATTATTAAAGGAGAAAAAGAGCAAAAGAAAGTTTATTTGAAAAAAAATTTAAATGTCATGATCACATATTTTTTCAAACCATAATTAATTCCAACATCCATAAGATTATTTTTAAAAGCATCTGTCTGCGCACAGCAATGCAAGATGAAATCACCTGTCTCCGTGAGGCTTCTTGGTCAATTAGTGAACATAAATGGAAGACTCGAAGATTAAGACCCGGGAAATTTCAAAGCAAGTAAGCGATGACGTAAACGTGAAAAGTGAAAGTGAAGAGAATGATGTGAAAATATCGCAGCCTCTAGATCAGAGCATTGCCCATTCAGTCATGGGGAAAGGGAAGGTGCATCGTGTTAGCTAGTGACCACCCATCCTAACTAAGCTGCCCAACAGCTCTGAAAGTGCTAGCCGGGTCACTCGTTGAACATATGCTCTGCAGATCCAGCCCTGTGCTGCAGAGTGACGGATAAGAAAGCTGTTATTACCAAAGCGGGAAAAACTGCTTTCAATCTGTTGAAGACTTGGACCAAATTTTTACCTCTCAGCATGGGCGATGATGCAAAGAACGTAGCCTGGCTTATGAGGAACATCATGAAGAACTAATGAGAGAAGACACACGCCTCCATGAAATGCTGGATTTGCTGCTCTCCGGGCTCGGCAACCATATTTGGCTGATATTTAGTGTTTAAGCAGTCAGATTTTCAATAAAAACTACAAGCGTAATTTTTTAATTTCACAGAGCAGGGCGCCACAGGAAAAGTCCTCTGCAGGGTACCATGCACACATAATTTTAGTGGATCTTGACAAACATCCTCTTATTTACACTAAACCAAATAGAAATTACACTCCAGTAAACCGCCACTAATTATTTAATAAGTGTGCCTAGGAGCAAATCTACAGGAATCCTCTTGTTTTTCTTGTCTCTGCCTGTTATTATTGTTCAATCTTTTTCTTAAACAAGTGACATTAACTCCCTGAGAGTTTAATAACCAAAATTTCTGTTTAAAGATTTTGATTTTAAATAAGTCCGTCACCCCAAAGCAGTCCTGAAATAACACCTTAATTCGCCTGTTCTCAAAAACCAGCCTTTGATACAGTAAGATGCAGTGTATGCCTGAAACAGCACTCAGGTTCTATTAAAAAGTTGCTTAAATGCAAAACCCTCATCACTGTGAACTATAAAGCCAGGTTCCAAAATATTCACTCTGTGGAGTACTGCTTATTATTTAGACTCAAAAGAAAGGCTTTTCAAACAATACTGTAGGTCAAAAGGCAAGTGGATGATGCCAAATGAAATCTGACAGCAATTATTCATGTCCGGTGAAATTCTTTACACCGAATTGTCAGTCAAAACCCATTCAAAAAAATGGTGTTGACTGTCCCAAACTTTGTTTGTTTGTTAGTATGAGACTCTTAGACGGTGCAGAAAATTGTCAAAAGTACACAACTTCTACAGTAAATTTGAACATAATCCACAAAATAACTATGATTGCCATAAAATTTAATATGCTGCATATAAAATATTCTTTTTTAAATATGCAATGTTTCATAAGGTTTCATAAGACCTTAATTTCTCAAATATTGCTTCTCCTCACTTAACCACTGAGTCCCGTTCCTATAGGAACTAAGTCGTTAAGCGAATTGGTCGATAAGTAAGGAGCTGTCTCTTACTGATATTTCAAGCATACTGTATTGGTATTTTCAGTATATTTATAAATGTCAGTGTATTGCTTAGTGTAACAAACAGTGTGCTGCTCCCGCTACGTGTTTTTTCCGAATGTGACAGGTGAAAATCTATGAGTGAAACTGTAATAAGTCAAACACTGAAAAGACGTAGGAGATTTTTTTTTATCTAGTATACCAAAGTTACAACGAACTGGCCGATAAGTGCTAACGTTGAGAATTACAAATAAATGGCACGCTAACATATATAGCATGTATCTAAAATTAGCATCACTGCAATATCCAATGAATTACTGGTTAGCATCCTTTTGCGCATTACCGAACTAAGACGGCGCATACAAAATAAGTCACTTGAACATATGAACTAAAATATTAAACAAGTAAAAAAAACTTACAGTCATTGCTTTCGAGGACATAAGAAAAGTAGAAAACAGGAAATGTTTACCCTTGCGCACGTCCGTACTTTACACGCTACTTTAGGTTCCCAATAGGCCTACTGTATGCATCAAACTAAAGACAACAGATCGCGTGATCAGTGTAAATTGATTTGGGATATCACAATAAAGGTCAATAACCGCTGACAACACACAGCCTTCCTTCACCGACCCAAAAAAGTCAGAGACCAGAACTTACAGGATAAAAAGTTCTCGTATAGCGTACAATACCGGCTGATTGGAGAGCTGGTCCTAAGTCCGGTCGGGCGGTATAATGGAAGGTCATTAAATGGGGAGTGTCTGTATCAACTTTGAACATAAATATATATTTTCTCTGAAAGTACCTACTTGCATTTTATTATTGATTATTATTTAATATAAAATGGTAATTTTTCTATGTTTAATATTTTTATGTTGCATTGCGATAGTTAACCAATGTGCCCAGATCATCACCGTTAATTTGAACAGATTCTCATTTGATCTGACCACAAAAAAGAAATAAAATAAAAAATGGATTTAAAAATGAATTATTTTCCACCCAGATTATTGCTCAGTTAAAATAAGTGTTTGTTTTTTACAAAGAGAAACACACAGGTAAATTTGGAAATGCATAAGAATATGTAGTTTTGCATTTTAGTTGTTTTGTTTAAGGGACTTTTTCTTTTATTTTGTCATGCATCTTTTTTCCATCCCCAAAAGAAAAACATTATTTCAGCACTAATTTGGCTCTCACTCTCTCGCCTGTGCTTTGCTGTCATTGGTGGAATAAATTGCACCTTTGATGCACAGGGGAAAGAAAGCACACTGCAGGAGTCCTGTGCATTTAACTCCGCTGATGAGTTCTGAGCGAAGGCAACTCATGAAAATGCAAGAGCACATTGCAGAGATAATCCGGGTCGATATGCGACGGGTGCCAGCATTTAGCCACGCCGTGTAAAATGAAGTGTTTAAGCATTCCGGCTCTCCCTACACCGACACAGACGGAGACAGTAACAGCACTGCTCCTAGCATCAGCTGCTGCTGGAAGCAATTCATTATTCCCACTGTGTGTGTGTGCAAGTGTGTGTGGATTATGTTTATATTACATGTTATTTTGACATTGTGAGGACCATTTCTCAGGTCCCCACAATGATCTGTGAATGCAATCAAAAATCTAGAAATGCCAAAAATCTCGTTTTTTGTTTGGTTAGTTCGGATTAAGGTTAGGGATGGGTAGGTGTTAAGGTCATCATGTTGGGAT
>JAABNX020000046.1:10585999-10596421 GCA_015163995.2 Mormyrus lacerda | reverse complement strand
ATATTACATGTTATTTTGACATTGTGAGGACCATTTCTCAGGTCCCCACAATGATCTGTGAATGCAATCAAAAATCTCGTTTTTTGTTTGGTTAGTTCGGATTAAGGTTAGGGATGGGTAGGTGTTAAGGTCATCATGTTGGGATTAGAGTTTCCCCCAAAGAAATGAATGGAGAGTCCCCACAAAGATATAACTACAAACCTGTGTGCGTGTGTGTGTGTGGCACACTGCAGTATGTGCATGTCTGCATGCACCTGAATGCACACACTCTGCCTTACTCTCAAACCTCACTTGTCTCTGTGGCATTGCTTCACGTAGCTTGTATCCTTTAAGTACTCATAAATCAAATGGCTGACAACGAGCGAAACACTTATATCTCGGCGTGCATTTTCGAGGCTCGGGGGAAGGAAAATGAAAAGCTTCGTGGAGCACATGAGAGTAACAAGAAGGCACATAACCTTCATCTTAACATTGCTGCACTTGAGCATTCGGTGCGTTTAAAGTCGTTTTGAGGGGATTTTATTTAATTGCTCAAAGGCGACAGAACGACAATATTCATAACTACTTGTATATTTTTGATATTTTCTATGTCCGAGTTGTTGTTTTGATTAACTGTGGACCATGTGGATGAGACAAGGCTGGTAGCCAAAAGAACAACAAAGTATTGAACCAAAGCCCCGTTCTACCTCTCCCATTACATTATGACCTCAGTATGTAATAGATAAAGACTGTAAGTGATAAATAGGGCCAGTTGAACCTAATGCATTGAGACTTTTATTATTATAAAAAAGACCCAGCTGGGCTGAAGTGAAAGCACGGAGAGCTAGAGTAGGCTACAGCAAGTGACATTTATTTTGTAGTATTTCAGTTTCCTTTAGTTTCACGTTAGTTTTGTTCAACATATGGTGCAACGCTAAGTGCTACCACCTCTATCCTGTCATTGTGGCTACATCACTCACAACCAGCAAGAGCGTCATCATTAATTCCTCCATGTGTATCTTCCCCACACATGAGTACAACTATGTAGAGTGGATGCAACAATTTGGGCACTACTGCCTATGCCGGATACTCCAAACAGTAATAGGTTTCTAGACATTTATGGGCTATAATAAATTAGAGGAGTGATTTCATGCAAGATTTAAGCTATGCCTGTAGTAAAGTTCAATCCAATCCTTGGGAAATCCCTATTTGACAGTTAACATGAGGGTACAACACAGAGTGCAATAAAACATTTGTCTAATATTACAATACTACAATGATAAGGCACAGTTCCAAAATTACATAATCATATTATTCATTTGCTAAGCATAAAGTTCTCACAAAAGCCAGAGATATAATGGTACCTCCGTCGTCCAAAATGGAGTTCAGGCATTAGTGTGAATGCACTCAGATTTTGTCACAGTGACTAGATAATATAACAGCATCCTATTTTTTAAAGTACTCATCCATCATCTGCTTATCGACATACCCACCTTTGCTTTGGAATGTCTCTGTACTGCACAATTCACCGGCCTGCTATTAGGACTGAGTAAATAACCATTGTGACTGTTATAGTGTAAGGTGTGAGAATCATGGCACATTATGTGCAACATTCTGCATGCAGAGATACAAAGTTACCAGCTGAACATAGTCCACATGGTGTGCAATGTTATCATGTTACTGAGTGCTATGTAATGTAGTTTGTTTCTTTTCAACATTTCTACCGGTAACTGGTTTACCATGGTATTGAACACTGAGCATGCAATTGCTGCATGATACCAAATACTGCACAGTACATTGTAAATGCCACCCTCAATTTTCTCTTGAACACTAACATGTTCAAAACACATTTTGCTTTCTGTGATTATTATATAAAATAAAGCACTACTTTTCTAGTGTCTAGTGAATGAATACACTGCAGCATATTTAATCTATGACTCCTTAGAGCTGTGTATGATCACAGAGCTTATGCTAGCATGTAGTGTTCTTCACATTTGGAGCCTTTTACATATGAACACTGTTCTCCTTCACATACTCATGGATGACGTCCTCCTTCACAGCTTCATACACAAGCATAATGTTCTTCACAGGCTTATACAGATGCATAATGTTCTCCTTCGCAAACTCATGCAAACGTGGATAAAATTCTCATTCACAAACTCATACACATGTGGATATTTTCCTTCGCAAACTTATGCACACGTGGATAAAATTCTCATTCACAAACTCATACACATGTACATAATATTCTCCTTCACAAACGCATACACTTGGATAATGTTCCCCTTCACAAACTCTGTGTACAATAACCAGATGATTTACTATAGCACCACTTTTCTATACATAAAGCTATAGAAAGCTCTTCCAAGGACTTCCTTGACAATTGACTTCCTTAAAAACAGGATTCAGAAAAGATATTTCAAGCAATAATTAAGTCACTTTGTTATATCAGTCCAAAGCCAGCATATTAATCAACAATGTAGTAATGCCGAGGCTCCTCTTGAGTTAAAAAGCCCAGGCGACATTGTTAGAGCACCGAGTAGGACTGAAGAGAGCATTTGCCTGGTTAGAGAAGAGGGCTGTTTTGCTATGGAGCTGATTGAGAAGTGAACAGGAAGCCCTGGCCACGTAGTTATTTTGTTAGGATGCTAGTCGCCTTTTGGGACTCGAATTTTAATAAGTGCAGGGATCCTTTTCAAAAAATTATTTTAACCGATGAGCTGGTGGTAAGCATGACTGTGCATTAACTGCACCCCCTCCCCAGCCCACTGATACGTCTATACTTCTGACTGCAAACCTGAGGGACGCTCTCCCGAGAGCAACTGTATTAAATGAGCAGTCTCTTGGGTGGCGTGAAACGGTAAAAACAAATGTAAATAATACTGTGCCTAGAATGTAGCACTTATTATATTTTGCGACGGTTCCATCTGCTACCAAACTGACAAAAATAACCAACAAGTGTATTGCCCAAAAATCATCGTATAACAGCCGAAAAGAAGACACTGATGAAATAAACTGCACTGGGAGCCGCGCTTAATTACCCACCACGCTTTATTTTAAAACGGACTGGCTAGCGGCTGAAATGCTCCTTACATCGCCCAGTGGTGAACCGGGAAGGGGTCAGCGCGAGCACATTTACACTGCACCAACGGCAGTGCGTGCAGCTGGGGGACCTTAATCCGGTCTGATTGGGTGCAGCGCGAGGAGGGCGAAGAGGACTGCGGCGTTTCCAATAAGCCAATAATATCGATATCCGTCGGCAGTAAACTCGCTCTATGACCCACGCATTTGATCGCGCACGCTTTTGCGTTGCCTGTAGGACTTCACATAAACAGCTAGTATGTAAACGAGATTACAACGTAAAAAAGCGTATACGAAACGAGTCAAACTAACCATTTTAGTAAAAAAAAATATATAAAGAAATCATTATAAGTTTCGTCTTTTCAACATCAAAAAATCAAGTCAACCAATGCGTTTTGGTTGAGTAAACATAAACATTCCGTGAATCCGTGTCCCCTACAGTTATGATAGCGGCATCCTTATCTTGGTTAATAATTTCTTCATACTGTGACTACGACTATTTGTAGGCTATATGTGTTATAAAACATCTGTAATGGGGACAATGGTTATCTTTAATGGATTAGAATTGAATTTTTCAACATAAAACAGGGTATGTCTGATTTACGCGATTTATATAAACGCATATGGTTTATTTAATACCCTGTTTACATGCAGCAAATATTGTAATCACGATTTATTCGTCGCCATGTATTATGCATTGTATTTTTTGCAATTTGTGTTTGTATACCATGTAAAACATAATCGCGAATCGGCAGGATTAGGGCTATTACTGGGCGGCTTTCGAGTTGAGCTCTGAGTCCGCCAGATGTGCTCCGGTTCCAGTTGTCGGGCGCAAGCTTGTACTAGAGGAGAATATTAATTCAAGAGCCTGTGACAGGGTGTTTTTAATTGGTGTGATTTACAGCGGGATAAGCTATGGGATAGGGACGCGACAACTTGCCACGTATTTATATACGAGTATCAAAAGTGACATACTTCTACTGAGCACTTTTCAGTGATTCTGTAATCGTGCGAGCAGTGGACGTCCTTCAAACTGCTAAAATTAAAGCGTATTAAAAACCGCGCTGCATTGGCAGTGCGACTCACTCTGTTACCAATATTTGTAGCAAAGCCGTATAAACGTAAATTCCCATCTTTTAATTTCCGTTGCAGTTGTTAGGCGTTGCGCCACACGCATACTAATACAAATGTCAAAGGCCAGCTAAAGCGGAAGCTCTTGGATGTTATTAATCACACCATCGATAACTATTTAACCAGTACCTACATCGACTTAATACCTATGCTGTTTAAGGCACGGCGGTACTGCGAAGTATGCGTTGCGTTTGAGTCCTGGGTTATGAATAAATGTGAATATTAAACACAGCTGCGAGCGGTTGCAGTTTAGTCTTAAGGCTCCGACGTCTGATACAGACCGGGACTGAGCGCGTCTCCGCCGCAGCGCGAAGCATGTCCTCTTACTAGCTATTTCAAGGGCTCATTTTTTTTTTTTTGAAAAAAAGGATCATGCTCCTTGGCTTCCCCTTCACCGCCACCTTCCCAAAAATAAAATAAACAGTCAAGCATCTGTTACTGAAAGACGTTTCTTCGTCCTACTATACAACTCGGTTTCTTTTATTGGCCCGGGTTGTCAAAGGGACATCTCAATACACACCACAATAAGATCTAATCTTGTGACCGGCAGAAGTAAAGGTTACGACTAATAAGAAAAGGCACGTTTGTATTAGGAAAAAGATAATCAAATGTTATTATTTAATCCTGTTCATTACCAATGAATGTAACAAACTCAAATTATCTTCTATATTGGTGAGGGTGGGGGGTCTCGTTTGAGGTGGTTCTCGTTTGAGCTGCATCTCATCAGTCAAAATTCTTTAATGACACGGAAACACGCGTTTTTCTTATTGCCCACTTTTTGAAATGATGGCTTATTGCATATATCCTTAATATCCACAGCCACTCTCGCCAGAACGGTCATGCACGTCGCCAACACGGCGACTTTGAATGAATGAGAATCCAGCCGTAGGACTTACCGTAGGATTTACCGTCAAAGCTGAGAAAGGAAAACCACAGGCAGAACAGCAGAAGTCTTCGCAGCCAAATTAATCCAACTATATTCTCCATTTCTACGGTTATCTGAGAGTCTCCGTCCGACAATCAGGCAGATCCTTCTTCAGTACAATGAGGTAAATTCAATTCATGGGCGCTGAGCAGACCAAAGTCGACTCCAAATAATAATAAAAAAATTGAAAATTCTCAAACTCGGCGGACGACGATAAAAGTAACTGTGCACTTTGTGGTTTACAAGCCAACTTTGGAAAAACGCTGAATATCCATCTTTTTAAATATTACCGACGTTCAGCAATAAGATAACGTCAAACGGACTTCGCGAGCGACCCGCGACGTTCACTTGTTACGGGAGCTGTCCACCAGCACTGTGAGCAGAGAGTTGCATGTGAATTCATTGATCTAAAGAGGTTTAGGATAAAGAGTGGTTAAGACTCCAGTGGAATGGACTGGCAGCCCGCTACTACGCCGGCTTCCCGTTAGTTACGCGCTGGAGCACGAGGGGAATGACTGCGCGCGCTTGCCCTCTGCGGTCAAAACGCGAACTGTGGTTGCAAACAGCAGCCAAGCAGGTTTGAGCACAGGAAATTACCCATCTAAATGCTATTTTTTTCTGCTTTTTGTAGTTTCAGAGCAGAACGTTTTGTACAATCGAGGAACACTAACAAATGTTCATCAAGTATTCATATCAAGTTTTACCATTTTCTGTAATATAAACAACTGCTTTTCTAATTGTTTGTATTTTACGCCTCAAAAATGAATCCGATCACCCAAAAGCCCTTTTCATTTCCAAACATCTCCAGCAGGGAGCCTGGTGATTAAGAAAGACAACTTGTGGTCAGTCATTTACATCCACCAATATATTTTCTGCCTTTTTTATTTTATTTTTTTAAAAAAGGGGGTCATGGGGTGGTCCTTGCATGCAAAATACAATGTTATCTGATATGATAATTAAAATACAAATTGCTGGTAATTGATATATCATTGAGGATGTTCCCTGTTCTCTGGAATGTTCTCTGGAATAACCTCCAGGATCAGCGCAACCCTTTAATGGATGACTGACTGGGTGGATCGATGGTCAATGGATGAAGAGATGGTAAGATTGTAATTGTGATTGTAGTTATGTCCCGATTCTGGTGACAAAACATGCACATATTAAAGTCATATACCACTGGAATTACCCACCTTTGTGTTCAGTGATAATTAGGCAAGTGATCGTTGAGAATTTTGCTAATGGGCACCCTATTGTTATTCAGTAGCTAATGGACAGCAGAAGGGTGAGTCAGTCTGTCTTATCACAGCACTTGAGTGGTGTTCAGGTGCAACAGGTGATTCATGTTCATTATCTTGGAGAAACAAACGGCACTGCTTTTACTGGACAGTGTTCTATCTCCTCTGAGTGGATCTCCTTGGGACTCAGAGCTCATCATTGCTCATGAAAAAACATCCAGTAATTGACAAATTATACAATACAACGAGCCCTGTAACAAAATGATGCCCTCTTCTCTCTGAGTCAGCGTCCAGGTAACCTAACTCAAAAGCAATTACCAAAAATGGGCTGAAGAATTAATGGACAATTCAAAGAATGGTTCTTTCCTGTGCGTTTGTTATGCCAGCAGCCAGATGCATTTTCTAATCTGCAGAATTATACCGCTGCCAATCTTTAGATGACGAGAGGCCAAAAAGTAGTCCCCTGCCAGTCTTCACAGACTGGCAGATTTTAAGCACAAGACAAAGGCACTCAGATGTGGCAGACAAAGAATGGGGGGGGGGGGGTTTGGGTCCTGAAAAGAATAGGCCTCCCACAGTCTGCTTGTGGCCTCATCCTTGCTCAGCTTTTGTCCAGCTTAATCTAAAGAGCGGCTAGCTGCTTTTGTGAGCACCTGGGTCTCATAGCCACCGGTAATTACCCATCGATGGCACCCTGCTCCCACAATGCCTCTGGGTGGCCACACCCCGTTGCTGTAGACAGCTGGCACTATTGACCACGGCAGGCCACAGACTCCTCGGAGCCGCCCCGTCACCGTGGAGACAGTCCCAAGCTCAGAATGACCCTCTCCATATGCTCTCTCCACCTCACGCTGTGGAAATCATCCCTACTACCGGGACTCAACTACTTATACCTTTAACTGGATATCTGCACTAACAGTACTCTCTTGTTATATTGTGGGATGAGTTTAGCTCATTGGAGGTGCTTTTGTGAGATAGATACAGTATATATTATGCTGAAATCCATTTGATATGGCCTTCAATAAATAGCGTTTTTTTGTTGCTGTTGCAGTTATTGCTGATTTTGTATTCATGTTCACCCCTATTGGCCCCACAACATAAGGGAATTACTTGAATCAAAATTTGTAACTGTAATGTTGTAATGTGTTGTAGGATAAAAGCGACGCAGGCCGACAGTCATGGATATACACTGCCATGTGTACTGTACCTGTTATCTCTGTCCCCGAGGCAGCCATCATTCCACAAATGTGAAATCTGAAAATAAAATGCATAGCTTGACATAGAGTAGTGACCGTCTGTGTCACATGGAAAACAAATTCCAATCTTTTTGAGCTTTGTTAACTACAATTAACACTACTTAGCCATGGGCAAATAGTCATAACATAAGAATTATAAACAAACATCAGTCATCATGAGTCGATCAGAGACAAATGTGTACTATCGACCATTTGAAGCATAATTTTTTACACTCTCAACAAGTGTATCACAGATATTTAAAAAACACATTACTCAAAATGATCTCCTGCACTCTCAAAATTAATATTCATAATCACATTGTCAAGTTGTCCATTTCCATTGTCAGGCATTAAAAGAGTATCCGCCCTTATGACCTTTGATTTAGACTGGACAGCAAGACCTCACACGCTAATCCTTCTCAAAAGGCCTTGATTTTGGAGCGAAGCTGTAATCCCCATTGGTAGAAGTCCAGAGATTGTATCATAATAATACTAAGGACACCTTTATGTGTCAGTTTTCCAAAATCTCATTTACTTATCATTTTATTGTAGGGCCTTATTTCACCCTCAATTCTGTGATCTTTCAAGCAATTAATTCCACTCTTTAGTAATCTCACATTGATTTAGTGCATGTGAATGTGTGCAGAAAATTTGCTAGTTTATGATGCCTTAATTCCAGATATCACCTTACAATTAATGTTCTTAATAAATCAGCAATTAACCCCTGTTTATGAGCAGTGTATCTATCTATTTGTAATAGTTTCTGTTATTAAGTAAAATAAGACATGGCCCCTAAACTGACCTATATTACTCATGATGTCAGTATTATTTACAAGGTGTATCCACTACCTCAGTGTTAGGGACCGTGGCTCATGTGCTTTTTATGTAATCATAAATTGTCACAGGCCAGAGCAGCAGCTGGGATACTGGAGTATGTAGATGGATTAATTAGAGTAAGAAAATAGAATCAGAGTGAAAGGACACTAGTGGAACAGGCTGAACAGAAGAGCCGCAGATAGCAAGAACTAGAATAAGCAGTTGCTTTGAATCCTTTTTTGCCATCACCGACTTGCAATAAACAAGGCAAGTTAATATCATTTTGGCTAACTTAGAAATGAAAGTAGCTGACACCAAATAACATGGAAATTTTTTGTCCAGCTTTGAACAAACTTGGACAAGTGTCACCTGGGCCTTTTGTACAATGCTGTTTGCAAAGTATAACAAATAAATAATGCATAACTAAGACACTATTTGTTAAGGTGACCTATAGCAAAGGTTTGGCATAAGACTGAACTCAATGCATGTTCTGTCATGCCTGCAAATTACTTTGGATTACTTTACCGAATACCACTAATAATGCTAATCACAATAAAAGCCTTACTGCTTTTCATTCACCGCATAAAAATTAATCCTTTGTATATTTAATTCTGTCCAGCATTGATCCACATAATTTTCTGTTTAATGAATGAATGAAAGAATGGAGGTTTATTGACCATATAAGTTCACATTTACAATGCATTTGTCTTGGCTTGGTGCTTGCAGTGACATATAACAAACAACACAATACAGATATCTTAACAATTTTCTGCATCACCTATACATAATAACATTATTGAATCTGAATGTATTGTATTGACTTAGATATTTGTTGCCCTGATGATATTTAGGTGTGAAATATTGTAAACTACACTTGTACATTTACTAAACTTTTTATGCAGAAATACCTTTTAAGTCAGCTCAAGCATGAATTCACTTTCTCTTGCAATAACTAATTATAAGCATAAACTGCAAGCCTAGTGAGTGCTCATTTATTATATTATCATCAAATTAATTGTATTTTATATTATGTAATTTGTTTTGATGACTAAGTTTGGAATGCAATTATACATTTGGACTATAAATGACTATATAAGCTATACATATAACAACTGCAAGGAGATGCAGTGGTACAAATGAAGAATACGGACGGAAAAGCATTTGATACTCAGCCTTTTAAATCAGAAGATGGATCGAATTGGGGGGGGGGATTAACATTCACCCAATGTCCTCATTCACTTAGGACCCAACTGAGCTTAACTCCTGTGTTTTCGACTTTAGTAGTTCATTCGGCTTGTTAAAAATGCATGGTTGAGATAGAGATTTATTCAAGCAATTAAGGTAGATAAATTCAGACAGACATTCATTCAGATGCATGAGTTAGGTGGAATTAGACCGAGATTCACTCATGTAGTAGAATTAGGTATAATCAGGTAGGTGTTTTCTCAAGCAACCAGATTGGACCAGGCTTGCTTAGGTGACTGAATGATAACCAGCAAGTCATCAGACGGCCATTGGAAGACAACCACCGGTGGTCTGAGTAGTTTTTACAGATCCATTCCAGGTGATATTCTGTACCACGCCCCGAGTATAAAATACCAAATGCATCCATTTAAGGTTCGGTCACTGCATCACAGAAGGCCCACCAGTGACTGACGAAGGGGTCTTACTGGGCAGCATCCCCGCTTATTATTCTTGCGGTGACACTGGGATGGATTTTCCAAAAGAACAGAGAAGGAATGATAATGATGATTGTATTAAGACTCCAGATTGAAAACAGGCATTAAGCGCGTTTGCAAAGCATTTGATTGTGTGTGTGTGTGTGTGTATGTGTGTGTGTGTGTCTGGCTGTATGTGTTTGTGTGCCGTGTGTGTGTGTATGTGTGTGTGTATGTGTGTGTGTGTGTCTGGCTGTATGTGTTTGTGTGCCGTGTGTGTGTGTATGTGTGTGTGTATGTGTGTGTGTGTGTCTGGCTGTATGTGTTTGTGTGCCGTGTGTGTGTGTATGTGTGTGTGTATG
>JAABNX020000046.1:10542772-10564124 GCA_015163995.2 Mormyrus lacerda | reverse complement strand
CTGATGATGTTAAGTTGTTTATTTAATCATTAATCTATTGAGTAGTGAAAGTTTGTGTGTGTGTGTGTGTGTGTGTGGGTGCATGTTCTCGTGTGTCAGTGTATACTGTAATCGTAGATTTATGTAAGAATGGGTTGATTATGTGGTAAATGCCTTGGCTTATAATGTCACAGTACAGTGTCAGAAGATATTTGTCAGTGAAATGTATGTTGAATCCTCAAACGCTTTGCTTGACATATGAATTTATGTACAGTTAAAAAAGTCTCTTGTACAGCCTGATATTTATTTATTTTGGTCATAAGCCCAGTCTCAATAACTGTGGCTATTGCCTTCTTGAGTTTATTTCTTAAATATGCTGCTCTTTTGCTTGGCATCTTGTAGACCATTAATTACAAGCTCACTTTTGCCTGTAGGTGAAGATGACAAGAAGTTTAAGACAAAAATATTTGAAAATCTGAGGCCTTGTCTAATCACATGCTGTTATTTATAGAAACACATACCGTATGAGACAATTTTTTTTTTTTAAGCATTTCATGTTTGACGTGCTGCCTTTCAAAAAATATGTGACTATTTTGCATTTAACTGAGACATAAAAGTAAAAGGTACGTTGAGGCTACTGGGTAATGAAAACAAACCCTGGAAATGACCTCGGGGACCTGAGTGCGGCTCAACCAGAATGATGTTTAGACCCAAAGCATCTTTATCCTTTTAGCTGAAGTCACTCTAGTCCAGTGAGATCCTGCCGCAGAGCAGCTTTGGCCTGTAACTTCTGCTGGCGAGTCACCGGCTCTGCTGGTGCGCACATGTAGAGTCTTTCACAGAAACTGTAGTCATGGAGATAAAAGCATTGGCTTGTGTCCTTGTAGGTGGTTTTTCTCCAGGTTCGCCTCCTTGCTATTGTTAAAAAAAAGCAAGAATGATTCGCTATAAATATAATTGAAACGTGTCACAATTGGTGGAGTCCTGGGCAGCTGTTTCTCTATGATCTGCAAGACAAATGCAATTTTTATCTGAGAAAGATAAGTACTTCCTTTGAAATAAATAGCATATGATTATTTATCTTAGCATTGAGCACAATAGAACTTCAAATAATCAAGTTTTCAATGTATTTCATAGTGATATTCAAAAAAGCCCCACTGCTAATTTCACTATTTTTTTTCTATTGTAAAATGCGAACAAAATGTGACCTCATATAATACTTTTTTTACTAGCATTCAGCCATTTTGCAGGATTTTAATGTACTAAAACTGAAATGTAATATTTGCAAATGTAGCAAAGAGGTGTTTGCTGCACCGCTACCTCTCACGCCTACCTCCTCATTTGTGGCTGTAACCTGAGGAGAACGTTTAAAGCTCATCAACCGTAAGTGATCTGAAGAAAAGAGAGACCTTCCCAATGTGTGATTGTGAAATCAAAGGGACAGTGCAAAACAGAGTGGCTGTTTCCTTCCTGTTCATGGGCACAGTGACTTTTCGGAGGAACCGACGTCCAACTATGTCCTTGTCCTGTTCACCTGCTCCGTGATGATTGTGTCTCCCGCTAGGTCCCAGAGAGCTGAGCTCATTTGGAAAAGGCCACACACCTCTCGCATAAAAACGCTCAGCGGTTGCCATTCAGTTCAAACCAAAAAGCCCATCTGCAGCTGATAAGGCCGGTAATTAGACACAGTTACACATCAAATAAGGGTTAATTCCTCAATAACAGAAGGAAGCACTTTTACTGTATGTTACTTTGCATAACAGTAGGCTGGATGACTTGTCTCCATCCAGCTTTTCTGTGCTGTTCTTCTGCTATTGTGCCAAGCGAGGGGCCAAATAAGGATGAACTATGTGGGATTTATTTATTTTTCCATTGCAATCTGGAACTCAGGGCATGAACAGCATTGTAATGACATAGAAAGCTAACTTATTAAAATTTCCCACAGTGTAGCATCAAAATACAGTCAGATGGCAATGAACAGTCTCAATACACGAAAATACACAACTACCAGCTGGAATTATATCTATTTGTTAAAGTTCCCAAAACAGCCTGTTCCCCAGGCTGACCCCCACTGAAACGCAGGGGATTTTAATTAGTGTGTTAATAGCACTGTTTGCTATCGAGGTGTGGAATATTAAATGCTTTATGCCACAAACACAACCCACTTCATTTCAGATTGGTGATCCCAGGTCTCACTGGAGAAATATGTGAAATGATGCAGACGAAGAATTAGTCTACTTGTGTACTGCATTTTAGTGAAAACCAAGAGGAAATGTTATTAAAGGTGCAATACAGAGCATTCTTGTATATTATCTACTGTGGTTGTATGATGCCACTGTTTTAGCAAGTCAAGGAAGATGATTCTGGCATGACCCTATTAACTACAGCCTCTGGCACTGTTGGTGTCTGGCATAGGGAAAGGTTCAAACCTTCACAGTATATTTCGTCATGCAAAGATGGCAATGGAAGCCCAAACCTCATTGTGCCGGGTTCATTTACTTCTGTATTACCATATTCGAAACATCAGAAAGTGTGATCTGTTTTATGTTTAATGGCCTTTAGTAAAATACCTTAGACAGTCTATAGCTTAATCAAGTAATTTTAATTCCATTTATTTATAAAAATAAACCATGCCAGTGACAAATGGCACTTGGAAGAAGCAACTGTAATAATTTTTACAGTCGTGATACTCCGGGTTGTCGGTAATGGCGATTTTATTTTCCATGGCGAGCTGTGAGTTATTTTAGTTATGTACTTTGTAAATGAAGACAGCAGGAGAGAAATGTGTCTCAATGCCACATTCCTCATTCGCAAATTTATGGGCGAATGTGGTTGGCGAGACATTAAGATAATTTCCCTCCCATTTATTATCTGATTGCACATTTAAGTTAATTATATGCATCCTGAAGGCGATATATGCATCAAAAGTGGATACGTACTCTGGGAAAAAAATTTAAATGCAAAATGTGGATAATGTGCTGGCTAAAAAAATCATTTATTTCGTGATAGTTTTAAAGGCAGCTTTCTGATGACAGCCTTGATTTCCAGCTGTACTCCTGAGGATAAATATACATCAACAGCACAAATAATGGAAAGAATGATACTCTAACGCCAGCCTTTGCAGTCCAGGGACTGCCAGTGCTGACCAGAGGCCATTCTGGGGGTGTTAGGCCCCCTCCATGGGGCCCTCCAGCTCACCCTTCCCCAACATGGTCAAATTCATTACTATTATTTTAGCATGAAGTCTAAATTACTAATATCCATCCATTTTCAGTAACTGCTTGTCCTATTCAGGTTTGTGAGGAGGGGGAGGTCTGGAGCCCATCCTGGAGATTAAGGGCACAAGGCAGGGAGCCACCCAGATTCCTGGACGGGATGTCATCATATCACTGGGAACACATTCCCACCAGTTCACCACACTGCATGTTTTTGGACTATGGGTGGGAATTCATGCAAACATCAGGAGCACGTGCTCTCTCCACACGCACATGGGCAACCCCTCCTTTGACTATCGCCTTATTGCTTAGTAATTACCTGGTAAATATATGCAAATTATAGTTTATTATTGATTAATCACCACAGTAGTAAGTAGACAAATGCAGAGAAACTAGATCAGATATGCAGAAAAAAAATATGTCCTTTAATTCAACTAAGTAATGTGTAGTGTGACCAGTTTAGGTTGGCAATAACTCAGACATAATTGCATTCCTCCTAGGAAAGTAGACAACCAATTCTTAGAAACACCTCCTTCGTTACTCATCAATCCAAGTTATTCAACTCAAGGTTTATGCTGGTAACAGCCAAAGTTTAATTAAGATAGTACTTTCCAATGCATTACTTTTTCTTGCATACTTATTGTCCACGGATACACCCATTTATATAGGGGGTTTATTTTTACCTTATAGATACCTGGTAACAACTCCTCCAGGAACTGTTCTCCTCTACTGGTACTTCTTAAATATTGGGTTTTTGCAGATGTTTCTACAATGTACTCACTGTACTCAAGCTCAAGCTGTACTGTAGAAGGAAGCCTGGTTTGTTTCCATGGTGTTACCAGGTCCTCACCATATGTTTTTTAACATATTGTTCCCTTTTCCATGCAGTCACCACACACTTGTACCATGTATATTCTATAAAGATACTAAGTAAAACTTGGCATTGTAAGTAAGCTGAAAAGTCAATGTAAAGATATCAGAGTTTAAAGGTATTAGTCGATATTTTTCTTAGTTTTTTAGCTGTAGTTTCTCTGTATTGACCTGCTTATTACCTGTGGTAATTAACAAGTAATATACTATAATTTACCATATATTTACTGGGTAGTTACTTAGTAATTAGGGGACTGTAAAAGGAAGGGTTGCCCTCAGATGCACACAACCAGTCAGGGGAGGGATTTACGGCCTCCCTCTGAACCACTATGCCAGTGGACACGTCTGATTTGAAGATTATTTGTCATAATTATATTACTGACAAGATGTGATTTGTATAAGGGCACAGTATACAAGGAAATTACACAACAGCATCTAGTATATCTTGTACTAATGGAACCGTTTGAGCTGACTGCTGTAAACACCTTTGACAGCACCGAGGGGAGTCATGACAGCTAAGATCAGTAAGAAATCCCTTCAGCTGGTAAGAAGCTGTAGGCCAGGATTTTATTTAGTTACCTTCCTGGCATGGAGTTGACGGCGTTCAGGCCAGAAAAATGTACAGCCTTCCTGTAATGCTGTCAGTTTGCTTTTAGAATGAGGATGTGCATAATTCAGTGTATGGGCTTGAAATGGTAATGGATTTAATGAAAGAGGCTAATTAGTGAGCTCTGTAAAGTAACCTGGACGCCTGCCGCAGCATTCTCTGCATGACAGGGCTCTCACCTGGCCAGCAGATGATTGCCCTTCTGGGACAGATTGCAGTGCAGCATCCCTGCTTTGGTTAACTGTCCTTTGAATGCATTTTCCAGTGACCGGTTGTTTGTCACATGCATTTCATTGCAAAAACAGCAGGTAATAAGCATTGATGATAATGCAGAGAACTGCAGACCACAGCAAACACGTAGCAAGGCGGTGGATCCTCTTATGTTGGTTCACAGCTTGGAATAGCAAGATTAACTGAACGCGTGCACCGAACATGCGGACGTCTGGTCATGGGGGAGCCTGGTGGAGGGTGGGGAGGGGTCAGGTCTTTTGTGGAGGGTGTGATTAGTGGGAGCAGGTGTCTTTGTTAGTCCTGCTGGCCGATTGTACACAGTGAGCTGCAACGTCTACACCGGCATGAGCATACTCTTCGCGGTGCCGTATAAGGAAGCAGCTTCCCACACTCCGTAGGGGACTCACTGAAACCCAAGGGAAAGCCCGCGTTGTGGGAGGTGCAGCTGACACGCGAGTCGTACAGCAAAATGTCCCCCGACCTGCCAGCCCCCCCCCCTGATCCTGACCTCATAATGCTTCTAACGCTGAACTCTCACTGATTGTCAGTGACACTGGGGCAGCCTGGACACAGCGATGGTTTGAATGCCTGCTGGTGGAAGCGTGGATGTTAATGAACTACATCTACAAGCATAGCCTCCTGTATCCGGAAGATACTGACATGCTGATACATGAGGGCTGACCAAAAGATTCACACCCTATTTTCCTGCCATTTGAGATCAGCTGCCTATACCATTGGATTGTGCCATGTATTAAATTAAATATATCTGGTACATTTTAGTAAGCCAGCATCTGTGCTATGATTATGTGATATATATGCCTAACTATACATGGACCAAGAAATTGATATATATATATATATTTTTCTTGTTTAGTAATTTGATTTTGATTTAAAGAATGAGGTAAGTGTTTCATTAATGTTATTTAGTTTCAAGTGGTTGTATATTAGTGCACCCCTAGTGGTTGTTTTAAAACGTGATGCAGTTAGTGTTGAATATTTTGTAAAGCGGTGTAAATATGACAATATTTATCATAAGACCATTCTTTGATGATGTTTTTAAATGAATTTCGCTATGAAAGACCTGCCATGAACCTTTAAGCTCCCATAAAACAAACTTACTTATTCTTCCCTGGGTGACCCATTTGAATTGAAACATTAACTGTCAGACCAAATATATGGTCTTAAGTCCTGTGTAAGTCCATTGGGCGAACGTAACTCTAACTAAGGCTGGTTCCGGAAGGCTAGGGCATGTATAAACAAGGTTATTATTTTCTTTCAAATGTGGGCGCCGCGCATCAAAGAAGGCTCACAAATTATCCAGGACAATAGACTCTCCTTGGCACGCATTGAAAGGACAGACTTCAAATGTGGAGGTTGTGTTTGAATTTTTTTTTTTTTCCTTTTCAAAGTTCAAAGAGATGCAGAGGGACCATACACACGCACAAAAGCCGGCCTGTCTGTTAGAGTCCAGCGGAGCTTGCCTTTCCCGCCCGGATCTTTAAACACGCCCCCTTGAAGACCGCAGCTGGTGCCAGCGCTGCCCAGTGCTTGAAGGAGAGGGAAAAAAAGCTTTGATCTCCCATTGCTTGTGTAAAAGTTGAGCCCTCAGTAAATCAGCGGGTCAGAAGGCCAGCCTACTGTTAGGGTTAGATTGGGCTCATCGATATCACTGGCCACACCCCCTCCAGAGGAGCCGCTGACAGCGTTCTTTATGTCCTATAAAACAGAGCAGCTCTGGATTGTTTCTCTTTTTGAGAGGCCAACACACCTGTTTTGAGCTGGCGCTAATTGCGAGCGCTAGGGGTGTGCATTGCACTTTCAAAGGAAGTGTTTGTCATCATTCTTAGCCATGTAGGCAATGAAAGTCATAAAAGAGCTCGGCGGTTTAAAGCGAGTCCCCCTCATTCAGATCCGCTGGATTGCATTAGGAATGCTAGATTCAACCCCCCCCCCACCACCACCACCCCGCCTAGGTTTTTTCCTTCTACTGAAGACTCGTACTGGGGAACTAGTGGGGCGTAGTTCCCCAGCCTGGCCGAGCCGTCGGGCTCAGAGCCGCTTCCAGTAAATGGCGATGACAGCATGTTGCTCACCTCCCGGCGGGGGGGGGGGGGGTTTGCGGAATCAGGAACGTGACCTAAAGCGGCGAAGCTGGCAGTCAGACGGTGGTGGTGGCGGCTGGGGTGGGGGGGTGATACTGCGTGGCTCGGGGCCAATGCCCTGATTGCTGCTCACATCTGGCCTCACAGCAGTGTCCAAACACAATATGGCCATGCACCGCAAAAGAAACACTTTAATGATTAAGTGCTGAATGGCTAATCATGTCCAGGAGACGGTGCTGTGAACACGGAACAAAGTGAATAGCGAGAGCTGAACTAGCATCTCTGCAGTGGCACTTAAGTATGACACAGAAACTACAGCCGTGTGCCGATGCCCATTTTGCATGTAGATGCACTGATGGAGCAACCTTGGCTTCCAGTTACTTGCTGTATGGCAAGCATCACAGGGTAATGCAATGCAGCATATATTTCTTAAAGATATAACATATAATAGCAGAGGAGAGATTCTTATAGAGGTGGTGATGGAGCACCCAGCTACTTGAAGCTGTGCTGGACATTCATACCTCTTGGCCGGAGCAATGTGACTCCCTGATTAGAAGGCCGGTTGATCTGAGGTGCGTGGAGCGGGTTCTGGTGGGTGACTCATTTTTGTGGCTTTGTGCAGCGTCAGTCAGTCTAACGTTGTCCCTGAGTCTTCGTTTTGTTAGTGTTTTGTCACAAAGCACCGGACAGACTGAACTCTCCAGACATCCTGGAGCTAATTGAGGGAAAAATGACTTACCGATGCTAAGAACATGCAGCTGATAAAACAGTGAGCACATTTCGCTTTATTCCCCATAGCCCCACATTGCACAGCACCTTTGGGAAAGATTGATAGACACTCATACAGATGCTTATTGCATTTAATAGGGCTAATAAGGTGCTTAATTAACACATTGTCAACAGTGAGTATAGTAATTAAGAATCTTGTATACATGAATACGCAAGATTTTTCTGTTTCATTTTAGTGTTTATGGTTTTTACAGTTACCAGTTTCAAGAGTGCAAAGTTGAGCCTAAACTGCCTCAGTAAAATATTCACAGTATAAATGCATACAATTATTGTCTTCAGTTTTCGGATTGGATTGAGGCAGTTGGAAAATTGGATTTCCTTTAATTTATCATTTTATTTGTTCTTTTAACAGTAATTGGCGCCCCGTGATTTACATAGCTAACGGCTTTAGTTTTGTCCACACACTGGAGCTGGGAAGTCGTCCTTGAATGTGATCTTCCGCATCGTTACCCAAAGCACAGTGAATTGGGGAGGCCAGGAGCTGCTGGGGGAACCACCCCCGCCCTCGATGGCCCCTCAAACAAAAGCAGCTCTTGCGAGCAGGGGGCTGACTTCCATTGGGGGGGCACGCTTTGATTGGCGGCATGCTCTGTGAGGAGATGAAAGGGGAATCCCGCACCGCTTTGGCTGTGAAAATGTGCTCCACCAAATAAAGTTCATTGATGGATGGGTGGAGACCGCCCCCACTGACCCATAGCATGGAGGGGGGTAGGGCTGGATGTGAAGCGGGGGGCTGCTGATCCCCCATGGGGGAGATGTTTTGAGAGCAGATGAGCCCCAAAGAATGGAGTGGGGAAGAGTCTCTCTTCAGTAGGGCAGTAAAACCTGGTATGAGGCACTGGGGAGGGTCATAGGATGGCTCTCCCATGCATACAGTCTGCTCCGCGGCTCTGTGTGGCCTGTCAGGAAGATGTGAAAGCCGATGACGTTTCATCCTTTGTAGGCAACTCTTTGTCCCGGTTTCTGAGGGGTAGCGGCAGGTTGCATTACCTCCATACGGCGCTCCATTATTTTGCAAATGTGTTTATCAACAACAGGCATACAGCCGTGGAGTGATGACTCGATAGGGGCGTCCGGCTGCTATTTAGCCGAATCCACAACTGCTTGCTACTGGGCTGCCCACCAAAAAGTGTTGCTCCTTTATTAGATGATCACTGTTGATTGATGATTGTGTTTCGCTTAGGTTTTCAGAGGGAATTTAAAAAAAAAAATTGTAAAACCAATCTTGGTATTCAGTCAGACTGAAAAGCGTTCTTCCATGAAAGTCGGCCGTGATTGATAACAACTGGGAGTATTTTGTACCTTACCCATGCGGGGTAGTAAACACTATATCATTGCATGGCGCTGCTAACAGGGCTGGTTACATACAATGTGGAGAAGAGAATGCTGACAACTTAGTTTGCAAACATCTGTCTGATGGGATCCACCATCCACTCAGTGCCTGCTGGATTATTGCGTGGGGGTTTCTTTGACCGCTCTCTGAATCCTGTACTCACTTCCAAACATTGGTTTGTTTGACAAACTCCCCTACTTGCTTCCCCCGTTGGTGTCTTTGATAAGCTAGCCTACCCGCTTCCCAAACTTTGGCCGCTTTGAACATACAAATCCAGTGTTTTGCACATCATTTTGGTTTTCCTGTTTGACATTTTTACTTGTAGCCATTCTTGAGTCACCAAAATAAGGTGTTCACGTTGCATGCCCACAATCTTTGGTCACAGATGTACTGGAGGAGGCAGAGTAGAACATCTCCTCTCTCCACAGGTGATCTTTGCTCTGAACCAGACCCTACTGCAGCAAGAGAAACTGCGGGAGGGTGCAGTTGTGCACGTACCTTATACCACCGACGATCTCATTCAGCACTACAACTGCGGAGATCTCAACGCTGTCATCTTCAACCACGACACATCCCAGGTGAGAGAACCTCCACTTGTCCTGCCCAAGCTGCTCAAACAACACAGAAAACATAAACATTTACACCTTCATCCAGCTGAATACTGACTTAAATCATGCAGTTTAAGTAGCTCAATTAGGTCAATTACTTCAGACGTTAAAATAAAAACCAGCATGCACAGAGTCAAACTCAAGGAATCGAGTTTTACGTCCATGCATCTCGGAAAGAGCCAAGCTGTTCAAGATATCAACCAGCTGCTATTATTAAAGCCTTTTAACTGAAGGCAGCTTAGAGAAAGAAAGCTCAGCTGCAGAAGTGGCTTGACAGTTTCTTTAAAGACTTTGCCTGCTTAGATTCCATATTTCCTTAATGCTATACCATCACAAACACAGCAGTACCTGAAATACTTCATCCAGCCACTTTAAATGTCCTGCTGCCAGTTCCCCTTCCCTGTCGATGCGTACTAGAGAAGATGATGAAATGAATGTGCTATGTCCCACCATTATCGCCCACCTCCATCCCTACCCCAAGGTTCCCAACTTCAACAATGCCTCCCTGCCCCCAAACGAGCGCATGGCAGCCCAGGAAATCGACAGCTACTTCCGACAGGAGCTCATCTACAAGCGCAATGAGCGCATGGGCCTCCGGGTACAAGCCCTACTGGAGAACAACCCAGGAAAAAGCTTCTTTTTTGCCTTTGGGGCTGGTGAGTGGATCTTACTGATGTGGCTCCAATCTACAGTCTTTGTTTTACACTGATGTCCATACCACCTTAAACACTGTGCTGTCTTACACACTGTAACACCTGAAACAGCAGCATCCCTGTTGTGCAAAGTAACGAAACATAGAAATTAACCTCTGTTGATCTGTATGAATGTGCCTGGGTATCGAGTAACTTCTGTTTCAGTCTGTACATGTGGCCCACAGTAATTGTGGCCTGCCATCTGTCCAGGGGATGATCTCATGGCATTTTAGTGAGCCTGGCTTCAGGTGTGAATTTCAGCTGACAGGTATAGTGCACGCTCAGTGCAGAAGCCTGAAAAATGTGCCCATTTCTGCCCAGTGTTGTTGGGAAGGGCAGCTGATATGTAGCTGGGTTTGATCACATCTTTAATTCTTGGGCAGCTTTGTCATGCTTTGTTATAGAGGTCTTTCTTTGTAGATCAAAGATTTGAAGACCTTTTCATCCTTCACAAATGGTTAGTGATGGGGGGGTTATGGATGTATGGGAGAAGAGTTGCTGAATGCAAATTTGTAAACGACAGAAAATGTGGAATGGCCGAGGGAAAACTACACAATTAGACTGCAGAGCACTCTTTAAAGGCTTTTACATGCTTGTGTGCGTTCACATCATTGGGCCAAAACAATGGCTGAATGAGATGAAAAAGAGTCTTGACCTGTCTAATCAAGCCACGTTTAGAATTCAGTAATATTGCAATTTGTGTGATGTCATTTTTCCCAGCATCCTCTGGGGTAGGTTTTACTGCCCAAGCCTTTCAAAAATCATCCATCCATAATTCCATCCACCCTTCAAGAGAGGATTACAGTGATCTGAATCCTTCTGTGGAAGCAGAGGGCATGAGACAGAACACACCCTAAGCACAATGCTAGTCTGTCATGGGGCAGTCAACATCCACCCATCCATTTTCAGCAACCGCTTATCTTACTCAGGGTCACGGGGGGTCCGGAGCCTATCCCAGAGGCTGCCAGCACAAGGAAGGGAACAATCCAGGATGGGGCACCAACCCATCGCAGGACACACTCACACACCATTCACTCACACCTGTAGGCAATTTGATAACTCCAATTAACCTCAGCATGTTTTTGGACCGTGGGGGAAAACCAAAGTACCTAGAGGAAACCCCACAATGACACAGGGAGAACATGCAAAGCCCACACACATGGAGCCGCGGAGGAGAGTCAAAGCCTGGTCCTAGAGCGGCGAGGTGCCAGTGCCAACCACCGCGCCACCGTGTCGCCCTGCAGGCAGCAGCTGATCTGAATTCTTTTATGTTCTCATTCGATCTGTCAAAAACTGATGGCAAATAAATGTTATTTGGACAAAACTATATGTGTCATACAGAAATCCAGCAGTTTACCCAACTCTTAGAGGGGAGCCTCACAGATCAGTCCCATGCCAGACTGGAACAGCCGAGCCAGAGCAGTATGTGGTCCACAAGCTATCATTTCCTTGATTGTGTCTCTTGGAGCCATTGATCATGCCTGCTGTGGGAGTGGGTGGAGCCATTTGTCATGCAGAGAGGGCGGAGCAACTGGTCAGGGATGCTCTGTGAGTGGGTGTAGCTGTGCAAGTATAACGTGTCAGATGGTAGACCAGTTTACCATTTATTGACACACACTGGTGCACAGAACGGTTGAATTATGAGCTTTTTCTTATGTGTTCATGACTGTGGTTTTGGATTTGAGGGGAATGCTGTGTTGTCGTTTTCGAGAGACCTTACTGGGCTTGGCTGCGCAGTTTACCGCTCCAGTATTAATCACTCAATCCATCTGAACGAGAATAGCTTCTTGTACAAACAGGCGTTTATTCATTTAATTCATTCAACATTTTTTGCCATCTGTTTCTCTCTAAATTTGATCAGTAGATGTGCGTTTTTTTCTGTTTATGAGATTAGCATGACTTTTCAGGACTCAGCTTGCGGCAAACTGACGCCACAGGTGATGTCAGTGTCATCAGAACAGTTTCTATGGAAACCAAAATTCAAAAGGTTTCATACCCTCCCTGTGAATTTATGTTTCCTGAGCAAGTACAAAAATCATAAAAATTGGGAGCTAAAAACAACACCACTTTATTAAACAGGAGTTTTATTAGTGTGCTTTGAGTTGTTTTCTGTTTTAGATTGACAGTTGTAGCCTGGGTCACTCGCATGCTACCTGTGGTCACTCTGCCCCATGTGATACTGTGACGTAAGCTGATTATCAGTCACCCAGTACCCCGGTCTCACATTCTGGTTTTGAGTCACAGTTTTTCACCTGGGGTACTGGCCTTTTTCTCTTATGTCTTCTTTTTCAGGAATCTGAACAAAAAAAAAACCAGCATATTTTTGGTACACTGTATATGGTACACTTTTAATCCAGACCGCAGTAATTTTAGACAGAAAAAAATGCAAAACAGACAGGTATAAATCCAGAAACCTCACTAATGATTTCTGCTGCCAGTGAAACAATGTGTGAAGGGAAACTGTTATGTTTCTCCAGAAGAAGGCTGAGCTCTTCTCTTGTGACCACAGGCATAAGTGTGTGTACATGTGTGTGTGTGTGTGTGTGTGTGTGTGCGTGCAAGTCAATTGCAGTGTTGGTCCTCTGCCCTGATGTTTACACAGGGAATTGTGTGCAGGGGTGTCGGGGCAGAGGAGACATGTACTCCTCAGTATTTAATTTCGATTCATTCGCCTTCCCCAATAAACAGACCTTTGTATTTTAATTATTGAGTTGACCCCCCCCCCCCCCCAATATCAAACAGTGTTAATTGTGTGACTATATCTACCAGTGAGACATGCAAAGCACAGAAAGAGGCTTTGCTTTATTCATGCTGCTATTAATGAAGGAGAGTCCAGCTGCAGAGTGGGTTTAGTGTGACTGAAGTCAGGGAGGTCAGAGAGAGTGCAGTCAGTAGGGTTAATGTTTGTGGGGTTAGGGTTAATGTGTAAGTCCATCCTCCTGACTTCTAACTGTGTATCTTGGTCAGGGTCATAGGTCACAGGTGCGGCCACATGTAGCACAGAGTAGAAGGCTGGCATGCTGGAATATAGCATGGCAGGGCATGGACTCACACACATTATGGTGCCGGTTAGCCTGGCTGTATGTGTCTGGCAGGGGCGATTCTAGGATTTGACCTTCAGGGGGGCTCAGTCTCCTGAAGAAATCCCCATGATTAAATTTGCCTTGGGAGCGATCCCCACGATAAAGTTTGTCAAGCCAGGGGAATGAGATGAATACAACAACCCAGGACAGTTTGCTAAATGGTTTTAGGAAAACGTAGGTCTCGAGCCACCTATGGTCTCTGGACTGTGGGTTGGAAACCCAAACAATACTGAGTAAGGAAGGGATTAAAACCCCCATCCTTGGAGAATTGCTTTGCTAGCATTGTTAACCACCGCGCTGCCCTAATGTGTAGGTGGATTTCCGTGCTGTCAGATGTAGTCGTTCCATTGGAATGCCCTCATAAATGAAATCTGACATAAATACAACAGTGCAGCTTTCTGCTCAGAGTCTTAAATTGCAGATTGTATGTTGCAGTTTTTGTACTGGGTTGGATTGGGAACACGGTGCCTTGTGAAACCCCGAGCTTCAAGACGGTGGCTTTGGGGCTAACTCGGCTTAATTATGCGATCGAGGACCTGCTCCACAGATGCAGAGGTACTTCAAGTAGAGCAGGTATTCCTGGAGTCTGAGTCACAAGTCACAGCATGAGGCAAACTGGTCTCCAGGCTCACGTTTCAGTCCCTGTTTGCATCCCACAGCCAGCCCCCGTCCTATGAAGACAGCTTCTTCTTATTTATTTGTTTTTTTTTTTTTTTTATATGCTTTTGTCTATGCATTATATTAATGTCCTCATACGCTCTGCTTTATATTTTTCAAGCACTGTACGAAATAAATTCCCACAGCGATAAAATTTATTGCAGTGCAAAAGATCACAGGCCTCGGTTTTCCTTCAGCAACACTCTTTTTTAAGGGTCTGATGTGAGCTTGCATGCCTCACTCTCATAAAACTCTCCTGCACAAGCAACATGTTGGTCGCTCTTCAAGTTTCGCTGTTTCTCCTTGCTTTGGTTGGCAGAGTATGAAGCACAGAGCCTGTGCCAGAGGTAGATTTTGTGCTCAGGACAAACCCTCTCTAATGTTATTAACAAACTTATTACCTTATTCATTTGTTAAGCAGATACATTCCTCCAAAGCAGCTTGTACAACATAAATATTTATGCAGCTGCATTTTTCTGCTAAAGGAGTTCATGGTAACCATGTGCATAAATGTACAATAGCAAATTAATTTCATAAACGCGTGCCCTTAATGTCTACGCCTCCTACTGGATGATGTTACTCCCTTTTTAATGTTAGCAGGTAAACAAATCTATGGTGCTCCACCCACTGTTCCTGTTTATAATTTCTTCTTGGTCTTTAAAGTCATTAATTATACTGCTTGTAGAATGACTGGCAGTCATAATGGATTCTATAATAAGTGTAATCACCAGAAAGCGTAAACACAGCTGATAAGGTGATAAACAGTTTCATATTAAATAGAATACTGGTGTTTTTTTTCAATTACTACGTATGGAATCATCTGATCTTCTCAAGGGAAATAATCGTACAATATGATAAATAAGTAACAAACATTACGTGCTTTAAAAGGAACCTAATATTGCTGAAATGAAAGACAGTGAGACCAGGTCACGGTGTTACAGTGATGGATTACGAGCAGCGCAGGACCTGAAAATGTAGCGATGTATGAAATAAAACCGGAGATACTTGAGGTCCATGATTACCCACTTTCTGCACTGAGGAGAGAGAAAATGTCAACGAAAAGGCCTTTAGCAGAGAAAACATGCCAGAATCAAAGCCGCAACTGATCATTATCCTCGGTTAATGAAACAAGCCGCCGTAATCTTTGCAGCTTTGCACCTGGCTGCTCTTGGGCTGACCCAAGTTACTTACAGATTTACCCACAGATTCGGACAGACTGAGTTGGCCTTCTGTCTGCTGTCATTCTTAAACAATCAGTGAAAATCCAGGAAATGTTCTACAAAGACTTCATTGCCAGAACAAGGCCTTATCTTTACATTCGGAGCGTCATAAACGTTGGAGGCTTTTCTCGGTTATCAGTGAGCCCTAGGAAAGCAGATGCACGCTCAGAAAAGCACCGTGGGGCTTAAGGTAATCTGTGTGGGCTTTGATTGGGACACTGATACTCTTCAACGGTGCATTTCAGAGACCAGCATTCCTGTGCTGTCTGGCATTGCGATTTCATTCCATTTACAACAGTGCTGCAGCTGCGGCCTTTATCTAGTGTGACGTCTTGGCTTCCCAATTAACCTGTAGGGTATTTACAGCTGGGTATTTTTCCACTTGGGGAAGGCTCTTCTATCGAAACGTGAACTGATCGTTTTTACATTTTGATACAGACTGAACAGTTTTCCACCCGTTATCTGTTTTCTATCCAGATCCCCTCTCATTCCAGGATTGTAGTCATACATCAAATGGAGAGCATGAAAAATGAGATAAAGTATGACTTATGATGAATTCTAGTCAGTGATGTATCTTCTGTCTTGAGCGGTCTCTGTTTACAGCTAGTCCACCCCTGTCCCAGGAGTTGCTGGTTTCTTTCTGAAATCCACCAGCATTTTCTCAGGCTTTAAGTGAATTTTTTACTCCTGGTTGTTGCCCTGTTAAGAGCTAACTGTCCTTGTTCTGGTGCACAGCCTGGCCACCATCAGACAGTAGACCGGCTAAGGTGCTGGCCTCCAGAGGTTTTACATCTGGATCCACATAAATGCCAGGGGTGTGGTCGGTTTGTACAGCACAGCTGAACGCATCTTGCACATTAACATGACCCGTTTATTTTTGCAGAAGGTTGACCGATGTTAACTTGAACTTGAACGTTTCGCTCTGAGAATCATCCGCCAGCTTCATTCATTCGCAGCGAATTTGCTACTCTTCTGTAAAATCTCAAAACGGTCACATGAATTTTACAGGTTTAATGTATTTTGTTTTTTTTAGCATCTGAGCTCACAACAGAGATCAGACAACTAAGTTTCTGAATGCTGCCCAAAAACCACATCCCGTCTATAAACAACATGCACGCCTTGCAAATCCTGTACTGGCTTCATACGGCACACCTTTTCCCCCCAAAACCTTTCCTTTTGACTATTTTTATGAAGACTGGCACAATCCCACTTGGACCTTCAAAGCACCAGAGCGCACTCAGCATTCAGCCTCAATAAAACACCTTAAAGGCATTCAAAAAAAAAACAAAACAATTTTCTAAACGCCTGTGTTGGCAACAAGTGACTCATATTTAATTTGCAGGTCACTTTCTGGGCAATAATACAGTGATCGATGTGCTACGCAGTCAAGGCTACGAAGTGGAACACACACCTGCGGGGGAGCCGATTTACAGGTAATCAGTCACACTTGCTTACCAGCAGGTACTAACATCGTCACTGAGTTGGAGTCTCCCATATATTGACTCTGCTGAATAACCATGCAAGTATCTAGGAAGTCCTGCACTACTGGCCCTTTACATGAGCAGGGCACCTCCATTGGTGTAGCATAGCAGAAGGGAGCTTGGTGGTTAATAAACGGGTATTTTGTCTGAAAAGAATTAAAGTCCAAGTTACAGGAGGGGAAATTGCATCATATCCTAAAAATGTAATTAATCGCTTCAGTAAAAGTCTGTCCATATACCTGAATAAATGTGAAACACTAAAATAATTACATTCTGGAAAAATACATCTGCAGAGCAACATAAATCACATAAAATACGAAGGTTGAATCATGTATTTTATGTTGCTTCCTGCTCTTGGTTCAGAGTGCCTAGCCATGGCCTGACCTGTTAACCTCGGCCAAAACGATCTATAAGCCCTGGTTACCTGTAAACATGGAAGGTCATTTAAAGTATACACTTGGCTTCCTTGAAGTAAGGCGGCAGTGAATCATTTTAAGCTGTGTCTGGCACTCACATCAGTCTCGCAGCTGAAGTGATGTGAAACAAGCTCACCAAAGCCATCTTTGTTTAATGTTAAGCTTCGGTCCTTGTACCTGGTCCCGTTTTTCACCGCGGCGAAGGCATACAGTTACAGGCAGGCCTGTTTGTTTATGTCTGTCTTTTGCTTCTCTGACTGGCTTTCACATGGAGTCTTTCCTTGCACAAATGCCCCCCCCCCTAACTCTCCAGACCAAAACCAGATGCAGAGCCCTGCTCAGTTTGTTGTGAAAATTCGCCCTTTATTCAGCTCTGCTGAAGCTTGCCTTCACCAAATGGAAAACGTCTACAGCTCATTATGTGAACCTCGCTGCCAACGTCTATCTCTGATCTCAGCTCAGGGATGCAAGAGAGGCAACTGAACCTTTATTGAAGCAAATGGCTCATAATTCTCTCTAAGTAATGAGCCCATTTGCTGGAGATTCTGGAGATGATAAAAAAAAAAAAACAAAAATAAACTTGGCAAAAAAATGCAATGCAGGAGTTGAGTTGTTGACTTGAGGAGGTTGGTTTTGTTACCACCGTAAAACTCGCTCATCCGGCTGTGCTAACATGGGACACATCAGACATTACTATTTATTTTCCTCGCTTACCAGAAACATTTCCTCAACAGCAACTCACATATTTTATGCTTTTATACTTGCCCATGAAACACACAGCTACCAAGCCCCTGATTGGCTCTGACACAGTTGCTTAATGCTCACAGCTATAGTTTTGTAATCCGTGGGCCACTTGCTGATTTTACAAAAAGGCTACAAGCCGTGTGAATCAGAACAGTTTCTTGGTCTAAGAGCGCCCTCTAGTGTGAAAGGTGTCATTAAATTCCAGTCCCCTTAAAATTTAAATTGCTTAAAAATCAAAAAATGGTTGTGATCATTATGACACAAGCAAATGTTCTGCCTTCGTGGTTGGACTACAGAAGAAGCTTATGTAAGAAAAAAGCTAATATTCTGATGGAATCTAAATCAATATTATTTGAAGTCTAAATTAATATAGATGTTAAGTGTATGGAATGTTCTTTTGTAAACATGCCGGTTGCTAAGCGTTTGAACTCAGTATCATTTCAGATTCCAGTTGTTCTGAAATAGAGTATGAATGCACCAGTGGCACAGCTGGCAGTGTGCGAATTACCCAAGGCTATGGCTTAAAATAAAGGTCCCAGTGGGCCAGATGGAAAGAAGTGGGACTTCCCTGTATCAAACATTTGGGGCTTCCCCACTGTAACAGCACCCACATTATATAACAGAGCGAATAGTGGGAAGACGGCACATGGCACGCATATGTTACATTCATCTTTTTCCAAATAGTTTCATGGTCTTGAGACGTGAATGTTTTCTATCCCATGTCCTGATCTTCAGCACCACGCAGAAAAGTTTGCTTTAATATGCCTCAGTATCAGTGTCCCGATTAAATGAGTTTGGCTATTTAGCAAATGTGTAATTCATAAGGATATAACTAAACCACCCTTTCTGATACCTGATCCCCAAATCACTAGATTGCAAGTCTGTGTCCATAATATTTGTGCCTAAATCCTTAAAAAATGTTGGGAAAATGTTAGAAAACATTCAGGCATCATTCCGAATATTTTTGCAAGCATGTATTTTTCCCCAATTTTTCAGAGACAGGCCCCCCCGCTGGCCCTCTTTCCCCTTCCATGGGCCACCCTCCATGAACGAGGAGCTGGAGGCTCCGCTTATCCCGGAGCTGGTCCTCCATGAGCAGCAGGAGCGCCCCCTGGAGGTAGAGAAGGGCCACCATCCACCCAGAAAGAAGCTGCGCGGCAAGCCGAGGAAAGCAAGCAGGCGACAATTCAGCGATCTGTGGGTCCGTCTGGGGGACAGGTGAGGCTTGTCTTTCACTCTCACCTCCGGGCCTGTCTGCTTAGCGTTCGGCAAGCACCACATCCTCCTCTAAATTATAGTACAGCTTCCTTCCTGGCTGATTACATGACCTGCTCAACAGCTTTTCTGTCTCCATCGCCCTTGTGGGTGTCCCTTTTGAGAGTATTTATTACAAGACAACCTCTAAAACACACTGTTTTGTTTGGGACACTGTCTTAGCCCTGGATCACTGGTATTTTGCTGCAACAGTACTATTGTTGTTGGACAGGGTCTTCCTTAATCTGCTTCCTGCAGAGAAGAATTTGGAAAAGGACATATGCAAGAGTGCCAGACAGGACACAGAAAAAAAAAAACATTTGAATTTATATGAATCAACAAAAAAAATCTGCTTGAAATATTGTATATTCATTGATCTTGCTGACAAAATTATGGTTTAGTATTTTTTATCATTGGTAAACAGTATGGGCCCCTTGGCAGTGCTTGAGTCTGGATGCTTCTATTTAGCTATACTTTCAGCCCTTTAATCCACTATGCTACCTGAGCTTGTTTTTGTAGTGTAGATTGTTATAGCCAAAGCTACTAAGTGATATCTATCTAATAAAGTATTCCCTTCTTGTTTCAGATCTACAGAAGACCCGCCTACGCCTCCACTGGTCCATGTTATAAATGGCTACATCACGGTCCAGCCTCATCTCCATGGTTACAGAAGAGGCAGTCAAGATCGTATGCTAGTGAACTCCACCCCCATCCTCTCCTTGTCTGCTCTCTCTTTGTCATTGACAATAAGCACTCAAATAATAATGCTGGCACTGTGTTAGTCCGCACAGTGAACCGGGGTCCCAGCGATGGGTGGGATCATCGTCCTGATTTTACCCAATGGTTGGTCTTTGTTTTGCAGAAAGACCTGTTGGAAATACAGTGCACAATAACCTCATCCATCATTGACTTTGCACTCTTAGCTCTCTCTGTCCCTAGATCATGCATCGGATTACATCTATGTGCATGTGATATGGTGTCATGGAGGTGTGACACTTAGCCTAAAATGCATGGAAACAAACTCAACATCTCTTTAACCTTAAACCCCCCTGAGGAATGTGGTTAACACCCCACAGCAGTATGAGCTTTCTGTACACATATATACCAATACTTATGAATGTGCTATAGATGTAATTAGAAGATTTTATATGAAATGGAATTAAAATCCGGTCGGGTCCAGGCCACAGTCACTCAGACGCATTGAAGTCACATTAAAGAAACTGATCTGTGGGAGAAGAGGCTAATTAGCTGCTGCAAATGAATTGGAAATGATCAAAATTCTGGAAAACCTTCCTCTGCCCCCTCGTGTTCAAACACCTTTTATTTTCGTAAAGTATGTTCATGTAATTTATTTAACTATATAGTGTTAGATAATCAAGAAGTATTGTTTATTATGGAAGTTACAAGTCTTGTAACTTTACCAGGACAATGTGCCCTATATCTTACATTTTCAGTTTTGTGGAACAAGACAGGTATTTATGTCTAATGAACAATAATATGTGAATGTTACATTTTGGTATATTGTTGGCAAAAAATAAGCTTTGAAATAAAGTCTATCTGCCGCAGATTCCAAGGGGATTCCTGTTCCTGTCATGAAACCTTCAAGAATGTTTCCATTAATGCATCCAGATACGGTCAGATCATCAGCCAGAGAAAAAATCCTCATACAGCCAAACCCTCCACTGCATACAGTGGAACTTAAGTGTTGCTGGTGGCAAATGCAGATAAATTTTCATTGAAGTCTGTCTCTCCCAGAAGGAGCTGGCGTTTTCTGGGAAAGCTGTAAAAATTGATGCTGTGTGTGGCCGTGACCACACATAGGCAGCTAAACTGGGTTGTTCTTTTGCAGTAGTAAACAAAGCAAGGCCACTGTTTGTCTTTCTTTAACACTGAATACACCAAATATAAAGACTCTATTTATTCATCAGTTTGCACAGGCAGAGCAGTCCCACTCAGATAATCGTATCCTTTAACTCTTGGTTTAAATGTTTACTACACTACCGGCTATGTCACTAGCACCATTTAGCTTATCTCAGACTGTGTTTGTGTTATCTCACCGACTATAAAAGGA
>JAABNX020000046.1:10516301-10542672 GCA_015163995.2 Mormyrus lacerda | reverse complement strand
GGACTATCTCACTGACTGCATCTGTGCTATATAATTTACAATTTTAGGTCTCTGTCTAGGTTTCTCATAGACGGTGAGGGTTATGTCAGGATTATATCATTGGTACTTTCAGGGCTGTTTTTGGATTAATGGTAACCAACGTGACTGTGAGCCACAATGATAGATGCTGTCCTACTATCAACTGGTCCCTCGCACGATGAAATGTGAGCCTCAGCCCTGATAGTGATGAGACATGCTGGTGAATGAACTGGAACGCAGCCAGCTGCACACAAGAGGGAGTCGCCTGGTCCCATGTGCTGGAATGTGACGGTATGGGCGTACAGTTTAGCATTCCTAAGCAGATTTAGCCCCGAGTCTATTGTGTCGTTATTCAGATACAGCAGTGTCTGCAGCTGCACGGTACAGTTTGTGTGGACAAGAAACACCTTCCCTCTCATACTAAAGCGTAATGAGAACAAAAATGACCTTATGACATGTCAATGGAGATTTAGATTGCAGCACTGGAGGTGCAACACAAGTTGTGAAGGTTTACCTTGTGTAGGTTATCGCTAAACTTCAGGTCATAATTGCAGAATTTTAATATTTAATATGGGGCTAATATAAAGAAAAATTCCTTAAGATTTGCTTCCATGTAACCATTGTAAAATATGATTGGGGTGAAGGTCATTGGAAATGTCACAGGACCAAGAGTGATCTCCTTTGATACATTTATTAAGCAAGTTTAAACTACCAAGAGTCACCGACTGAGGAGGTTAACATTTTTAATTAAGGTTGACATAACTTTAATCAAAATTCAACAAGTTACGCTTCTCAGTGTGACCCATTTCTACTGCCGGATATTCTATTTAAAAAGCGCTAACATTTAAGTCGCTCAAGCACAGCAGCAGCTCCCTTTGTGGTATTTGTAGCAATCACAGATGCTCTCCTCCTCCGATGGCTGTTTGGCACCGAGGCTGCGGTTACGGCTTGGCTTGGGACTGACGGCCTGTGTGCCGCTATGGGGCTTAATAAACAAGCAAGACCCTCAGAGGTTCCTGTTAACTTCAACCACGTCCAGCAGGTTAAGGACCTGCATTCTGTCAAATCACATGGAAGGATGTCTTCTTGGTATTAAGAACGTCCTTGTTGTGATATGGATGTAAACAGTCAGCAATTGGAATGTGGCTAGAAGCGAACTCCATCCATCTTTTGTAACCAGTTATCCTATTCAGGGTCGCGGGGGTCCAGAGCCTATCCCATAGGCTACAGGCACAAGGCAGGGAACAACCCAGGATGGGGAACCAAACCATTGCAGGGTGCATATGCACACAGAACAATAGAGTAACTCCAACAGCTAAACATATTTTTGAACTGTTGCAGGGAAATTGGAATGCCCAGAGGAAACCTCATGACAACACAGGGAGGACATAAAAAGACCACCCATGGAGCCATGACAGAGACTCAAACCCAGGTCCCAGGGGTATGAAGGGGCAGTGCTAAACACTGCACTACTGTGCCACCCCAAGCCAGTGATGCCACGGAGTGGACATTATAAAATATAAAACGATGAATTGTAATTGTTTCATCTTCTCAGAAACGATTCATTTCATGATTGGACACATTAGCATGAAACAAGCCAAGCGCTCCTGGTCCACTGCACATAGTACCACGTAATGTCTTCTGACAAGCAACCTTCTGCCTGTCTAAAAGTATTGCATGCTACGTGGTTCAGTTTTACCATCAAATTTACCTTGCTGTAAATTAGATTTTTTTTTTAATGAAACAGATGTTATATCATAGCACATGCATTCAAAACTTACACAACACCTTTTTTTGCTATCCCTTTCCTTAAGTTTGTATGAGTATTTAAAACATTGAAAAGTCTGTATTTTATATATATGAGTCGAGTGCTTATAGAAAAAGAGTCAGATTCTTGTGGCAGTCTCAATGCTACAGTAAAATACATGAAATCTGTACATAAAATATTATGTTCTTGCTAATGCAGGGTTTTTGTGTCTCACGGGCTGAGTGAAACATGCAGTTCAGCACCATTGCTTGCTGTCATGCCACACTTGCAATTTCTCATACTTGGGATCAACCGCATCCTGGGTGGTGTTGTGTAGTTAAATTTTCTTTAGTGAGTCCAGTGCAAGTGCTTGTGTTATGACTCTGAAGAGTGCACTGCCATAAAATAACCACAAATGTTCCACCGCTAATGTTCCCTCTGTAGTTCAATTATATTGCTGTTCTAAAAGCAATTGTTAAAAATGAACCCTTACCCCAAATATAGTCTAAAACAGATCTGCACTATGCTCACCTAATCCCAAAGTATACATCTAAGGACATAAAACACCCTCCCTAAACAACTGTTAGTGACATAACAGAAAGGCTGTAACAGTGCTAGTGCTGTCTTATTCTCTCAGTCTCTTATCCTGTATAAGGTTAGTTGAGGTTTCATCTGTACTTTGGGTTCAAAGTAATTCCCTTGACAAAAAAGGGCTTGAGAGCAAACCAAAGGATTTTTTATGTCTGTGTGACCACATGTGTGGTGTCACTCGCCGGTATGCTTGGTTTTCCTCAAGGATCAAATGTATTTATGGAATAAATGAGGGCCACATGGAAGAATGTCTCTGGAATAATCAAATCCAGATATTATTTTAAGAGTGATTAATGTGTTTTGGTTGCAAAGCTTTCTGTCCAGAAACATTAAAAACAATAATCAGCTGTGAATTAAACATATACTCCGTCCATCAAATTGTAAATGTTTTGAGAGAGGCAATCAGGCACTATATGTTAGTATACGAAAGCACTTATGTATATTTATCAATTTATTCATTACACAACATAGAAAGCTATTCTACATCCAGTTACAAAGAGAAAACAGCACATGGAATGGCAGATTTATTTTTATTTGTTCTAGCAGTATATTTGCTCAGGTTAAGTGCAGTGGACAGATACACTACAGCTTGAACAGGGGTTGAGCTGCTGTGTAATGAAAGAATGGAAGCCTTATGATTCATTTTAGCTGTGCCGGAAATTCCGAAACATGCCAAAATTTCCCCTTTCCCGTTCTTCCATTTCTGGATAGGGATTACTATTTGCCTCCGTTTAGTTGTGGGCAGTCATAACAGACATTTTTCTAATGCCAAAATATTCACTGCTACTCCACAACAGCCTGAACCACATTTTTGGACATTGTCTCCTTCCATCTTTACCATATCTCATTTTGCAAAGATGAATCAAAGCCACAGAGGAAAGTATTACGAAATATCAGATTCCTATCCCATTTGAGATTTACTAGTTGATAAGAATGCAGTACAATTTTTAGCCTTATATAGTTATGTAGTCATTTTATGCAAAAGTTGGGAAAAATCTCTGTTTATTAAATAATAAAAAACTGAAACTGAAACTCCTTACAACAGAAAATAGTCAAAATAGTCATGAAATAGTCAAAAACAGCATCACCATCAGGAGGTAGGATTGTCCAAAATGTTTTTATAAAAATGCATCTTCAATGTGTTAGCATGTTTGTCTCATACTTCTAGGACAGTGGGTCAAATTCCTGACCTGGAAGTATGTTTATGAGGAGTTTGAGTGTGCCCTGAGCATTTTGGCTCCCTCTGTTATTACATGCAATTTGGGTGAATTGGGGTCTCTGAATTGGACTTAATATGTGGTTGTTTTTTATGAGCGACGTTAGCGTCAGCCAAACCTGTCAGAAATATTTACTTCCAGCATTCAGGCACATTTCCTCAGCCAGGACAAAGTCAGGTAACAAGCACATTCACTGAGCTGTGTGGTAAATGCACTCAGAGCCAGAATCCCCCACTCAACATCTCAGTGATGTAGCCTGACCTGACGTCCATTTACTTATTTTCCACTCGTGTGTCCCGCCTTCTGCTGTGTTTTGTTTTTGTCCCTCCATAGAGCTTCTGCTAATCCCATCCTCGTCCCCATCCCCAATGAAGCCCCTGTTTCTTTGTCCTATCCCTATGTCACATGGTTCTATTGTCATCCTGTCAGGAATCAGTTCTATAAACATCTATACATCACCCAGAAGCTTTCCACTCCCTAAAGATGAGGTTTATAAAAACTCTGCTGTCAGACAAATGCGAAATATGAACACTCATAAAACTCAAAAACTACACATATTTATTCACACAAAAAAAAAAATTGTGATTACCTACCTGATTATATAGATAACAAGACAGACGTCACTCAGCTGTTGAGCAGGTGTGTCTCCTTGAAGCATAGTACACCATCATGTAGACCAGTGCTAAAATGACTTCAAATAATTTCTCATTATTATAATATCAATCTAGCATAACTAAGACTTGTTTTGGCATTATCCTGTTACATTTGTCCAGAATGAGTCAGTTACATAAGGCTAGACCTTGCCTAGACAGTTTTGTTTTAACTGGTTGATCAATACAACCTTAAAACCAGATAAAGGAAAAGCCTGTAATGACAGGCTCACGAGACAATCTGGCTGAAAGTGAAATAACTATTCATTAGTTTTTCACAATTTCTTTTGCTGGGCTTCTTGTGAAACATCTGAGGTTCCTGACAACAAACAAGCAAATGATGGTCATGCCTGTGAGGGCAAAAGAAACTTTAACTCCATTTCATAATATTGTAACGCCTGCGGGGGGTTAATGTCCCAGCATGGCCCGCGTCTACTTGTAAATAGCCCTTGATGTATTGATGCATTGTTATAGTACATATTTGTATTTCCCATTTGTGGCTTGCATGTTTACCCGTGTCTTTTGTGAACCCTGTTCGATTCTTGTGTGTCTTTAATTATTATTGTTTAAACTACACACCTTGATTACCAGCGTCTAGCCTCCCCAATTTGGTCTGCGTTTGCTGCTAATTGGCTGTTTTCAGGGCCACGTCTAAGAGTCTGTTCTACCATGGCAAGCAAGTCTTATCCATTGCTGCTCTCACGGCGTCTCAGACCGCCCAGCACTACAGTGTCTTTATTCTGCCTACTATGGACTGTCGCGGTATAAGAGTCCGATTTTGGGATTCCACCACATTTAACATAAAATATTAGTTTTATGCCAGTGTATCCCCACACATTCAAAATGCTTCTGGCGCTCCTGGATTTTGAGTGTGTTATATCCCACCCGCAGTTCTGAAACACCCTACGTGTGTGTGTTTTTATTGCAGACTGACTCCCTGACAGTTCTATTTCACAGCAGTCTGATACCCTGACATCACATTTCACTGCTGCTGGATGGTCGGCCTGTGTATTTTTATTGAAGCTGGACACTGTGATTGTATATTTCACCCTGCAGTCTAACACTCTGGGAATTTTACAATCACTGCATAATTCACTGCAGTCTGATACCCTGACCGCGTGTTTTTAATCACGCCTGAGATCCCAACACTTTGTTTTCTCTGCAGCCCGACACCCTTGAATGTATACATCACCCTGACTGTGTCTTACTAAACGCTGCTGGTCTGCACGAGATATACTCATAATTTCATATTAATAAACAGCCAGCTACTCCCTCAGCCATTGCTGCTACGTAGCAGCAGAGGTCAGTATAGACACGGTGATTCAATCAGAAGACACTAATGCAGTGAAATTTAAAAAATTGGATCAATCATAGATTTCACTTTCTTATATCCTATTAAATTCATCAGGGAGTTGAAGGACAACCAACGGTTTACTGAAAACCATAATAGATAATAGTGTGGAAGAGTTACATTTAAATAAGTAGATACATCATTTGTCTGATATAACATAAATTCATGCATTATAACTTGGTACTTAATTATGTGTTAGCTGCTGTCATTCAGTGTTTTAAAAAAACTTTCAATTTATTCACGTTCCCTTATTTTGCATCCAGTCCTGCCTGCTGTAGGCTCCAGCCACCTGCCCACAAATTTTATTTGCTATACTGAATTAAACACAAAATCTGACCTACTTTAATTTCATAAATACATTTAATTCATAGAATCAAAAAAAAAATTGTCAAAAAGTGGATTCAAAGAGGACACATAATGCAAAGCATCCTGCAGCAGACCATCCCACCTGTGCCGCAGGAGACACTAAGGGACAGTCGCTGAGTCTGATGGACAGGACAGCATAAGAGATGTAACCAGAGGTGTGGGGCTGCTGACAGGACACCAGGTTCCGGAACAAGGTGTGCTGGAGAAGAACAGAACAAGAGGAGAAGAGTTTCCATAGCAGGTAACATGCTGCATTAATAACAGACTGGCAAGCCAAAAGTTCTGTGTTTATTTCCCAATAACGTCCCTGGAGAATAAGTTCATATGATTGGTGGAGTAGAGGAATGGAAAGCCAGAAGACAGGACTAGAAGAAAAGTCAAACGAATGAATTACAAAACAGAAAAATACAACCACAACAAACCAAAACTATAACAGACATTAAGGAGTACAAAGGCTGGGGCTCTGGAATCAACGAGACTCTGCCCAGTATCTGGTAAGCCTGGGCCTTCAGGTCGTGAGTCCCAGGCAATACACACATAAAAGTATCTAGTCCATGAGACTTTATGATTTTTCTGTGCTTACAAGAAAGCAGCAAGACTTTCGTTGGCATTAAAATGTCATTGTAAACAATTGCATACATTATTAAATAGTTTGTAACCCATGGACAATTAATTGTCAGTTTTTGCTAATGAAGTTCAATATTTGTTAACCAAATAAAATTACTGTAACCTATTTAACTCTTGTTCATGTAATCCTTAAAAGGTTGTTTGAATAAAAAAATTAGGAAAGAGCATAAAAACAATTGGATTAAGAACTGGCCCTGTGAGCGAAGCGTTTCACGAAAAAGTTTAATTATGTAGTTAACTTGCGATGTCTAAACCATCACAGTCTAGTTAGTAAGCTACTAATTAACTTAATAATGGATAACACTGAAAAATATCAGCATTTCCTTTTGAAGTAAAGTATCTGCAATGCAAACCGAAAATTATGACAAGATGCAATATGACGGAGAATGAAAAGGTATGTAATGCATGAGAGCTATGAGGATTCTGTGTAGCTTGGTTGACTGAGTGGCTTGAGTTTCTGGTAGCAAGGTCCATCTAGGCTAGGCTGTGTAAACACAATATTCATATTGCCTCATCTACTTGCTGTCAAGGTCATGATTTAATTACAAGGTGTGGTTTTGGAATGTGAACTGACTTGCTCCAGAGAAATTCCTATGTAGAGGAAAAAAGTCACATAACTCAGTTGCTTAATATTTTGAGTGTTTCATCCCCACAAACTTTACACCAGTTTAGCCATTTGTGTAAATTTGTATCTCACTGAAGCACCTTAGCTGACAGGTTTAACAACAGACTGCTCAAGGATGCAGATCCATTCGTACAACTCTCACAGAAACGTGACCTTGCCTGCTCATCTACAGATAGTGCAGACGAGATGCAGTTTCAACACGCATCTTCCTGCGACAATTGCTGTACAACAGGAGAAGTGAAAGCTGTCTATCAGCTTCCTCCCACGACAGGAAGTGGCTACTTAAACTTCCTGGTTGTCATTTCCTCATGGGAAAGGCAGCAAGAAGTAGAACGGGAACCTTGCTTCCAAGCAACACCGAAAGCCATAAAAATAGTTCTGAAGTTCATTTTTTTAGCAAAATGGTTTTGCTGCTTCTAGTTTCTGTTCTTTTTTTCTTAGCAGAAGGATTGTACTGCTTCTAATTTGAGCCCTTCCTTCTCCTTTAGTACAGTATCAGACATAAAAATTCGAAACAAGGATTCTCTGTGCTTCCACATCAGCTTAGGTAGAACTGTATTAGAATAATGGCAAACCTTGGACATTAACATTTCTTTCCTAATTCAGCAACGAGATATATATATATATATATATATATATATATATATATATACTGATATAGCTATTGACTTTTCTGAATGTTGAGGTTTTTTCACCAACTTTCTTTCACTGCTGTTCTGCTGTTCTGCTTTTTTTTCAGCAAGCCTAGAGCAATCGCTGTTTGAAGCTGAACCCATAAAATAAGCAAAGTAGCTTGTTCATTCGCTGGATGACACCACATCCATAGGAATGAGGCTTTTTCACAGATGAAGAACAGAGCATCCCGTTATAGCCTCAGATTATCAGTATTACCCAGTTTCTGAACTCAATGTCAAATTCAGACCATCATTTAGTCTGAATTCACATTTAAATGATGCATGTGTGCATTTCTGTGTGCTTGCTCCAGTGTAGTCTGTAAGGTGTTTGTGAGTTTCTGTGCCTGTCTGTGTACGTGATGTCTGTGTTTGTGTGCATGAGCAGCTTGTGTGCAAGTAAGTGTTTTTCCATACAAGGTATATACACTTAATGAAGCTTCAAGGTGCGTATAGAAAGGGTTTCATTTTTAATCATTACAAAACATGCATAAAGAAACACAAGCCACACTAGTATGGTTTAAGAATAAGCAAATAAACATCCCTTAATGACCTAAAGGTTTGAGTCCTATTAGAATTTGTAGAGGACAACAGTCCATAGCTGATCTCTAACACCTTGAGACTACCAGTGAAAATTAGTTAAAATTATACGCATTAAGTTGGTATGTGAACATTGGAAGAGAGAAAGACATCTTACGATTTTGTGCCAAAGCTGATTCCGACACATACTGAGTATGGGTTCTGAATGGCAATCTATATTTTTACCCCTTAAGTACTGATATGCCTAAGCGGCAGAGATATTGTTATCTCTAAAGTCTCATCTTACATATAGCAAATCTACCTTCCAACCTTTGAATTCAGAGTAAAAAAAGACCATGCAGCACCACATCATAACAGGATAGACCATTGCTAGGATCTGAATATGTGTATGCATTCGATATTGGTGTATAGCAGGTAATTCGACCAAAAGCAGTTTTTCCATCCTGCAGTTTACACATTGCTTTTATTTGGCTTTTTAAGAGCATCGCGGCACAATCCCTGCTGGGACTGACATGAGCTTTTTTTGTGCTTAGCAGTTTATCTCTTTCACCAGTTTCCTTGCCTGTTTTGAACCAAAATGTACACTAATGTAAAGTGATGGAAAGATATGCAGCATAGGTTGGAAGAATTAGGCCATAAAGGGCAAAAAAACAAAACTTTGCTCCACCCCCACCCAAAACATCTCAGCGGTGCTGCCTGCTTATGTGGGAGGTGCTGGTTTATGTTACATTAACATTATTATACGTTATCTACATGCACAGCACACAAGGATTTGCAAACCGCAGGTTTCCCCATTTTTAACAGCTGCATAATTCCTGAAGACTTACAGGTTATTGTGATCACCTGTGACTCCCAGCCATGCTATAAAAACAGGCAGGCAAACATTTTATGCAAATTCAATTTGCTGGGGGCAGTGCTGTAGTCCCTCCTATTGGTTGACAATAATTAAATAGACGGTGGGAGTAATTAGCACAACTGAACTAATTAACTTCATGCAAAGAGGTGAACTGAAGGTCACGTAAGCCTTTATAGTGAAAGACCATATTGTGAAATGGTAAAATTAAATCAAAACAAGTGATTAAAAATTATCCATTGTCAAGCCTTTTCAAAAATGTTTCCAGCATGCCACGCTACCAAAAACATAGATCAAGGTGAGGAACAAAAGCAAAAGCAGTACATAGATGTAGTCTATTTAAGTGGGTGGTCTTGGTTCATTCTATGCTGGCACGTAAACTATTTTATATTTACTTCCATTATACCACTGTCAGTCAAACTGGCTTTGGTTTTATCACCTCAGAGTTAATCCGAAATGTATCTGAAATTTGTGAGTCCTTTTTGAATTTGAGGCTTATTCAAATTTTATGCTCAAGGCCAAAAATAAAACTTGGCTGGAGAAGATGACTAAATGCAGCCGGCACATGTTGGAATTAGTAAGATTCCGTCTCACAAAGACAGCATTGGGCAGTATTTCTACAGCAGGTGGGGTGCTGCTTCAATAAAGGACTGGAAAGCCAAAGGTTATAGCTTTAGTTCCCGATAACGGTCCTGTTTAAAAAAGAATTCTTCAAATACAAATGTGTGCATTTGTGGAAGAAAAGTGCGATACCTGGGTATAGCATAAAACTGTTTCTTTCTGCTTAGATACAACACAACTAGTATACACTGTTGCAGCATTTACACACTGCCCGTAAATCAGTCACTATACAGACACACAGCGATCCCCAGAAGCGGTTTCATTTCCTCCTTAAATCTACGTTGCAAGGAGGATTATTCAAATTGAAATGGGAACAAGTAAACAAAATGGTTTTGCAGCACTGAGCAAATGAAATCCAAATAAATGTGTCTTGTAGGAAAAGTTAAATATAGTACAAGTGTTCTTAATCCAGTAACATGCTCTCGCCACAGTATAATATCTGGAGTAAAATGACAGATCCTATTACTGTAATCACATTAGGATATCACTGCATGCATTTAGGTTTAGCTGCTTAATTGCTTCCACATTATAAATGCTGCTCGTGTCTGGTGGTAATACGGTATAGCTATATTGTAAAAAAAAATTATTAAATAATAAAATTATGGAAGGATGTATCATTAACCTTTTAAGTTGCTGTAGTTTAATCAGGAATGCAATCTATGACAATTACACTTTTCAGTTGCAAAATAGTTTACAACTAACAAGTTCACAGCTAACAAATTTTGACAGGAAAAGCACAAGGAATAGGAACATTAATCAAACATACACACACACAGAAAAATTTAAATACAAATCAGTTTTTCATCAATTCTTTCAATGCACAATATAGAATATCATCATCAGGGGTCACAGTCATTAACAGCTGGTCCAAACTTTCTCCACCACACCAACTTCATGACATACTTGTCAAGCCTAGACATGCTTGGTGTGCCCCACCTGCTGAGGTCATACCATCCTCCACAAACACCAGGAATTGACAACTGACACCATGTGACAGGGACTCTTTGTGTTTTCAGGGATGACACTCTGTCAGTCCAAATAAAAAGCTTTGGATCAGGTTTACTGCTTGCAAAAATAATAATGGTAATGATCTGGGGGACTGTTATTGTCGTCTTGTGCCATGTGAAGCTTGATCCTGAGCGGTGACACTGTGCTGGATTCGCTCCGCAGGGGAGACACTAACCCCAAGACAGTGTTTTGCACAGGAAGCTGGTGTATGTGCCTGCTTCAAGAATAATTGGGTGTCAGAAAAAAAATAGATGTAATATCTCACTTTGACAGTATTTTGGTGTGCATCATGACTAATATTGTTTTTAAGAGCACCTCACAACTCCACCAGACCTCCACCAGATATCATTTCATAAATACTACATGGTTTCTATCAAGTTGTTTCATTCAGTAATTCACTAATTTCCTTGCTTACAGGTAAAAACAAAAAAATAAACAGCAGAAATGACTTGAACAGGCAACCTTGATGTATCTTTTGCAGGTAATAACTTGTCTTGCAATACATATTAGGGAGCAGACAATATCAAATTCTGAAACTTAATAAGGTAAAATATTGGGGCGAAAAGTATTGCACTTTTTAGACTTAACTGTAGATACTCTGTTCCATATATTTTCCATTCCTCTGTGTCCTGTGCGCTTCCCCATGTACGTCTTTCCTACTTTTCATCCAAGTTAGGAACAACGTTTATTTGTCATAGCAGTAGCGTTCTGGGCTAAATATAGAATATTGTGCCAACACCTGCAGTGAGGTTTGCAATGCATGCAAGAGCCTTATAAGCTCTGAAACTAAAACAAGAACGATGCTAATTCATACTACGATGAGCTATTTAAAACTTAAGCTGATCAAAGAAAATATCAGTATCAATATATATATACTGCTTATACTACAAATAAAGCTGCCTTACCCCGATACAACATCGTTCCTAGAGAATGAGTACCAATTTCTGCCTGATGTTGACTTTGCAATCAGAAATCAGTAGTCTAATGTACACGTTGCTGAATGAACTAAAGATCTCTCATTCTTACTAGACCTGCTGTGTACAATGGTTTTCTTAGCCTAAATAAGCCCTCCCCTAAATACTACACACACACACACACACACACACACACACACACACACACACACACACACACAAGCACATACCTGTCATTATCTGTGTCTCTAGACACAGTGTCTGAGCCTCCATGTGGTGTGTAGCTCGATCTTAACCGACTGTGCTTGTGACTGGAAGATTGCTGGTTCACATCCCCTGGTCGCCAGAGTGATTTTGTCATTCGGCCTTTAAGCAAGGCCCTTAATCCCAACTGCCCCAGGGACTAACTAACCCTACCTTCTCAACTGTACCTCACTTTGGATAAAAATGTCTGACAAATAAATATACAAACATTAGTCTTTCTCTAACTTATATGGCCTGGGTAACACACAGTTTTGGCGGGACAATTGGGGAAATTATCCAAGGTTCGGGCCCAGGAGGGGGCCCTTGTGGGAGGGGCCATGCATCATGGGGGCTTGGTTTTGTCCCGGGCCCAGGAATTATGCATGGCGGGCCTAAACACCTGTCTGTATGTGTGTCTCAGGCATCACAAATACATGTATCCATAGCAGTTACTCTATGCTTGTGCCTGAAATTACAAACTGCCCTCTGCTGCTCAGAGCATCTGGGTTATTCCTACAGCTCCCTATGCTAAATGTCATGCTAATCTTTGTGAAAGGTTAATATGTCACCGTAGGGCACCTCACCTCACCGTGAGATGTCCTCACAAAATTGTGGAGTTCATCATTAGGCCCAGGATACTGAGCACTGCATATAAGGCACTGCATTCTCGATACAGGGCACTGCATACTAGACGCTGGGCTCTGAATAATGACTACTGCAACACATACACTAAACCCAGAATAGTGGATGCTGTTAGCTAAATGCAAGACACAGGAACGTTTCTTTGAAGCTTGTGCATCCAATAGGAGCGACTGAAGCTGCACATTATTAAGTATATAACTATGTATATAATAAGTATATAACTATGAGTATGCAGAAAATTAAAACAAGTAGTAAGACAAGAATGTCCCATAAAATAAGCAATGTCCTCCCTCTTAAAGTAAACCATCTTACCAATTTTTTTTGTTTTTAGATAATGTTTATGCTGTGTGTCAAGATACTCCTACAACTGTGACTCTTTTTGGCTCCAAGTCCAAATTCAGGCTCTGAGACAAAGATCCAGCTGCAAACCTGCATGTACTTAATGCACAGTTGTGAAAGGGAGGACATGAGCAGCACGCACTTCGCTCCTACATCTCGACAGAACTGCTTGACGGCTTAATTGTGGAAAGTGATGTTTATTCCGTCATCAAATCAATAGCTTTGGGTAGCGCCAAGAGCAGCACTGAGATGGAGACTTACCCTGCCCCGATGTTGTCATGGTAACGGCAGCCATAACAATAACACAGCTGAGAAAGATTTCACTGGGCCTGTGCTAATGCATGCTCTCGCACACGGCTGAGATTAAATGAGCTTTTCCCTCCCCCGTAGCTTAGGGAAATATGCTAATATAGCAGCCTGCAGAAGATGAGTAGGCCTACTGATGTAGGACACTGGTAATAGTTACAACAAGAATGCCATGGGGAAACAGCAGTTTGGTACTTGTAAAAGTTAACCTTCCCAGACCAAACATCTTGTTTTCCCCAGAGTGAAACCATATCAGAGAAGCCGTCTTCCCCTCTGACCAGCCATGTTTCTCAATGAGCAGCTATGCATCTATTACAGTCTGTTTACCCTGTAAGTAAGGTTTGTTTTATCAGGTACAAAAGATTTTTTTGCAGCCCAATATAAACAAAAAAGCAGGTGGGTGTCTCATTTGTCTGAGGTCCTGAACTACAAATGAACTCAGGTGTGATTCCTCCTTCATTTCCACCAAGGAGAAAGCAGTCAGCTTAGGCCAAAGCATTAATAGATAGTGTATTGTACCCATAACTGTGTCCAGGATAGCTGGTTGGGAAATGGATCATTTATGATGCATTTCAGTGTATGGTGTATTGCAAATCTGTTTTTTGTAGATTAGGAATGAATAGATCATCTAACAGTTGAACATATACTATGGTGTCGAAATCCCTACTGCACATCCACTTTTAGCACCTCCACTACATGGAGTGAGGATCCATACTCTCCTGAATACCTGCAAAAATGGGTCACACCATTACTTTTCAGAACGGCGAAACCATAAGAATCTAACAAAAAAATGAATAAATATATAATGCCTATTATACTAATAACCAAATCGCTGAGATACTGAGCTGGCAAACACTGCCGTGTCTGGGGAACACAGACCGGCCACATTCTCCCAGACCAAAACTTTGATCTTCATCCTCAAGGGTAACAGAGCATGTCATGGTCGACAGCACACTATGTAATATAACCTGATACCGTGTATACAGTAATGTACAACGTGCACTGCTCCATACTTTACAATGTGACCTGACAGAGTTATTTCCATATCGTATGACCTGATGTGGTCCACGCCATACAATAAGGCTATACAGAATAGCATAGGTTCATAATGTTCAAGCCACACAGTATAACCTAATTTGACAAGCTGCATTATTACCATACCTTACGTAACAAAATATGATATAGTGCAATAATAACCTGTCCATAGTATAAAATACATTATATATGTGATGTGACGTAATTTTTTTTTTAGGATAATCAAAAATGACCCATAACAATGATTGGTCACCAACAATTCCATACCTCACAATATAACGTCCAGCAGCTTATAAACTGTTATTACAAGCAGAAACTATAGCATATTACTACAGTGTGTCAAATGTAATGGCCCTCCACATCCAAGATGTTCACTATTCCAAGCTAATAAATCTAACTAGGTTAGATTATCTGGATCATATTTTTTACAAGGAAATTTAGACATTATTATATAGGTTTTTTTCAAAATGGACACAAACATAAAACGGCAGCAAGAAAAAAAAGCAATGCAGCTAGGATGGGGCAGTCCTTTTCTGCATTTCACTATTTCTCTCCATGCATCTGTCTGACAATACGTTGCCCGGGCGACCAGCACACGCATTACTAGGGGGTCAAAGCCATCTGTAATTCTATTGGTTGCAATGCCAAAACCAGAGCCAATCAGATTCGGTATATTTGGGGCAATGGGGGAGAGGGAGCTCCTCCGTATTGCCCACATGAAGGCTGCCCAGAGACTGTTACAGTAACTGAACATATGATGCCCACAGTACATATAGAAAACCATCAGACCTATAATCCAATGAACACAGTATCCATTTACATTTATAATTTGTTGCTATGAGTCTCCAACACAAAGGACACAGATACTTTGTCTGTAATGGTTTATTCCTCAAACCAGAAATGTTCTGTAATGCATCTGGACAGAAGACACCTGATTTATTCTTGCCCTATGTCACTACAGTTTAAGGTACTCACAGTTTAATATGTGAAATATGAATCAGCCTTATTACATACATCTGCTTCCACTGTGTCAACCTGTATGCCTTGTGATTCAGTTTCTATTTACTCTGTTTCCAGAATATAATATTCTGGTTCACATATCCAGTACCCAATACTGAAGTAGACAAGTATGCTTTCAGGCTTTCTTCACAATCCTGAAAAAAGCACTCCAGGTGTGTCCAAGTCTTAGGATTCATCCTTTGGTTGTAGTTGACTTAAACTGCTGAAATGTGATACGCACCTGTGCATAAATGGCACAAATATCAGTTATAAGCTTGTTTTGTAAAACGTGCTTGTGAAACAACCATGGATGCAAAATCTCATACATCCACCGGATGAATCTGCTTCCCTTTGATTCATCTGGGCCAGTGTCCATGTGCACTGAATCACGGTCATGATGAAACAGCCAGCATAACCTCTACCACGGTGACGGCGAATGAGCAGATAACACCATCATCACAGCGATGGCAACCAAGCAGCTATCACTGCCACTGTGGTGATGGCAAATGGTGCGGTGATGCACTTGGCAGACAACAGGTTTATTTCTCAAACCAGAAATTTCATTATAATATTAATACAGGAATCCATTAGACCAAAGGAAAAATCGATTTACTGCTGTAAAAGTTAACAAATACATAACATTTCAATAAATGTTATGGTTTTTTTACATCTTATATACTGAAATCTTTTGGTCACAGTCCAGTGACTGTACTGACATGGCAGTTGACAAGTCTGTCCAGCAAGAAGGCATGTCTTACAGTGGCTTTATCTGGTTAGTGGTTGGAGCTGGGATTTACGTCAGCTTTGTTATCCAACGGCTATTTTGATGTTTTGGAAAAGTACCTCAGATAAGGGATGCTGTCATCTACAGGAATTAGAATCACATGTAATGTCAGATGTCCCAGGGAGGCTTTGTGTGGCTATTTTTTTTGAAGGAGCACTGTCAGTGACACCATGCTGCTTCCAAATCCTCTTTGTTTATCTTTGACAAGACCGACGACAACCCCTGTTCACCTCCACCTTTGTTAATATGGCCACCAGGCTACTAAACACAGGTTTAAAACAGACTATAACAACCATGCAATAATTTCTCTGCTTCTAAATGTCTTTTGGCCAACATATGGTATCCTAAACAAAGTCACACCCACATTCCATGCATGACATGGAACAATTGACTTACTTATGCTACAGGAAAATAAACCTGGAGACAATATGTCATCGGACCTGCTCGTCCGATCCTCCTGTGTGCCACACCCCCCTCGTTACCTCGTGTTAATTCCCAACTGTGATCACCTGTTGCCTGTTATTTTTGGCTTGTCTTGTGTATTTAAGTCCACGTTCTGTTCAGTCTGTTTCCCCAGAGCTGTCATTGATGTTAGTTCATTGCTGTCTGCCCTGTGTTCCCCCAACTAAAACACCGTATCCTGCATCCTCGCCTGCTTGCCTCGTCCTTCCCCGCTTTCTGTCTGTTCGCCAACCAGCGATCACAACCGAATTGCAGACTTGAACGCGGACTTAAATACACAAGACAAGCCGAAAACAACAGGCAACAGGTGATCACAATTGGGAATTAACACGAGGTAATGAGGGGGGCGTGGCACACAGGAAGATCGGACGAGCAGCTCATGACACAATAAAAGGCCTTATCTTGGATTTGAGTTTTCTTGATAACCAATGTCACCGCTGCATTACAACATTAATCCAGACCGGTAAAAAGTGTAAATGCTGTATCGTATCTAAATTCATCAGGGAAAGTGAACCTGTCCATCGAACAAAATGCAAATGTAAAATCTGTGCTCTAAGTAACACTTGATTTTAATCTACAATAACATTACTGCATCTTGTTTTATAGCCGCCATATAAATAGATAGAACTGCACTTGTGTAGGCGATTGTGTCTACTAGAGAAGCAAAACAAACCTTCCTCAGAAAAAGAAAACGATAAGTCAGAGTTCAGGGAGAGACACACATTATGTAATGAGTCTGGTTTGAATTTTCCCTGAAAAGTAAAAATGCCTGCGATGGGTTGGTGCCCCATCCTGAGTTGTTTGCTGCCTTGTGCCCATAGCCTCCAAGATAGGTTCCAGACCCCCTATGACCCTGAATAGGACAAGTGGATTCAGAAAATGGATTATTATGGTTTTGGAAATGTATTATGGAAAAGGAATGGATGGATGGAAAAATACATCTCCCTACATCTATCCATCCATCCATCCCTTTTCCATAATACAAAACCAGGATCATGTGGGCAAAGAAACCGAAACGTTCAGTATAGACATGTTTGCATAACAACAGAAACTGGGGACTCCAGCAGCCAGTTCTCTGCAGCACATGAAGATCCCCACAGAACAAGATAAAGACAGCGGTGTGAGAGCTCTGCACCTGCAACTATTTTTAATAATAGAACTGAAACAAATTATAGCAATTATAGCCAACATGCCTTGTTTAACGTGATACAACAAGTTGCGGGGTGGATACATGCCACAAGGGTGTGACAGAGTTGTTGGACAGCAGTGTTGAGTCAAACAAAAGGCTTTCTAAGAGAAAATTCAAATATAAAAATGGATTGATATAAATAAAGTGTAAATGTAAATCAAGGTCAGCTAGGTTTCAATCGAAGCACTTGTTAGTTCAGGGTCGATGATCAATTGCCTTGGACAGCAATGTATTCATTTAACCTAACCCCAGTTAAGTTCCTAAAATCAAAGCTACAAGGTAAAATAGTTAAAATTTGAATCTTCTGGCCTATAAACAACAGAATCATGTCCCTTAAATTAGACATACTGTTAGGTTAAAGTTGACTGTGCTAACTGCTACATCCGAAGAACATCGCTTGGTTTAACATACTAAAGGCCTGTTTAAGCTGCTCCATATGATTTGCGGATTCAGCAAACTCTGGAGTTTTAATTTAAGCTACAGAGGGATTCAGTTGGTCAGGCTGAGTGCTGTGTTTGCTAAAAACTGCAAAATCAGCAGTGCCTAGAGACATGTACTGGCAGGCAGTTGGCTGCCAACAGGGACAGATGTGACAACGACCCTATGCTGTGTGGAAGCCAAGTGATCACTCTTATTATGCCAACTAGCCGTGCCATGCCATAATTCAATATTGCCTTAGCAGTCCCTCATGCTCTACCTCTTGTCGTTTAAATATGCAGCTATAGCTATCCCTACCAGGGTTATTCTGTATTTTACATGCTCATCTATATATGGATTTATTCATTGAATACTTTTTATTTTCATACCAGTATTAAAGGCCCTCCCCAGGATACGAGTGAAATGCATTTCCATAGTATGCCTTTGTCATATTTGTAGCCAATAATAACAGAAAATAATAACTGTTAACTGTTAATAACTGTTGATAAGTGTACAATAATAATTAACAGTAAATAATAATAATAAAAGTACACACTGTACTGCACTGTACCTTAAACCGACGCACTGCTGAAGCTGCACCGTGTTTTCACAAGCGTCACAAAGTAGTGTGTGTGTGTGTGTGTTTGTTTTTACAAACTCTTGCATTTAACTCAATTTTTTAATATAATAGGCTTTATGGCAGTCCAGTCATAAATAGGAGTTGTCCGTAAGTTGGACATTATTAACCCGGGGACTGCCTGTACTCAGATATCTGGTTTCAAGCAATTACATAGCTCAGTTCTATCTATTGATCTAGGGTGAGTTCCCTGAAGTTTTCTTAACGCTACGTCATTTCTAAGTTCTATGTCAACTTTATCAAACCCCTTCCTTGTCATATTTCCAGGAGCTGGACCACTCAACCAAAACAAATAATGTCTGGTCATTATAATGATCCAGAGAACTGTACGTGCAACTTTCAGTTTTACTTAATCTGTGACCATTTTTATGCAGTCATTCGTATCCTTTATGGCATTACTGCATTTCATTATTTTCCAGGGGTACTACTGACTATCTGCAATGGGTTGGTGCCCTGTCCTGGGTTATTACCCATCACATACACAGGGGAGAGGTGAGATGTTAAATTAACCCCAACATGACAGTTTTAGACAATGCTACATACTAAGTCACTGTGCCACAAAATCTTCTTCATAAAATTAAGCAACATTTTGCTTAGTTGTTATGACCTACAGTGTATAAAGCAGCAATAGTCAGCTCAGCAGAGGGGGTGTATTGTAAGAGCACACACCCACTGCTTGTTAAAAGTTTATGAACTGGACTTGTGAGATGGTTGCTAGTCCTAGCAGGATAAACATTTTTACACCCTAGAAAAAAAGTTACTAGTGGTTCTGATTTGTTTTTTTTCTTGCAAAATATTACACAATGTTTGCCAGCCCGTTGCATCTTTCTGAGAGAAGCTGTTCTTTTTCTAAGCATCTCATGTTTATTCCTTATGACTCCAGACTCAAAAAATATATAAGCATATTCTGCTCTGATGGATACTTCTGTCATCCTAAGCATCTTAACATAAAGGTGTTGGGGTCAGAAATGGGCCTATTGTGTGGAATTAGTGTTCAGAAATCAAACAAAATTATAAACAAGTGAACTGTAAAAATATCTATCATGTATTGGGTGACCACTTAAATTACCAACCAGATATCACCGTGAGGGAGCAGGTTCAAAGTAACTGAGCAAGTTACTTAACAATATTTTGTCAATTTGGGTAAAACAGACAAATGTCTGTCAGATATCTGTCGATTTTAAGCATTATTTAGTTGTGTCACACATACCTGGTGTGTCTGGGGTTAATTTGGGCCCCGGTCTTACTTGAGCCAGGACCCACAGAAAAAACGTAGCTTATTATTTATTCTGTGCTCAGACATTACCTCATGCCCTGTTTGTTCAAACTGCTTGGCATCTTTCTGAATGCAGTCATTTATTCCATGCATGTTTGTAGCTGCATCCTCATAATATAAACCTCACCCTATGAAAGAGTCAACTTTGCTTGTTTTCCAGCATGTAAACTTTCCTAATGCTTTAAATTTGGCTTTGAACATAGAAATGTAGGGTTTCTTTCTTCTGGTACAGGAGACCACAACCTGCATACTAGGTTTTTTTCTTTTCTTTTCTTCAGCTAACCCATTTTCACTTAGGTTTGCCTGGGAACATTTCACCACAATAAACTGATCTGGACTCCGTGTCTATTAAAAGAACGAGGGACAGGTACACGGGAAAATATATAATTGGAGGAAATAAACATAATTGTTAATGAAAATATAATTATATTTAATCATCAGTTAAAATTCATCAAAACGAATACAAGGTTGCAAACTTTGGTCAGCTGGTTGGAATGAGATTTTCAATTCGAGACAAGTCTGCACACACATTTACATGTATGTAATAGTTTTACTACCTTGTAAATAGTTTGTAGGGTTTGCAAACTACCCCAACACTTTTCATGTAACTGATTTAGGTTTCTAATGAAATACTATAGATTTGCCGTAGTATTTCTTACGTGAGACTCTGAAAGTGCAAGTGCCCGATGCGTGCGTTGGTAATCCTGCCAGTGCCAGCAACTTCAATAATGCCCAAGTAATTTCTGGGTAATTGACAAATGATGCCTGACAAAGAAACGGGTGACCAATTCCAATTATGAAACTAGTTCTTGCAATACATTTCGTCGGTTTCGTGAAGTACGTCACCTACTTCCTCCGCCGAATGCAAGTATATTGTTTCAGTCATATACTTTTCCCCCTAACGTGGTAACTAGCACTCAAACATACTTAACTTAATGCAATGTTCTCGCCCATATTAATTTCAGATAATCTTAAGGGCGATTCATAGTAAATACTGTTTAATTACTGTGATCACAATTAATTTAGCTGACGCCCAGTTCCTATAGTGTTTCACCTTACGGACAATGTCCGATGTCTTACGGGCGCTCATCGGTTAGAAGAGAAACTATGCCGTCAGGTTTTGCTACGGATTTACAGAGATCAAGGGCAGGGCTGCTAGAGCTGGTCCTTCTGCTCTATTTCCGTAGGAGTACATCTACATAATAATAATAATAATAATAATATTAACAATAATATTTTTTAAAAGTTAGGTGCGGATCCAATTTGTGTTCTTTGCGACCAGCCTCTTAAACCGATTCTACACGTCACCAACATTAGCGACAGTACAACCGGTGGCGTGCAAATAAACAAGAAGCGGGAACATTTATGTGCTGTGACCTCGACGAAATGTGGAGTAGAAGGTAATGAACGTGTGACATCAACACAGGGTGGTTTCAGGAACTGGAGGAATAGTAGAGGGCGTGTGTTTTAGTAATCAGATAAGCAGAGTCCCTGAGCCTAGCTGACGCGAGCGAGGGCAGAGGGAAAACTGCACGCGCGTTCAAGCCAGTTCTGTAACGGGGGAGAGATCAGAATAATCATCTTTTATTTCATTTTTAAGGCGAATAGTTGTAACTTTATTAAGTATCAGGTTGTTTCCAGACACCCTGAGTGTGCGAGTGGTTTTTGCAACATATTTTGAACGGATCTAGGCGGTTACGCAGGCTTTTCCAAACCTCGACGGAGTACCAGCAGTGGATGGCATTCGTATACAGTGTCAAACCGTCTGAGACATGTAAGCATCCATGACTTGCGAATCACAATTATTTTCGGGAAATTGTTTTTTTTTTTTTTTGTATATTCTTAGTGTGTAATTTTTGCATTTACCTGTAAACGAGCTTCTCTACGCACCAGTACATGTGGGATCATCTGCGGCTGTAAGGAATACAAGAGGATATAGTCAAATAAGTAATGTTCAAAAACGTAAATATTTACTTAAGATATATCAACTCAAATAACAGACAACTAAGTTTACCACGAAATACTTGGTTTTATGTAAAATAGTACACTAACAATAATGTGTCGGAAAAACAGAATATTCCATCTATACATTTTACCGTGTACAGTTTTGGGGATAAAATGATTTCAGGGATAGCTACTTGGAGATGTACAGTGTTTTTGTGTTTATTTTCGGGGTCTTGTTCTTCACTTACGAGTTGTGCGAGCACGTCAGCTAGGCTAACGCCAGCTATCCGTACAGGACGGGAATGCGAATGTGAGCGCGGGGGTGTGCGAGTGCGCACGCGCGCCTGCAGCGCGAGCGCCCTGCGCGTGGTTATGTGCGCGTGGTCCGTCGCGTCCGCTCTTTTACTGGTACAGCAGGGCGCGAGTGTTTCTTGTTATTGACATTGTTTCTTGTTATTTACAGTACACCATTTAGCCTATGTACATTCATATTTTCTCTCCCCAGGTGACTGATTGGAAGCCCCTTTGAAAGTCCCTAACTTGAGATCGTTGTCAACAGACAATGATTTGGTGTCATGAGCGTGTTCATCAGATTATGAGGGCTGAGCAGAGCGAGAAGGACGGATAGCATGGAGACCCCTTTCTATCATGATGACACCCCTGACCTTCCCCAGCTGGAAGCACTCCCACAATATCCAAGGCACCAGAGCCACAAGGTGATGAATAAGAGAAACATGGCTGGTCAGAATTTTCCTGCTGCTGTGGGTGGTTCCCCTGGGCTGAAACTATTGCAGGAGCAGCCGGCAGGTTCAGGGGCCGACTGCAGCGCCAGCCCCACTGGTGTAGGCATCAGCGGCGATGCCAGCGGCCCTCTGCTGGCTGCGTCCGACATGAGTCTCCTGAAGCTGGCAGGTCCTGACCTAGAACATCTCATCATTCACTCCCCCCAGGGTAGGGGAAGCACCAGTCCTTTCCTCTACCGTGGCCAGGTGACCAATGAGCAAGAAGGCTTCGCTGACGGTTTTGTAAAGGCTCTGGCCGATCTGCATAAACAGAATCAGCTGGTGGGGGCCCCCATTTCTCCGTCTCCCCCTGTTCAGGGTGCTTACCAGAGGGGTGTGGGCCTTACAGGGGAGATGCCTGTATACACCAATCTTAGCAGCTACAGCCCTGCGCAGATGCCGCAATCTGCACAGTACCCTCCCGGGCCCTTGGCTTACCCCGGCACTACACACAGCCGTGGCCCCGACGAGGCACAGACGGTCCCCGAGGTACCCCACCCGCCCGGGGACTCTGCTGGCCCCTCGCCGCCAGCATTGTCGCCCGTCGACCTGGAGACGCAGGAACAGATCAAGGCGGAGCGGAAGCGGCTGCGGAACCGCATCGCCGCCTCCAAGTGCCGCCGGCGCAAGCTGGAGCGCATCTCACGACTGGAGGAGAAGGTGCGCACACTCAAGGGCCAGAACGCCGAGCTGGCCTCCACCGCCGGCCTGCTTCGCCAGCAGGTGGCGCAGCTCAAGCAGAAGGTGGCCAACCATGTCACCAGCGGTTGCCAGATCGCCGTGAGCTCGGCCTCGGCAGCCAAGAGCGGGGAGGCATCCGGCTGCTGAGCCTGCTGGGTGGGTTAGCTGCAGGGGTGGGGGCAGGCCAGGGCTGCCTTGCCCGACTGAGACTTTGCACATAACTTGGAAGGAAAGAATGGGGAAACCAAACTGGAATTATGCCCCATCCTTGATTGAGGGCCAGGCCCAGGAGTTGCTAGGGTGGGACACACAGTGCCCTGTTGCCCTTTAACAGACCCTTTATGGATTTTTACCACCAGATAGCAGTGGGCTGGTGATGCACTCAAAATGGAAAATGAAACTGGTAGATCTAAGCTGGTCCTATCCTGACATATTTAAATTTATCTAAGTAAAATTTACTCAGATATTTCATAGATGTTTCGTGATTTACATTTCCTTGGTAACTTTGACTGCGAGTGCAGTATCCACAACTTGAGGATGCCGCCATGGGAGTGTCTCGGATATATTGCCAAATGAACAACATTTTCTTTTAATGGCTTGATGATAGGTTTTCAAAAAACTCTTCATTTTTGTCTTTAAAGACTTCTAAAGGTGTCTTTCATAGTCAATGATGTCGCATTGCTTAGTTTAGACCTAATGGAAGTTTATGGTTCATGTGGTATGTTCCTCTGCCAAGAAGCTAGTTTACTTTATAGAAGTGTTTTTTTATGTCAAGCGTGAGTGGATTTTAAAGGTATCTTGGCACTCTCAGACAGAGTGTGTGTACTGTATTGTCCCTTAATATGTCTTGGCGATATATATTTACAAAAAAGCAAATACTGTAACTGTGGCAGTCATTTGAAAAGGCTCCTTTAACTCTGAAATGCTCTGTCATAAGCTGAGTGTGTACAGTCAAAACAAGTCGAGATGTCAATTTAGATGGCACAGTTTGTTTTGCTTTGTGCCATGCAGACCAATTGGTAGTAAGTGGCTTTCATAAACATCCAAAAGATGTGTGTGTGTGTGTGTGTGTGTGTGTGTGTGAGAGAGAGAGAGAGAGAGAGAGCGCGCAAGTGTGAGAGATTAAAAACAGCATTGTGCCATTGTCACTGGATTACATCTGGACTCTGCTGGTCTGGGATAAATTTGTCAACTTCCATGACTGAAAGAATCAGGAAAAGGGCTTTCAATCAGGAATATCTTATTTGTTCTGCTTTATATTAGGAGAACCTAAACTTGTATTTCGGCAGAGATGTTTTGTCATCTGTCAAAAACTGTATTTGGTAGGATGACAGGTCTTGCTGGGACTGATGAAATTGCACTTCTACAGAATTTTAAAATTTGTACAGTATGCTCTATAATGATCAGGTCCAAATAGACCATGTGCAGCATAATGCTTAATGGCTGTAATACTACAAATATTTTGGGACAGTTAGAGAAATGCTATTTAAACATGCTTATGGTGTTATTACAGTTTGCTGATATGAGCTTAAATGTATTCTTTTGCAGCTGGGAACACAAAGAAAAGCTGCTTTGAGCACAGTGATACCAAATGCTAAAGGTCAGTTTGTGTGACGAGTATCTTGTGCACATAGTAATGGCGAAAATGCGAGGCCTCGACGATCGCGATGCTGATTGCCAGTGCAACTGGACGGCAAAAGAGAGACTGGCAGAGAGACCTGCCGATGAAACACAGTAACATTCGACGGTCTGGAAGAATATATTTATTTTTTTGAAACTTGAATACGGTTTAAATGTTATCTAACAATTCTATTTTTTTATATGAATTGTGTATTTTACATTTCACAGTTCTCGTTTGAGAGAGAGCAGTTTGAAAGATGAAGCTACCAGACCTGGTAGCTTTACTGTGGCAGTTGCAGACATTTATTTATTACGGTTCTGTTTAAAGGGCTGTCCTCTATGGCTACAGCTTTTGAAGACCTATGACTTCCCTAGCCGCTGGGGAATAACGCCGCGGTTATTTGCATTGGAGGTCCAGCTGAAACATCAGAGTGCTTGTTTACGTTTTCTTCACTGCTGCGATCACGGCATTTCCTTAGCTAGTAGCTGGCTGGGTATTCAGACTTTTTGGCTATCGAGTCTTGTGTTTTTTTTTGTTGTTTTTTTTTTTAAAAAGACGTTTCCAAAGAAACACTTAGTGTGATGCCATTCCAGAGCAGAGCCCACAATTCGTGGATAGATTGTATGACAAGAAGGGAAAAGGTGAGTGCAGTAGTTTAACTGAAAATTTAAGTGAACATTGAGCCATATTGTTTCCCTTTAGTACAAAAGCCAGCCGTCACTGACTAATTTTGTTGTGATATGTTAATACGTGAATGTGACCAGTAGTCTTGTGAAATCTCCTGCTTAATTTATTCGGTATGATCCAATGCCCCTGAATTCAGAGGGAGCGAAGGAAGTCTTTGTTTTGGGATATACCTGCGTTGACGGCTGGGACGTGGTGCTGTGCTGGTACAGTTTTAGCAGTGGTTATCAAGGCTAGTGCTGCAGTACATCTCCTTTGTTGATTTACACACCACCCCTAACTAGTGCCAGTTTGGGAAGTTCAGGCATTGACATTTAAGTCTGGTTGGCCCTCCCCACCTTACACATTGCATTTAATATTTTTTTGTAGTGTAACAGATAATGATGGAATATTGGGGATTTTTCTGACCATACTTGGTAACCACTATCTCCGTCAGCTAGTATCTGTCATTCTGTCAGTGTAGACGATGAAAACTTGTTCACGTAAAAAGGGACATTTGATACTACTTTCAGGGGGGGGGGGGGGGGACTT
>JAABNX020000046.1:10438120-10516201 GCA_015163995.2 Mormyrus lacerda | reverse complement strand
CCCCCCCCCCCACCTGCCCCGTGTTTGTTTTTGTATTTGTTCTGAGAAACTGAACAGTTGAATTGAGTTGCTTTAAGTGTGTATTCGCTAAATAATCAGTCCTGTTCCAATAAGTTCTTTATGACATTGTGTTTGATTAGCTGAGATGACATGTTATAACGTGGCTGGCTGGCTTTCGTCTGCATTTCGTTTGCATACTGGGGCATGTTGCATCATGCCAGTGTTCTTTGTGCAAGCTAAGATTAATGCCAACTAAAATTTTCTGACAGTTATGTTGAACACCTTTCACATAACGTCGTGCAGTTTACGCTGGATACATAATGACGAAGTTGAACATATAAAGCAAGAAAAAAAAAAGTTTAGCTGGGTTAAAAAAAAAAAAACGGTACTGCAACAGCTGTTGGATTTGTGACCAAAGGTTTTCTGGCAAAAGTACCTTGAGATTGGTACTAAACTTGAATTGCTTTTGAAAAGAATATCCAACTTTATTAATGGACAGAATTGCACAGTTATATTGTAAAGGTGTATGCTGATATAATGATGTAAGTACCACACACTTTGAACAGATTCAGGTTTACCCATATTAAAATTTTTTTTAAGTCAACAGAAAACGACTTTTAACTGAAGAGTGTCTTTCTTTGTATGGTTTTGTTTCATTATGTGTTTTGGTTTCAAATGATGTACAATGATAAATGTTCACTGTTGGATTGAAATGACCAATAAAATTAAATGAGTAGGTCCCAGTAAAAGGAACACTTGGTTGCCTGTATTACCGGTACAACAGTATTTCTATGCCTGCTAAACCACCCCAACAGTCCATCCATTTTTAGTCTTGCAAGCTGTAAAAAAGTATATGAGGAAAGGTGAAGCGGCAGACATGGCCCTGCTATACGAACAAAACTATGGGTAGCACAGAAATAGGTGCTTATCTGACAGGACCTGTTCTGTAGTAAATCATGTTTGTGTGAGGAAAGGGACAGGTGCCACACTGAAACCTGAACCTGTAGAAAAATAGGAAAACGTGCAGCATGTGGAAAAGTGAACGTGTGAACCAGAAAACAGGTATCGAAGGTGGACTGGTTCAGTTGAAGGAGATGAGTTTTTGTGGTAAACGGCGCTCCTGTGAACGAGAGCAGGGACATCATAATTAACTGTCTGTGAGTTTGTGTCTGCCTGGAAGAGTAGAGAAGACGGGGCTGGTTTTCCTGTTGGGTGTCTATTTTCTATAATAAGCAGCAGAAGAGGAAACAGGGAACAAGATACACGAGCGCAGAGGTCTATGCATGCTGCTTGTGTCTACACAAGGTCCAATGTATGTACATTTCTTTTATCCTTTGTGTATCTAATACGTCCACAGCATTCTATTGTGAAAATCTTGAACACGTATAAAAACAAGCAAACTACCCTATGTATTTACATTTCATTGTAAGTAAATACTGCAGATACACGCATGTCATGGCATTGTTTATATATAAACATTAATGTGTTTTTTGACCTCGAAAAGCCCAGCTGCCATTAAATCTTGTCCCTTAAATGACTACTGCTCAGTCCACTCTGGGTATTTTCCTTGACACCAATAAGTGAAACAAGTGGTGTGTAATCAGAACAACACACTTTTTGCCTCTGGGTCTTTCCCAGGTGATTTTCCCCTTTAAGCCTGTTTTTCTCTCTGTTTCTCCCTGCGTGTGTGCAAGGTGGATGGGGATGACTAACTCCTGCATCAGCCCACCTCCACGTTGCTCAGTAGAGGAGTAGGCCAAGCCCCTCCAGCATGACTCAGTCACAGGAGGTGGGGGGCGGTGGGATATCTGCCGAGCAACAGCCTCAGTAAACTCTCTCAATATCCCTGTCATAAGATTGACTCTGTAGGTTTGGGTTTCGCCAGTCTTTCTCAACCCGGGCCTCGGGGATCCCCTCGGAAACTCCTCTGCACCATCCCAGCTCTTGGTGCAAAAAACGTGGACTGAGACTGTCTGAGAGGGAGGAAAAACATGGGAGTTTGAGTACTGTGTTCAGAATCACTCCCGGCTTCCTGGAAGGGAACACAAATGTGGACCTTCTAGGGATCCCTGAAGACCGGGTTTAGAAAGACTGGGCTACACAGACTGAAAATGCCAGACTGGAACTGCTATTCCAGTCAGGGTACGAGCAGGATTACACATTTGTTAGATTATATGTTCTTCTGTGTCTTCGTGCCTGTGATGAGCTTTCTTTCCAAAACCAGCACAAAAAGACGTATTACATAAAGCACGCTGTTTTTTTTTCTGGTGTCGCTCTTAAATTTGGTTAAAGGACTGGACTTGTAAGCGAGGCAGCAGCACCCTCGTAATTACCCAGTGACTCCTGCATCCAGGAGTATAGGCAGATGTCAGAGCAAAGACGACAATCACGATACTGTAGTCAATGGCTTAATTTTGGGACATGGACACAAGGACTGTTGGACAGCATCCTGACACCCTGAAATCTTGAAATGAGTCGGCACCAATAACACAACTCCTTGCCCGATTATTTTACCTTGTTTTTATCTGTTTTCACTTTCCGCCAGTCAGGGTTAATGGATGGTATAATATACGATTGAGTGGGTACAAATCCAACACGCATCAGTTTATTTCATGGTTCTCTTTATCTCTGTTGGCTATGCGGGAAGCACTGTTGCTTTGTAGGTCCGCGGTTTGGAGTTTGAATCCCACCACAGCAGAATATGGAGCTTGGACTTTCTCCTCCTCTTGTGTGAATTTCCTCCAGGTGATTTGGTTTCCTTCCATCATGCTGATTGGAGTCCCTAAATGTCCCATGGCTATAATTTGGCATCAGATCCAGGGTGTCCCCATCCCTGGGTCCCATGCTGCCTGAGCTGGGCTCCTGACCAACGTGGTTTAGTAGATGGCTGAATGAAAGGACAATTTTTGATCAGTTACTATTGATTTACTTCATTCCAGAAACACTGGCCATTTCTTTTTTTTTTAATCAGACTTCTGTCACAGCTTACAAAACTTACTGACTTCTCCGACGCCAAATGTTATACCAGGACAGGAGCCGAGCATCCAACCCTTATGGCCAGAGCAAATTGAAATTATTCAGATCCTGTGCCATATAGGGTTTTTTTCTTTCATTTTTTTTCAATCATAAGAAGCATATACTGTGTCATTGTTGGGTTAATCTGACACTAGGCTAAAACCAATGGGAGATTTTAACCTTACACCAGTTTTGTTCCACTTATTTCCTTCAATCCCCGAAGAATCTGATACGTTTCTGCCTCATGATGACATAAAGAAAATGTAATACCTAAAAATAAATATTACACTAGCAATGGGTTGTGAATATAGTACGGCCAAAATCTCCAGCTACGGTTGTTCTACAGGTTTTGTATTTCATGCCAAGGTTTTATATATCTTTTGTAACATTTAAAGGACATGCTAATGTGCAACGGTTGACCGAGATTGGACGTGTTTGTGCTGTCCGCATATAATAATGCGCTATGCTTGACTGAGATTGGATGCATTGGTTCTGTCAGCGTATGCTAATGCGCTATGCTTGACTGAGATTGGATGCATTGGTGCTGTCAAGACACATTTGTAGCTGAAATGGCCAAACTCATAAGTCCACTCTAAGGAGATTTCATTCATTTGGCAGTAAACTAAATATTGTTTCACTAATCGGTGTAAGCAGCCTAATGAGGGAAGTGTTAAGTCAATAATATGTTTGCTCATTTTGGGTTACATGTGGCATAACGGTTAAGGAAATGCGGGGCTTTCGGTGTAGCTGATGTGAGTCACAGATACATTACAGGACAATTTGCATTTAACATCATGCTGCTTGATAGATAGTTGTCTTGGGAGGAATAAGTAAACAATACTAGGTACTAGTTACCCTGGCCAACTGCAATGCATTATTTTTTCTGTTTGTTAGTCATATGGGTGCTAACAAGGTCAATAAGGACATGGAACATATTAATCCATGCAATCTGATGAACCAAATTTGGAACCATAATCATCTCGGCCTCTAAGAGGAGATCAGGGAAAGATAACAGTAATGTGTAGAAGGTAGAGTTTGTACCACTTTGTGTCTTCTCTCCAGGATAGCTGGTCTCAAGTATATGTCTAAATTGTCTCACAGAAATATTGTCAGAGAACATTATTGCACATTTACCCTCAGATTAAATACAGTACACGAATGCTGAAACAGCTGACAAACACAAAATGTAATTAAAAATATGCAATCCAGCCAAAATGCATTGGGCCTTATATTCTGTGTTCAACACTGGCAGTTAATAGTATGCAAAAGCAAAACAGGAAAAAGTGAAACAGCCTTAAGTCAGACCAAAAAATGCATGCAGAAATTCACCATTAAATATCAATCCATTCATTTCATGTGTATAAATATTCTGTATATTCATTTTGTTGTAATTATTTAGAACTTCTCCATTCACAAACAGTGTCTATTTCCCTACACAACTGCAGCCAACATCCCTCCAATAAACACAAAGCCCGTTCCCCAAACATGAAGTACAACCCTGTACGTGAGGCTTAATGCAAACGGAATACAGGGTATAGATGTAACTGATCTTACACCACTCTGTCATTTGTTTGCATTTGGATGGCTCAACACTCTCATGAATTGTCAGTGACATAGTGAGAGCTGAACATATTTTTCCACAAGGGGGGGGGGGTGAGGTAATGTAGTAATTTCATGGAAATTAGATGAGTCCCATTTTATTAGTTTTGTGCTAAGCATCTAAATGCATCTGACTCAAAGTCAATCTTTGAAGTGCCTTGTGTTCAAATTGGCTTGAAGGATCATTGAAGGTTATCCCAGAATAACCCCCAGCTGAAAAAGTCAAACACAAATATAACATTTAATTTTCTACTAAGCCAAAGCAGGCCAGAGCAGACCCTCTGTAAGTGCTTTGGATTGGAGAAGTTAAGACCCCAAACAGGGCTACTGTATCTCCAGCACTGTACTCGACATCCAAACCTACTCCATGGTTCGTAAAAGTAAAAACTGAATAAGCGGAATATCTTACTGAATTTAGCCGTTCTAGAATTTAGCCATTCCAGATGTGATTTCAGTAAATGTACAATGGCATAATGCCACAAAATAATATTTACCTAAATACAACTATTCAAGAAGTAAAGAAAATGTATTATCGTGTATACTGTAGAAACTTTTGTTAAAAGAAAAATAAATATATAATAAAACCAGAAATTCAGTATGCTTTTTTGCATCTGTCCACACACATATTACTAATTCATTTCCCTGCTAAAGAGCAGAAGATTAGGGGAACGATCGCTTCCAGTGCTTGACCCTGTAGTGCCCTTCCCCATCATGCTACCTGGGGCTTTGTCTGCCTATTGGCCAGCCCACACCTTCTATTGCTATATTTAGCCAGTGCTGAAGCTACATCTTTCCTTACATGTATTATTTTGTAGCAATGTTTACCGCTGCAGTCCTGCTCCCCGTTTAATGGCTTTCCTCCACTGCTTGGATTCGCCAGCTCCTAATCAACACATCAGCACCAGGGATCTGTGTGAGGCCGGGGCCATCTGCCACCCTTCATATTGCATCCCAACACCCCTTAATGAACAGCCATCTTTACCCCCATTATCTTGTACTGTTGAACAATGTGTAAGTATTTGCATCTTTTGTATATACTTATCTGTAATCATTCTGTTATCTGTAATCATTCTGTTATCTGTAATTATTCCGGTAAGAATTGAGTTCAGTGGCATAAGCTTCTTAAAATGGGCTCCTGTGCAAGATTATTTATTTTATTTAATTTTTTTGTAGGGGGTCCTTATTTCTGGACACGTGTCCATGTATGCAGACAAAGTCTCAGACCCTTAATGGTTAAATGAAAAAGCTACAGTACTGTATGTAGTTACTTTTATTGTTACCATATTATTATTATGTACTGTATTATTACAGAAAGATAAAGTACATATTACAGACGCTCCTCTACTTACTGACAAGTTGCGTTCCGAACAGCCGTTCGTCACTTGAAATGTTCGTAAGCCGTTATTCAACCTCATTTTAAGGGTATACTCAAGTACAAAGAACAAGGATGCTGGGAGTACGCACGCTACGCTGCTGTGCCACAGGAGTAGTGGCCAGAAGTCGTACTAGGCGGAATTGGTGCGCAGAAAAGAAAATTTTGCGAACATGAAACCCACAAACACAATTTCGACAGTCCACTTCGTTTGTATGTCTGGAAGTTTGTGAGTTGAAAGTTTGCAAGTAGAGAAGCGTCTGTATAAGATAAAATGTATACTATAACTACTACAGACTACTTTTGACTAACTGATGCTAAATAAGAGTCATGTGTGCCTGTTCTGAGTTTCCTACCAATTCAACTTAAAACCAGACATAGGGAATGGATTCGTATGGGAATGGGATGATGCCTGTATATCCTTTGATTTCTGGCGGTTCATAATACAATGTAACGTACTTTGATAATTTAAACTAGTAGCCTCCTGATCCTCCCCGCGAATGGACTGGCATCGTGGTCTACATCCAGCTTGTATCACGTGCTGTCTGTGATGGGCTTTGGGTGCTTAGAAGATGAATCAATGAAGTAAGGAAACCTCTGTCCTTAATCTTTAAACATTTATATTACGATTGGGGGTCTTTGCTTAATAGCAAAACAAATGGCTAGTAGATGGAGCTGTAGCTGGATTTGATTAAAACTTGCTTCAGGCATTAGCATCAGGAGCTGCTGTCCAAGCTGGGCCAGTACAAGTGTTGAATGCGTCGTCAGCCAAGAACAGACGCTTTTCAGGAGTTGCTTCATGGGATGAGATGTCGTCCACGTTTTTTTTCCGTTTTTACTTCTGTTTGCTGCATGTTATAATCTCTGTGGGGCCCTGACTGTGCTGTCAATAATTCCAACAGGGAGGGAGCTGCTTGGTCACTTTCACAAAACCCGAATGCTCTGCATCTTTTAGCAAGCATGATACCCAGAAGGGCACAGACAAATGCCCCTTGAGTGAAGGGTTTATTGAGAGATTGAGGACACACTTAAGAAAAGGGGTCTGTTACGAGGTGACGGTCCGTTCAGGGTGGTCATCCTCCAGTATCCCTTCTCTTTATCTGCTAGCTTCATCCCAGTGTAGGCTTTAAGCCCTGCAAGCTGGCTTTTAACATTGACAATGTGCAGGTAAAAGCCTGAAATTAAAAGAAATTTGGTGCACACTGTTCCTCAACGCTTTTAATAAAGTCAGCTCTGGTGGATGCATATTTCTTCATTTATTTTCTCAATAGTTATAAGTAACTCTCAACTCAAGTCTTTGTGGGACGTTGTGTGCCGGTTTTCACTTTACCTGAGCACTTAAGTCTTTGTCTGAAAAAATGAGGTCCTTTAATGCAATCAGTTTATTCTACTCACTCAGTACTCAGCTGTGTAATTAGACATTCACCCTGACCTGCCTAGATCAGTATTGAGGGTCATTGGTTTACAATAGTTGTTAGGTCTGCTTCTGAGACAAACTAAAGATAATTGAAGGTCACCAGTTCATCTGAACTGTATCTTTGGACTGTGGAAGGAAATCAACAGGAGCACTTCCATTTCAGCCCAAGACCACAGCTTCACAAGAGTCACGTTTACATAAAGGGCCCACGTGTTTCCATGGCGACTGCAGGCAGCATGATGACCTCATCGGAATGTTCAGTTGAGTGCGTTCTTTTGTCTTTTACATTCAATCCCCATGAAAACCCTGCAGTAGTTGTAAGCTTTCTGCTTTTCACTTTTCTGATTGGGATTTAGTAAGTGCAAGGTTATTTACAACCAACTCAAAGGGACTGCTTCTTGAACAAGCGATTGCTATCTCTTGCTGTCGAAACGCAGCCAATCCGTTGTGATGTGGACAGAATGTTATTTTTGCATCTGGGTGGCTTTCTTCAAAGATGCCACAGCAATTTGTAGCACAATTAAACATTCCACCCAAACATGAGGGCACATCTGAAAGCTGTTAATAAACTTGATGACATCAGTCCCACTGGGCAAAATCCCTACCAGAGAATTCTGTCTCCATAGTTATGTGTACACATGGCTGTCTGATAAATATTTTACTTATTGCTATCAATCCCAATGCAAAGAAGAAGGGTAGAAAACAACTATTCTATCCATAATAAATTACCAAGATATTTAAAAAGATAGGGAAAACAATAAGAGGTCATAAACTGCATGTATATAACAACCCCAAACATATCCTCTATACATACTCACAAAAAGATTGTGATAGAATCAGCTAGGTGCCAACTTAACATTTTATAGCTGATCACACAATGCATTGATGATAATTATATCTAAAATGCAAATAGCTTGTTGTCACTTGAATACACTGAAATTATACTTCAAGTGCTGGTGTCATGGTGATTGTGAAATGTATTGTACATATCCTATGTATTAGGGACATATGAACCGAGGGGGCTGTCCCCCCAATATTTCAGGCTTCATCAAATAAATAAATATGACTTTTGAGTTTCAATGATTACGTTGCACTACCCCAATATCAAGCTCTCCCCTATGCCATTGCTATGTAAGAGACCTTGGCTCAAGAGATGCAAAAGATCATGTATAAGCAGAGGCCTATCAGCAAAACCCATGGATTAATTTTCAGAATTCTATTGCTCACTTGGCTCAGTTTGCTGAAAGGAATCAGGGCAAGCTCCTACAGCAACAAAACAAGCCAAAGCCGTAAACATTTTCATACCAGTGCCGTAATTACATTTTAAAAATCACTGAACTTCTGTTGCCATGGAGATTATAACACGCAACAAACAAAAGTAAAAACAGAAAAAAAAACGTGGACGACATCTCATCCCATGAAGCAACTCCTGAAAAGCGTCTGTTCTTGGCCGCCACTGGACTTGCCTTCACTGAACTAGCATGACGACGCATTCAACACTTGTACTGGCCCAGCTTGGACAGCAGCTCCTGACGCTAATGCCTGAAGCAAGTTTTAATCAAATCCAGCTACAGCTCTATCTACTACCCATTTGTTTTGCTATTAAGCAAAGACCCCCAATAGTAATATAAATGTTTAAAGATTAAGGACAGAGGTTTTCTTATTCCATTGATCCATCTTCTAGGCACCCAAAGCCCATCACAGACAGCACATGATACAAGCTGGATGTAGGCCACGATGCCAGTCCATCACAGAGAACATACCTGCCAATATTCACTATAGCTATGACTGCAGAAGGAAACCAGTGAAGCCAGAGGAATCCAGAGGGAGCACATGCAAACTCCACAGTGCCGCAAGTACTTAGTGTTTAACAAATTATAAGGAATGATTCCAAAACCATCAACACACTGCACCTCTTACTTTCATCCATGCTTGGATTTGCAGAAGTGTTTAATGTAATAGTTCGAAAGCTGTGACAAAGCCTTCACTGAGGTACAAATTAAAAAAATAAAGATAAATAAATAAATAAATAAAAACTCCATCATTTGGACATTTGGAGAAAACATTTAAACATGGAGGAATAAATGCCAAAATAAAGCCAGCTAAGAACATCAACAAAACGAGTCTTTAGCACGTTCCACAGAATTCACTAACTGCAATCAGGTACATAGAGATGCACTGTGCCATTAACAGTCTCCTGGCTAAAGATATGTTCTGGATTTGGCTCCCTCTAATGGACAATCGGTGGTATTTTTATAGATTTAAAACGATATGAAACCCCACAGCTTAGGAACTGGAAAACATCTAACTGCTTAATAGCAAGCCTTCAGGCAAAATTGCCCAAGGTTTTCTAGAATTTATGGACTTGCAGAAGCACCTCTTCTACCAGAATCTTCAACATTGACATCCCACAGGGCAGTGTGCTGAGAATCTGCTATACTTACTGCCTGCTCTTGACAGGGAGGCCAGAGATGTCCCCAAAACCAACGTCAAGTTTGCTGACGACAACACCATCCTAGGCTTAATCACCAATGGCAATGAGACAGCCCACAGGGAGGAGGCTAGGCTACCGACAGGGAGATGGCAGGAAAACAAACTCTTCCTAAACATCAGCGAGACTAAGGAGCTGATCACTGGCTTCTGAAAGCTGACGCCTCCACACAATTCCATCCACAATGCTGGGGTTGCCGTAAGAGGGGCTCAAGAGCCTGGAGTCACCATTACTGACAACAGCCTTGGTTGGTCACACCACACCTCAGACATCTGAGGAAGGTCTGAATGTCACCAGATGTGCTAACCACCTTTTCTTTTTTTTTTACAGATGGACTACAGAGTCTATTGTTATGTATTGCATAACATTCTGGTGTCACAGAGTCTCAGCACAGGACTGCAATGCACTGCAAGAAGAGCTGAAGATCACTTAGAGTATTACGGAAACATACCTCACAGCGGACCAAGACATACACACCACATGCTGCCTTGCAAAGGTCAGAAGATACCATCAAAGGCGCAAATCACTCTGTAAAGGCGCCTTTCGCATCTCCATCATCCCCCCTCCTTTCTGGCAGATGGTACAGGATGACATACAAGCACTCTAACCACAACACTTGCAATTAACGAACGCTGATTACACACTGAATATGTCACTGTTGCCCCGATTCTACCTTTAAGACATCTTTTGCACATGAAATGTGTTTGTTTTGTATGTGCTAATTGCTATGGGTTTTTAGTACATGGTGTTGTGATACTGTGCTATTTGTTATTTATTGTTGGCTGAAGCATTTATTGCTTTGTGCTTTGTATTTTATTTTGAGTTTACTGCCTTGCATTTATCTGGCATGTTCTGCAGGATGCAGGCATATAAGAATGTCATTGTGCTATCTGCACAATTACACAAAGCAATAAAACACCTTGAACCCTGAATTAATGATGCTTAAAGCTTGACTCATTCTATTCACTAAAGCCTCTTATACCATGTACTTTATTCTAAACTGTTACACCAGCTTTACAACTTGGTTTTCTCCGATTCATTGATCCATCCATCTGTCTTCCAACCATTACAAGGTCACAGAAGATTGGTCTTTCCTATTGTTAACTTTAAGACTGGGTATTTTTAAATGTTAGGGCTTTACATTTTTTATCATGTTAGGTGATATGTGGTTACATGACCAGGATGAAAATCCACACCACTTCTGCACAAAGACCAGTCTTTCTGGGAACATATTTTAATGTCAAAGAGACAAGAAAGATGCTTTCTGGCATTTGGACCAGCATCGGAATTTCTGGGTTTGCATTAGACTCTCTTTGTCCAGATCCTGCAATAAATAATATGCATTATCATGTAGGTATTGGTAAGTAATTGTGGGTGTACGCGTAGACTGGCATCCAATCCAGGGTGTATACTGCTTTATGCTATTTTATATTGTACATAAATTGGATTTTAAAACCAGGAACTGAAAATAAGATATCAAAAGGGAGACATTTCACTACAGGAGGGGAATTTAGATTAAATGTCCTGTGAAGTAATTGTAATACTAGAGTAATACAAGACTCTGCCTTTCTGGCATAAAGAAAGAATGACACATTAATGCATTCTTTATTATTAAAGGTAGTTTCCATGCCGATGATAGCTATACTGCTCAGAAGAAATCATCTGTCCCTAAGTGCTGTGAAATGAGTCATTAAATCTATCAGTTAATATTGAAATTTCTGAAAGATTCCAAATAGACCCTCCATCTCTTCTCCAGTATAAATAATGAATGAGCATTATTACTTTGTGCTGATAACAAGTTCAGTGGAAACACGCAGGCCCGCATGCTCTCAGCTGAATGATGATGAAAAGTGAGTGTCACACTTCTTTTGAATAAGATAAACTATCATCTCTTGAATACTTGAGTGTCATAAATGTTCTGGTACTGTTCATGCTTCCACAAACTCGCTTATGCCAACCTTGAATCCATGAAGTACAAATCACAGTACATCTGCAAATTGGCGACATGACAAGAAAATCTGCAGCATGCTAAATGTCTCTATTTATTAATGTTAGATTAAAAATAGGATACCCTTTACCAGATTTTTGCTTGCTGTCAGCAAACGACCATCTCTAAATTGCCAAGTGTACGGGATTGTTTGTGCCCCGCGATGGACCGCAATCTTAATCAGGATGTTGACTTGTACCCTATGCTGCATGGGACGAGCTCCAGCCACCCACACAGTCATGACCCTGTACTGGAAGCGGTTATGGCCTGGTCTGGCGGCATCTAGTGGGGATAGTGATGATTTAAAAATTATGCAGGTTATGACTTCGTATTTTTAACATAAGAGTCTATAGTATCCCTCTATACCAAACATGTTTTATGGAGAGAGTGAGGGCTACTATGACAATTAGAAAGAAATTTTGCGTCTATGTGACTACAAGTACAAAATACAGGTATGAAGTGAGTTGGAATTGGCACATGGGGAGAATGTCGGATGGGCCAGGATGATCTGAGCAGGCATTCGGGATTTGTCCGAAACGTGTTACTTATATGTTGGGTTTTAATAGTATTTTTGAGAGTTGGTGGCTTGCAGGTGTTGCTAGGGACATTTTCACAAAACAACTAATTTTCCGTTGAATTGGAGAGTCATGCAAGAATACTTACGCAAGTATGTATTAGGCCCAGTAAAAAAAAATCATTAGTTTATCATCCTTTCAATCAAAAACAAGTGATGAGGGAGGGCGAATTTTTTTTATTTTTATTTCTTAGAAAACGGAAGATAAGAGTTTTCAACATCAACAGTAAACAAAAGGAACAGCAACAGATATATGACATATGGGGTGATCTGCAAAATTAATATGAAAAGAAAATATTTTTAAAAAAATGTTTCATTTAAAATGCCAGTTCATATCTATTAATTTCCTTCTTGAGGAGTGTTCAAAATACACTTTAAAAAAAATAAAAATCGATGCGGGCTAAATTCGCCACGCGGGCGGGGATGATAACCTAATGATTTTTTTTTTACTGGGCCTTATTACATTATAACGTATGTATGGGTAGTTTGAAAACCATACAGACTAGCTATTTAAAAGGCAGTAAAACTGGTATATACGTGTAAATGCGTGTGCATGTGTGTGAATTGAAAATCTTACTCCAGTCAGATGATCAAAGTTGACAACCCTACATTAAGAGTTAGGTCGGTCAAGGAAAGTGATTACTGTTCATAGAGAACTAATATTAAATTTGTTAAACTTTTTGTTATAGACGGAAAATAACGGTTTCTTCTGTGTATACATAAACAAAAAATAAAAAATATAAAGCACGAATGTATAGAAAACATACAATTAGCACATATTCCATAAACAATGTTTAATAATCCGAGTTTAATGTTAATAATACCAATGAAATACGAATTTTTGGTGCACTATTAGCCATATCAGTTTCTTCAAATGTAAGGAATCGTCTTCCTACGCAACGTACGCGCGGGACGTACATGCCAACCAATGAAATGTGTGGGCTGAGCGGTACATGGCGGAAGTGCTTCCGATTTCATCCGATTTCATCATTGTCCGTCGACTGTATAGTAAGGTGGCTGTACGCATTTGAACGAATTTGTACAACACCCTGGGAAAGGATTACCGATTAATTTAATTTACTGAAGCTGCTTCTAAAGGCGGTAAAGTTCAAAATATGTCTGAACAGGTTATCAAGGACACCGAAGACCTTTCAGTAGGTATGTGCTAAAAACCATGTTAGAACCGGTGTTTGTTGCATCATCTTCCAATGTCTTCTGTGGCTGGTCATTTATTTCGTTACAGCGATGGTACGTGCAAGGATCTAAACCAGCGATTAAAACCTCTGAAAGGACGTACTCCTGGGGACAAGTCATGAAATCGTTTTCGAGTGGCTATATAATGGCTGTTTAGTTAGCTTATTTGTCCATGGCAGAAACTGAATTAAAATGTTGAATGCTGGGCAGAAATACAAGTTTTTTCTTATAATCAATGATATTTTTCTCCTATTGGAGAATTTTCTGCGTATTTCATCTTGGCTCACTATAATTCATTTCTTCAATGATAAAGCATGGTTTGTAAGCAGTTTTTCCCTCATGATGCTGTATTTAAGGAGGATGATGCATAGAAATGTCGTGGTACAGAATTTTGAACCTACACGAGGTCTGGGATCCTGTGGACTAGTAAGAGAAAGTGAAAGAACCTCAGAGAGCCTTTCTGAGGTGCACGTACACGGTACTGCTGTCGAAGCGAGGACTCGCTGGCAGGCCCGTCGTGAAGGGGGGGGGGGGGTGCAAAATTACATCTTACGTTCTACAAGAATAATGAATGAAATAGAATAGCCACTTTTATTGTCATTCAGAAATACACTGGTTACTGCACATTAGAACGAAAGTATAGCGAGATATACTGTACATGTCATATTTTTAAGTTTACTGTTTTTCTTCGGTTATATTTTCTTGAATCCCTAGTTAATCGTGTGAAATCGCGTAAAAAACTGGTGTAATTACCCTACAGGTAACACACATCATTCTAGATCTATCTATCTATCTCATCACACACCGTCATGGAGGCGGTTCCAGTTTGCGCAGAAGGGGGAGCTACAGCGACAACTTCTGCGTTTATGCATATTTCCTCTGAGCGTTCAAGCTCAGTCATGACATTGTGACACTTCAGTTACTGCTTGCTTTTACTACTTCAGGGTCAATATTGTTCGTACCATGGCAAGTAGCCCCAGTTTTTCATAAACCTTATAAAATTTGCTTAAAGATGGTGATGAAAAGACTTTCCCAGTTTATTTGACGTACTCCAATGGTCTACTGTACCAACCTGCCATGCCTGATTTGTTTACTGACTATCAGGATGCCTCTAGTAATAATTCATTGTTTTTGGATAGTGTGTTTTTGAAATTAGACTGTGCACAAGTTAATTAATTGTAGTTATCTATCTTTGATAAAATTTTCTGGATATTTGTGGGATGGAACCCTTTGCAGATGATCGGAAGTAACAGAACTTTGCAGGGTCTGGGCGGAGCATATCATTGCTTATTCTGTTTGTGATCAGCGTAAAGGTAAAAATGCATTGTACGATAAACTTTGTTAAATAGATTAGGCTAATGCGAGTTTTTGCTGATTGGACTCGAATCTGTAAATGGATATCTGTGGTTTTGTTGTTCTTACATTTGGAGGAAAGTCTCTTGGAATATATTTCAGTAGGGGGTGCTGCAGTTTTCCTTCCGCTTGGTTTTTAACAAATGTGTGTATATAACCAAATGGACTCTTAGAATTTTAAATCCTTTGTCTCCAGGTGCCTAATACATATAATAACTGGGCCCCTGTGTGAGGCCCTTAACTTCAATTGGTTCAGAGACTTGTGGAAAGTTCAGGTCCAAAAACCACTAATCCAGACCAAGGTTTTATTTCTGCCTACTAGTTTAATAATCCGCGACTGTGACTCCTGATACTCAGCTGTTTGGTAGAAGCAAAACTTTGGTCTGGATTTATACTTTCTGCACCTGAACTTTCCTCCTATGAATGCTGACTGTGTGCTGTGATATCACCTTTATCAAGACAGGACAGGCAAAAAGACAACTTTATATGAATAAAGTATCACTGTTCTATGTGTCTGCATTTGTATGGCCCATTTTTGTAGGTTGAGGTATTTCTTTGCTCTTATAGGGGAGATCTATGTTTCTGCTAAAGAGGGTAATGATGAAGATGGCGATGGGACCATGGAAAAGCCTTTTAAAACCGCTCTGAAGGTAAATTTTTCTGGGGTGTTGCAAGGAAGACGTGTCTCTCGGCTCTTCTCTGTTCCGACACCAAGTCGGTGGAATGAACTCCCCCTTGATGTCCGAACAGCTGAGTCACTTAATGTCTTCAAAAAACGACTGAAGACACACCTTTTCCTGAAATACTTAAATTAGCACTTCTGGAACTAAACTCTGAGCTCTTAATAAAAAAAAAAACAATAAAAAAAACTTACTTTCCCAACAGAGTGTTAGATCACAGGCATTCATAGCCTTGGTTCAACTAAGCTAGTATCGAGGAAAAATTTATAGCTGAGTCTTAAAGCACTTTTGTAAGTCGCTCTGGCTAAGGGTGTCTGCCAAATGCTGTAAATGTAAATGTAGCTCATCCACAGTGGCTGAAATCTCAGGTGTATTCTCGTCTCTTCACTCCATCTCCAGGCATTGATGTTTGTCGGCAAGGAGCCGTTTCCAACCATCTATGTCGACTCTCAAAAAGAAGGCGAGGTAATTCTCAAAGAAGCACCCAGTGGTCTTTCCCTTGGCAATGACTCCCAGCTGAAAATACTGTACACAGCTGGAACATGCTTTATATCAGGCCAAGCGGTTCTGCATCACATTCTTTTTTTGTCCATAGGATAAATAGTTTTTCTCAGAAAGAACGCATACAGTGGCATTGTAACTATTGATAAGAAAAGATTAATAAATAACCCATCTCTTCTTCTGTCGTTACACCAAGCTCATTAGGTATTCAGGGAATTTTAAGGACATGAAATATTAGTTCAAGTTGTCAGCGAAAAAATGAAAAACTTCCCCTGGTAATGGTACATGTGCATCGTTTTTTTAAATTTTTTTATGTCTACATAGAGTAAAACATAAACCCTCTGGAACTAGCGAGATACATTTTCGGACATCAGTGTTTCCTTCTCCTTTGTTTTCCATTTTAAGTTATCTGAAGAGGTGCAGAGTTATGCTGATGACAAGCTGAGAATTTTGAAACTAAGCAGTAGCTGTGTGTCACAAATCATGAAGCAAATCCAAAACACAAATGAGTCATTTGTAGTACATTCTTAACACAATGTACAAGGCAAACGGTACTTTATATGATGACAACATTTTTGTGCACTTGCATGTTAGCTAGTTATATTTATTCTTTCAAAGAACTGGTACAAAGTTCATTTTTATGGGGTTCTGCTTTTTTTTTTTTTGCCAGCGCTGGGCAGTTATCTCAAAGACACAGAAGAAGAATGTGAAAAAGCAGTGGAACAAAGAACAGCTGAAAAATGACAGCAAACTCAAGAAGGAGGTAAGCACTTGTTTTCAGCCGTCTGTCACTCTGCTTTATACCTGACCCGACGCTTGCGTGCGATCCCTTGCCCCCTGCCTTTCTGCAAACGCGAGATCGAATGACTTAATCACATTGGCATTTGCAAGTGTTTCTATCTAATGTGATTATCAGCAGCTGCAAAATACTGCATACACAAGCATTGGAAAAAAACAGACTTCAAGACATTTCAATGACTAATTAACAGAACGACCAGGAACTGTGTTCAACTCGCATGCATTCCGCTTACTTACAATCTGCTGTTTATATTCCTGCTATTGCAGGCTGGAATGGCAGGACAAAGTGTGTAGGCTCACATTCTTGTGTCTTGTGTTGACTTGGAAAATATTTGACTGTACTTCACACAGACATAATGGTTCTTTCTTTTGTCCTGGTTTTGCATGTTAAATATTTGGTTCAGGAGCAGGGTTGTCTAGTGATTTTGATGTTTGGACATTAAAGATTATGGTTAGCATATCGGTTGGTGTGAAGGTTACGGACCAGCATAAGTGAAGGGAAGATCCTGCTATGTTCTCCTTAGCTGTGTGATTAACCCGTATTTCTTTATGGAAGTTTATTTTGATAAAAGCATTGACTCAACCGCTAAATCTCAGAATAGGGCTATTGTCGTGAAGGAATTGCAAGGAATTGAAATATGCACTTCATTTGTTTATATGAATAATAAAATGGCCACTGCTCCCTGTATCGTTTTATTGCTGAAGAATAAAAATAATATGACGAAAAATCCCACCAAATACAACAGCCCTGTTTTAGAAAGTTACAGCAGTTCCTTTCGGTCCCTTGCAGTATTTCTAGCATCAGTGATTGTCTGCTTTGGAAATCCTTTCTTATCCAGTTTCTGAAAAAAATAGAGTACGAGATGGTATTTGTCTGATCTGTCTCTGCCGTGACCCATACCCCCTCACCAACTTATCGCTTAACTGGCAGACAGAAGATGCCGATCGAAGGGAGAAGAATCTGGAGGAAGCAAAGAAGATCTTTATTGTGAAAGACTCCAGTTTTCCAGAACCCAAAAAAGTGAGTCCTGGTTAGAAACCCACTGCCTGAGTAGCTTGTAATGTTATGATGTTTCTACTAAAAGGCATCTTGCATATTCTGCAGTGTTTTTTGAATGAAATGTATGATTTCTGTTATTAGTCCACTGATGCATGATGCCATGTTTGAAACAACTTTAATTTTAGGTGAGAATCCACCAGCTGGGAGACTACAGGGAGCAGAGGGTGAAGGTGTTTGGCTGGGTGCACCGCCTACGCAGGCAAGGTGAGCGTCTCTCTCCTGTGGCATCAAGTGCTGTTTTTTACGCGCCGTGTGATTCTTAGAGACCCCCAGATGGTTCATGTTTTTGCTCCCTGCCGGCACCAGGATGAGAAACACTGCCCAAGAGGTCACCAGTTACCACAATATTTAATAATGAGTGAGATGAAAATCAAATCGCTGACTTTAGTTGTGTTTTTATTTATACTGGCTATGTCAATCTTCACTAAAGGTGCTGAAAATATGGACAGTCGGAAGACCTTGTCCCATTCCTTTTTATTATAATTTTTAAAAATATTTTAGTGCTGATTTTACAGTGATTTATATGTAGTTTTTTATTTTACTCTTATCTTTAGATTTGGAGTCCAGTTTACCCATAAGGCTTTGATTTCTGCAATGACATTATCCTGCAAATGTTGCTCTGCAGTGGCCTGATTGGGTTGGTTTTTGTGGCTCCCCGCAGGAAAGAATCTGATGTTTATCGTGCTGAGGGACGGGACTGGCTTCCTGCAGTGTGTTCTCACAGATCAGCTGGTATTCCCGATTCTTCCTTTCGCATGCAAATTTGTCTTCTGTTTACTTCTCTTTAAGGGCACTGTGCCCAGCCGGTGTTCCCGAGCATGGGCCTTGCAGGCACAGCTTACCCATTCAGGAAAATTCCTGGTTCTGAGTGAGGCCTAATTGCCAGATTTGGGAAGATGTTGCTGAGCAAAGATGTGTCTGTTGTGGTTTTTTCCTTCCCCGCCAAATTAGAAGTCAGAAGCCGCTGGTGTAGATCCAGATTCAGTCTTTATTGCAGCTATGAAGTTGCAATCAACGCTGTACACTTAGTGTTCCGTTACTTTTTTACACCAATTTCTATACACTTTCTCATTGTGTAACAATACCTCGTCACTTAAGCATCATCATTCCCTCAACCATTCACCATCGTTGTTTTCTTACTTAATCCACACTCCTATATGATAAGTTTGTCAATCATCTCTTTTACTGTTTGGTCCCTCGATTGAACATAATGGTGGCGTGACCATCTCTACTCAGTTTTTTAAATGCCCAGCTGTGAACTTTTGGCGAACTCAGGTGAATCCCTTCCTTCGGTAGCAAACCTTGGTTAGCATCTGCTTGTTGCAGATTGTGTGGCCAGGTGGTTAACAAGATATTTGTCCTCCTACATAGTGATAAGCTGCAGCACTAATAAAGTACCTATGCATAGGCTAACAAAATGGCTAACAGATACAGAAACTTCTAAGCCAACACAAGGTGCTCATTCATACTTGTTTTTCATCACGTTGTGCACAGCAGTAATTGGTCTGCCTTCTCTAAAGATTACAAGGTCACTCTCTGCACGGTTTGCATCAGCTTCTTAAAAGAGTCCTAATGATTACATTCTCTATACGTTATGAAATGCCGACTAATATTCCGTATGTCCAACAGACCAGCATCGTTTCACTCTTCCTGCTGGTTAATCTCAAAAACCAAAAAAAAAAAAAATGTATAGATCATCAGTGGCATCCCTCTGAACTGCGCCTCTCCCTTCCGCTTGTCCCAGTGTCAGTGCTACAATGCCCTGGTCCTGTCCACGGAGAGCACCGTGTGTCTTTACGGCCTGGTGATGCCCGTACCAGAGGGAAAGGAGGTAAGATTTAATCGTGGGCAGGTCACAGTTCTGCTATGTAGCATTTTCAGATCTGCAACGCTTGTGGAATGCAGATAATCACTGGTATGAAATCATTTACATTTGTTTACATGCTTCCCCTAAAACATCCCCAGTTGCAGCTCGTGTTTTTGTTCTCTGCACCATGTTGTAATGCTGATGCTCAGATTCTTCTGCAGCATAAGGGGATTTTACCTCTGGTTGGGACTGGCATTAAATGTGGCTTCTTGTAATGTATGTACATTAACTAAGTGAAGATCAGAAAGAAGTAAACTTTGCATTAGTTTGAAATGTACAAACTAGCACGCGGGCAGAGATTGTTACTCTAGACGCAGGCTCATTCTTACTCTAAAAAAACTACAGGAAAACAATTGGTGTACGTGAGGGAATTTCTCCATCGATCTATAAATATTTAGCGTTATTGCTTTATATAAATGTGGCGTGAACATGTGTGTGCCCTGAGATGGGTTGACCCCCTATCCTGGGTTATTCCTTGATAGATTCTGGACCCCCAAAACCCTGCACAGGAGATATTGGGGAAAAAAAACGTATACGTCTTTTTAACTCGTATTCTATGACTGACCTCATTTCTGTTGGTGGATGGGTGACTTTTAATTTCCTTTATTTTGTTCGTTTGCTCGGTGTTGAAGCTGGAGGAGACAGGATTGCTTTGTGCTCTTGACTCTGATTTGATCGCTCTTCCCCTTCCACCCCAAGGCTCCCGGGGGTCATGAGCTGATCTGTGATTTCTGGGAGCTGGTGGGCCTGGCTCCACCAGGGGGCGCCGACAACCTACTGAACGAGGAGTCTGACGTGGACGTGCAGCTGAACAATCGGCACATGATGATCCGTGGTGAGAATATGTCCAAGATTCTGCGGGCTCGCTCCGTCGTCACCCAGTGCTTCCGGGACCACTTCTTCAGTCGTGGCTACTATGAGGTGAGGCCCCAGGGCCTGCAAAGTCCTCTGGCTCACGGGGATGTTGGGGGAGACCATGGTAATCCTTGCCAACTGAACATTCGATGGATCGTTTTTATCTCTGTGCAGTTTGATAGTAATACATTCAGCAATATTAACAAACATGCAGAACCCAGATCTTAGTGTGCTGGTGATGCGTGAAGGAGGGGATTTGTTCGTGTGACAGTAGTAATTTAATAAGCATGGAGGTGGAGATGTCGGGTTTCGTTTGGTGCAGCAGCATTAGAGTGGGGTGTGATCCCTGTGAACGGACTCGGGAACCTCCCCCCAGACTGAACGTGTTTTTATGTCCCAGGTGACCCCGCCCACGCTAGTGCAGACACAGGTGGAAGGTGGCTCCACCCTCTTTGGGCTGAATTACTTTGGTGAGCAGGCGTACCTGACCCAGTCGTCGCAGCTGTATCTGGAGACGTGCATCCCTGCCTTGGGGGACTGTTTCTGCATCGCCCAGTCATACCGCGCAGAGCAGTCCCGCACACGCCGTCACCTGGCCGAGTGAGTGGGCCGCCAGCAAACGGAATTGTGGGATATAGTTGCCCCTGATTGCACCATCTTCAGTCACATTCATGCTGTTTGCTTTGCTGTCTTAATCACATTACACATGCTGTCATCCAATGTTACATAATATATATTTTTACAAATGCTTTAACCTGTGTTTTTTTTCTATATCTAACTTTCTGGCAGATTAAATCATGAAAGTAACTTTAGTAGCACTGCAACTATTGAACATTTTATTTGATTTTTCAATCACAATTTCATATTCTATAGAAATGTCTGTTTGATCAACTAAATTTGTTACTAAAATACTTGAATGTTTAATGATTGCCAATTGGTTTAACTTGGTGCATAATGAACAGCATATATCACCTGAGTGATTTCATTACAAAAGATTAGCGTCAATTAAATCATTCTAGTAGTATTTTCAAGATGGAACAATTGTAGTGAAAATTAGCTACTGCTATTGTGATTTAATATAATTATCCGCTGTAATGTAGCACCAAGCTAAAGAAATTTAGCACATGGACTCTGTGACAACAGAATCTTTTTCATTTTCCAGTGCTCTCTCATGCATGTCATGCAGTGCTGGTTTATTTTAGCATATTTCAAACTGCACACATCCGTCCCCCACGTGTGGGAAAAGTGCCAGACCTCTGACTGTTTTGCTCGTTGTCACCCAGCTTGATTTCCTTTCCTCTCCTCTGCCATCTTTTTTTCCCCTCAGTTTGAACAGGCTATGCTGTTACTGTCACTCTCCGTTATGATTACTGACTGAAAATGGGAAGTTCTGTAATTCTCCCATTTGCAAAAATAACCATTATAGATTATTCATATGCTTTTTTTTTTTTGCAAATATTTGTTGCAGCCCAAGACCTGAGCAGCTGATAGGTTTTCTTTGCTTAGAAGTAAGATCAGTGCGCCTCTGTTAGGGTGGTTTATACCCCCCTGCTATGCTCGCCTGATCGGGGCAAACATCAATGTGAGAATAAGCACATTCTGCTAAGATGATGCGCCACCTACAGGTGAAACTCCAATCCATCCACAATGGATGCATTACAATCCTTCCCTATGGTCTCCATAGATATACCCATGTAGAGGCTGAGTGCCCATTCCTGACATTCAACGATCTCTTGGACCGCCTGGAGGACCTGGTCTGTGACGTGGTGGACAGAGTGCTGAAGTCGCCTATGGGGCACCTCATTTCTGAGATCAACCCTGTACGTCAGTGCCTCCTGACTTCTTTTGACCCCTGGGTCTCTGTACAAACATAAAGCAGCCAGAGTTGTTTAGTAGGCTGGATTGATATAAAACACTTTTCCACATTCCTTTGTTGGTGAGCTGGTTTGAGTCTCTTAGAGCAAAGAAGTCATTCTTTTTTACCCTACCAGCATAGTAAGCTCAAGGTGTGTTGCACAGAGCCGTCCTATGGTGCTCTTGTGTTGAGTCTGTGGGCCATGTGTGTTAAAGCCCTGGCTTTCGTTTGAACACAGGACTTCAAACCACCCAAGAGGCCTTTCAAGAGGATGGACTACACAGAAGCCATCGCTTGGCTGAAGGAACATGATATCAAGAAGGATGATGGCTCCTACTATGAGTTTGGGGAGGTAGGAGACCTTTGGTGGTATAATGGCCAACATCTCACCTTGCATTGCGCTAGGGCTCAAAACCGCAGGCAGAATTTTTAGTTACTGATGTCACTTTTCAACTGGGGGACGCCTATGTGACCAAGCCAAATTTTAGCTGCCTAGGATGTCGTTTGCATCGTTTATTTTCGATGACAAAAGAGGTCCAGTCAAAATGCAGACAAATAAAATCTGCTGTTAATCGCTGATATCAGCGGTGCTTTTGCTGCGCTTTTGATCCGGAGGAGACGTGCCTGTGCTCCACAGGATATTCCTGAGGCCCCTGAGAGGAAGATGACGGACGCCATCAACGAGCCCATCCTCCTGTGCCGCTTCCCTGCCGAGATCAAGTCCTTCTACATGCAGCGCTGCCCGGAGGACCGCCGCCTCACCGAGTCGGTGAGTGAAGGTCCACCCTTTGCCGGTGTGCTGTCAGGGCAGCTAGTCAGTGCCCGCTGTATCCATATCCAGTGGATTTGCACTTCTTCCTGATCAGAACCCTGGCTTCAGAGTACTGCTGCATCCTTCCTTTCCAGGTGGATGTTCTAATGCCGAACGTTGGTGAGATTGTTGGCGGTTCCATGCGTATCTGGGATGCAGAGGAGCTGCTGGAAGGTTACAAGAGGGAGGGCATTGATCCAACACCCTACTACTGGTACACGGATCAGGTAAGTGTGAGAGACGCGGGCAGGGTTTTATACTTAAGCACCCCAATGCCTTTAATTGGATAAAGCTGCAATCTTAAGAAACTCTGAATACTGGAAATTGTGTCTGACCATATTCCTATAAAGTACCTAGCATCCAGTAGGAAATGAAATTTTCAGAGTTATACCCATGTTAAGTACCTGCTAGATCTTTTGTTCCTCCTTGTCATTGATGATTAACATGGGTACATCAGAGCACTCTAAATTGCTAGATTACTGCTGTGCTTCTGATGGACCTTTTCAGCCCAGAAACAGGTTCTTAATTTCCGATTCTCATGAAGACTCCAGTGCTACAGGATTATAGCAAAATGTCCATCCGTTTGTGTCTTTGCCAGAGGAAGTATGGGACGTGTCCCCATGGAGGCTATGGTCTGGGCCTGGAGAGGTTCCTCACCTGGCTGCTGAACCGGTTCCACATCCGGGACGTCTGCTTGTACCCTCGCTTCATCCAGCGCTGTCGTCCCTGAGCATGCAGGAGTCCTGCCCCCCCGAGCCCCGCCCCTTGTCCCATCTCAGATCTGAATGCCCCAGTTAATCTCACAGCACAGATAAATGTTGCTCCTTTTGTAACTTGATTTCGGTAAACATGCTTGAACATCGTGGTTAATCAGTGCTTGGTAACTGCTGGGTTGCATATAATGCATATAATCGCCTGCATCTGAGAATTGTGAAGAAGAATGAAGGTATCTTGTTTTCCATCTCCCCGTGTCTTGCAGAATTGCATTCAGAAGATTTCTCTAATACCAGCTGCCATTCATCCATCCATCCATCCATTAAATGTTTCTCCTTGATGTTGATCTTAAATTTCTTGCTTACAATAAATGAGTAAGGCTAAGGAACGCTGTGCTTTTTGCTGTGAAAGCCGTTTCCTGTATACATGATGTTAAAATCGTTTGTGTTGTCTTGCATCATGGGTGATGCCTCTGTGTTCTAGCTTTGCAAAGATCTGTAGAAGCCCTCCCCACATCTTACACACTCACAATTGAGGGATCAAACCTCAGGGTCAGTGACCAGCTCTTGGTAGATGAGGCATGACCGAAAAAGACCCCGAACACTTTTAGATTTCAGAGTATGAGGGGAAAGTGGTTTGTTTAGGCTCTGGAGTAAATTTATACTACATCGGAAGTGTATGTATCACTGCATAGTTGTGTGTTCTTATCTGTTACCAATGTTTTATTACCATCTTTACAAAGAACCACAATGTTTAACCATGATGGTACCTTATAACATTTACTTGCTGTTACATTATATTTTAATGGTTCTGTGATTCTGTTGTGACTTTTTTTCCATCTCTAATGCACACTGTGACTAAAACTTGAGATCATTTGCATTCTGTAAGACATTTTTCTGTGTGGGCTGGTGGTGGTGGGAATGTGCTTTGTGAGGCTTCTTAATCTAAATATCCATTCACCAGCTCTCGCTTTCATTCTACAGTGCTACAGCAGGTCCCCTCAGAAGAGACAAGTTGAACAAACTACTGAAAGAATCCAACTTCATTAAGCAGTTACCTCTCCGCTGCTGTGTATGAACATGCCCCCTCGGGTGTGAGCTGCATAATTCTCTAAAATTGTTTCTGCACTGTAAAGTCAAGTGAATGTTAAATTATGGGATTCAACGTTATGTGATGCTAGGGTTTTGGTGGGGGGCAGATGGTGATTGTAATTATACCTAATATGAATCAGGAGGTTGTCACCCCACACTGGATGTTTGATCTTGCCTGCACTCCTGACTCCTTCAGCTCTCAGCTCTTCTAAAACAACGCTGTTCTGTTTCAAAGAAAAATACCTCTGAAACAGGCCGTCATTTGTCAACCCAGCCACCATAACAATAAATAATGATCAGTCAGTGTATGTGCATTTTTTTCTCCCCGTCTTTTTAGAATTTTTCCTGTTTTATCCAACATGTCAAAGCTGTCATGTGAACTATGAGAAATGGCCGCTCCATGTATGACCACACTGAGCAGCGTGTGGAGAGAGTCTGATCCTCATGAACCAATGTAGTGTTTCTGATTTCACCTCTTCCTCTGCTTCTTAAGCTTTCCATTGATTGTTTGTGATGGGGCTAACAAAATATTGTCAGCATGGTCGTGGAGCTCTATGGGTGTCACTGGTTCCGGATCCCTCACACACGAAAACATTGGATATCCAGGAATTCTGAAAAGCTCGTAACAACATGCCTGTTGTATGCACTGTCCTTGTGTTTCTCTTCTAACCTGTTGAAGGTGGAGCTTTGTTTGTGTCATGGGATCTTTGGGATGGTTTTTGCCTTTTATTGCATATGCAAGAATGTACTTGGAGCTTTTGATCTCCGTGAATGGTTCCACCTTGTATTCTGTTGAACTGCTTGCAGTGATTACTCCAGGTCTTGACAATGTCTCAGGTCTATGCTTGGATTAAAACAAAATAATTTCACACAATTCCTACTTATAGGTATCTGCATTATACAACAGTTTTCAAAATGTAATTGTTGGAATGATGTATCTAGATATCCATAAGTTAACTTTTCTGTAGAAGGTAATATTCTGCCTCATAGTTACTAGTAGCATCAATACTTTATTTTTCTTTTTGCAACAAAAAAAACCAAAGCAGCATTTTTGCAGCTTTATTTGTGGCTGACATATGGAAAGGTAGTCAGGGAGATTATTCTCCCAAAGCTATGTGATGTCTGACGCCTCCCTGACCTGTCTAGGAGACGAAAAGCCAAATGTCACAATCTGACACTGGAAGGCAGTTGTTGCCTTAGCAACTGGGAACAAAGGAATTAGAACTGGTCTGATTCGGGTGATGGAAAGCCATTTAAAGATGACAGTGTGTGTCTCAACTGGGCAATAAAGATAAGGGTGTGTGAAATTTTACCTAAAGCTAAAAAGTAATGGACCCTCGCATTCTACTAAACCTAAAAAATATTTAATAAAAAAATGTAGCATGCTTTGTGTTCTGGCAGTTCTTGGTGTTCAGTTCTTATTACCGGATCAATTAGACTCTAATCTTACCCTTAACAACACCCGTCAAAAAGTTTTTATAATTTTTTTGCTAAGAGATGCATAATTCTCTCCAGAACTGTCCTTGTTGATGTTTTAAATACCTGGAAGAGAAAAGAAATCCAGCAAAATCAAAATGTAAATTGTTTAAAGCTGTTTATTTGTACTGAATTTCAGAATATACACTATCGTTTGATTATAATGGGAAATGAAACATAACCGAATAACAGAGGGGACAAACTTATAATTCTAACGTCTATGCATGATAGTTCAGTTTAAATGATGCTTATAAACAGTGAGAGAACGTCATACCGCAGCAATCCTGTCAGGCGGGAGAGATGCGTGAATGTGTGTCAGGCATGAGATAGATGAGTGTGTTGGCTGAGTGGGTTGTCGGGCAGGAGAGTGACGTGAGAGTCTCAGGTAAATGGGGTGAAAGTCCTGTACATTACAACACTGGCAGCAGAGTTTAGAAAACATTAGCAAAGCGATTGTTACTGAAGCGTATGGTGAAGTTTGACAATGATCAGCCTGCGGTGTCTATTTATTATCTTACAGTTTTTAAATCAAAACATGTCAGTGGGGAAATATGAAAACGCTACTGTCAAAATACCGCCTTTAATTTTCTATGGAACAGCAGTTTTCTTTCGTACCGTTCAGTATATGGGAGGGAAAATGAATGTTAGCCATGTTACTAGCCATGTTAATCTAGTATTTAGTCATGAATTGTGTTGACTTTCTTTTCAGTCACACTTAAATACGCCATCTATGGAGACACACATTATATTAATGCTAATACTGTTCCTGAATTGCTAGACATGGTCTCCCTGCGTAACCTTCCCAATTTGAAAAAGCTCTCCTGAAGGTTTAATTAATTTTCATTTCAAGTGCTGTTGTCGTGCATTTTAGGTTACTAATTCTCTTTTTTTCTCACAAACCATTTTACATTGTGTCCCTTGGGAAGCTTTAATTGTTTTGTTTAATTTAAGTTAACTGTGTTAGATCGTGTACACACAGCAAAGACGCATCCTTTACCAGGCTAACATGCCAAAATGACATCAATAAAGAAATGGAACAAGATATTTGGAAACAAGAAGTCTTAATAATCACAATGCATTACATTGCTAAATATAGTCATGCACAACATTCGGTCTATAGCACTGTTTGGCATTTGCTACTTGGAATACTTCATTTTAACACATAACAGGGAAGAACAAGACAGACACATGGAAATGAATCTAGGGAGGGAAGAGGCTTGTTCTCTGATTTCTCCCAGTCCAAAGAACAAAAACAATAAATAACTAAAAAAAAAAAAGTATCCTGCCAAAGACACACAGAAGGGACAGAACACAGAAAACGGTCAAAAACTATGAAAAACCTTGTCAACTATTACAAAAAGCACAACTCAGAATGTATAAAGCTTTTTTTGAGTTTGTTTCATAAAGTCACAGTTACCAAAAAAAGTGAGTAATTTCTTACATATCCTATTATAACATTACCTAAACTCTATTACCTATGAGGTATATCTGAGAGACTCCAGTAAGAAATGCACGGCCTGCAATGACACCATGGTCTGCGCAAATATTTTTTGAATGAAAGCTCTGCAACCACTCAGAGGGAAGCTAGCACTTTGGATCCGTGTCTTTTTGCCCTTTTCTGCAGGTGCGTTGCAGAATCACCACGGCCCAGCCCACACCCCCACCGGCCAGAAACTGAGGTATTCAGAGAAGTAAAAAAAAAACAATAAAATGAAAACCTAAAGGGGACTGGAAAAAGATTCATAATAATTAAAAAAAAACATCGCTTTGGTCAAGCAAGGCACTCACCCCATGGGTATCTCACACTTCACCACTACACCATCTTGTATCAACGTGGAGTCAAAGTTCTGAGTGTTCCTACTAGGGTCTGGGCCATATTAAAGCCTCCACCTTCATCACTGTGATGGTTTGGTTCCCACATGTCTGCCATTGCTACTCCCCTGAGACCCTGACTCTCTGTCTCACCAACATCAGCTGTTTTTGTAGTTGACGGGGGGGTGGCGGGGGGGGGGGGGATCTTTGGTTCATTTTAGCAACTGTGCGCTGAAAGGAAAGATCTTCTCATTCCTGGCCGGCCCCACGGGCACCGGTTTCCAGCACAGTAACATATAAGGTCAAAGATAATCAGGCAAGTTCAGGAAATAGACATTCTTTGCGTAATTGCATTGAGAAGCCTGCAGTGTATGGGATGCTTAAGCACCCTACAGGTAATATCCTTGGTGAGACACACACCCTCATCAATGCCCCGGCCATCTTTAGTTTGAGTTTGGAAGGGAGGGGTCTTCTATATTATCGACTGTCGAACTGGAAGTAGGAACACACAGAGCTATAAAATATATTACAAAATCTTAGTATAAAATACACAAGCTGATACCCTTTTCCTTTACACACATACGCTGAGGAGAAGGGAATACTTGTGCTTAGGAAGTGGAAAAGAAAGAAACAGGAAACAAATCAAGAGCCAAGTGCAGACCATTCATGGAAAACAACATCTTTGGTATCTTTGGTTTCATCAACATGATTAACATGAAGAGTCAGTGAGGTAGGCTCCGTGGTTCTCACTGAAAGCAGAAAGACTCGTTTCTGTACATACAGAGCCCGTCGTGGAAGTAGCAAATTTACAGGAATCCTCTTTCCATCTTAACGTACAACCTCAGGTAGCTACTTATTGTTTCGGGTTTTTCTTTGGTGATTCGCAACAATTTGGTCTGAAACAGAACACAGACCTAACAGTGAAGTTAACTCTTCATCTCTGACGGGAGATTTTCCACAGCCAAGTTCTTCATCAACATTCAACAACAATTTTATCAGCCCGAGAAATCGAAGTTAAGTCTCCATTCCCCACATCAAAGGCAAAATGAAGAAAATTTTAAACAACCTACATTATTTAAATTATATTTTTAAAATCACAGAAAAAAACAATTATTTAAACTTTTAAACTTTTTCATTTATACATTGATCATATTTATGCTTTGGTTTTGAAGTCATTCTTCAAAGAAGAACAACGTTTTAGGCTTTTTAAAGCAAACCAAAATGTTCATAAACCAAGGGACAGAAGCACTATATCTTTAATGTGCAATAATAAATACCCATAAATATTTACCCAAATTACAACTAATTAAATAAAATTAAATAGAACACAGCTTGGTCATAAATAAATAAGTACAATTAAAACAAAGAAAACAAACCATGTAAACTCAACAACATTTGGCATCTTAAATTAAGGTTATATTAAAATCAAAATGTAAATTTCATCATACATTGTGGAAAGTAAAACAAATGCACATTGTAAAATTTTTATGATTTTAGCACTGAAGTTGACTGATGTTACCTTTTCATACAGTGAGGCAAGCGTATGAAAACCAGCTTTCTGTCCACAGCTCTGGGTGTCATGTGACCCAGGTTTGACACATAATTCGAACCTATCACATGCTACCTGGGTGTGTCATGTGTCTCCCACACAGGGTCTAATGTGCACCCTTTAATAATAAGAGTCCATCTGTGGGTGAAGGTCTTTTCAGCATAATTCATATGTAGGCCCCACTTCTTTAAGACCACATAGACTACATCCACATAGACCACTGTCTCTAGACCCATTCTTTGTATCATCCACAGATTTCCAAACCCGTTCTTAATATCACCCATACACAGACTCTCTGTAGACACATTTTTAAAATAATTCATAAAACTGCAGCTCTACTCACACACCCTTAACCTAGACATGAACCACCCCCGGGCAAACACATTACATACATCATCCAGGCCGTTTGGCTTTAGCGAGTGAAATAGTATGCTGTTCAGTGGCTTTGAATTGGTCTTATAGTGACTACCTGCCGTCAAAATTTTTGTTCTGCTTTACAAGCATGAGAACAGGGACTCAGTGAAGGTTACACAGTGTTGCCCTGGTCCCAGTGTGGTGCTCTGAGCAGCCATGGAAACCAAAAGCAGAGCAGAAGCAGGTGAGATGGTGCGGAGTTTGAGACCGCAACCCTGAAGCAGTCCTACTACCGTAGAGGCTTAAAACATATGAGCCCGATGAAAAGAGGCGGCCTTTTGTCTTTGGTGTCATGCAGCATTTTACATCAACATTGCAATACTGCTTCGGTGTGCTTTAAAGCCATGTCTCCAGGCATTAAAACAGAATGACAGTGAGCCCGTGACATTTTAAAAGGGCTCATCCCAGACAAGAATCTTTGGCCTAGATTCTGTTCCCGTGGTTACACTAAACAACATACATTGTTCACGATGTCTTCGCCGCTTCGTCTCACTGAATCTGTGTCCCCATGTTTGAAAGTAACATCGTTCAATATGCTTCCAAACACGGGTTAAATAAAAATATACAGAGTACATGCAATTTGAGATAAAATGGAGAATCAAATATTCACATATACGCAGACATTCTTTGGTTTTGTTCCTTCAATTCTTTTTTTGGTTTAGCTTCTGAAAAGAACTATTTGAAAATGACCGTAAATGGGACTAAACTATAAAAAGCAGTAACCATTAAGTGGGGAATAGGGCTTTTGCAGGAATATGCGTGAGTCTTTGGTGTTGTAGCTGATGAGGTTCTCGTTGTGTGTTTCTGCATAGGCACACGTAAAAGACAATCTTCCATTTTGAGAGACATCATTCTCTGTCTTGGGAAGCAGCTGTCGTTACGGCGACACTCCCTTACGTGTGGTACCCATTTTGGTCCCTGTCTGCACCTTAGAAAATAACTCCCCCCCCCCACCACGATCACCACCACCCACACACACACACCCACACACACACACACACACCCACACACACACACACACACACACACACATACATACGAACATCCTTCGCCAATAACCTTTCCTTGCACTTATCATCTTCATCATGGTCATTATGGTGACTACCTTTGTTCTTTGGAAAAGCTGCAGAGGATTTAGGTGCCGAACAACAAAAAAAAGAAAGTCTCTTTGGTTTCAAATGCTCAATAAATAGTAAAGTCTTGCTGTCCAAACAGAACCTCCAGTGCCTTTGGTTTCCTTCCACGTCATTCAAAAGGGCTGCTTATTGGCTAGAACCTGAACTCTGTGGTACAGCACAACTAACTAAATTCATGAAAGTGATCAAAAGACTCTGGCATGGGGCTTTGTTGACACAGTTTGGGGGGGGGGGCTGGCAGTCAGTCTATGGCTTGTGCTGGACTGAAAGAAAGCGTAATAGTTTCAGGAAGCTATACACACCTAAACTGGGATATTGTGATTAAATAAAGCCCCAAACAGGAGAACCCCAGCTCACTGGGGGAGGTGGGTATTAGATTGTTCATCTGCTCTACAAAAGTGACATCCTGAGTTGGGTAACGTACGGAGAACAGTGTTCTGCTGCGGAGGAAATGTGCTTCTTCATTGTGCTCACTGTAGGGGATTGTTAGTGGTCAAGACCTCGTTATTATCCATGAACCTCGCCCAGCCAGGACCGTGCCACCCTACCCCATACAAAGCCACCTGCTCAGGTCTCTATCACCTCAGTGTCCTTTCAAAGTAGCTAAGACCACAGGTCAAGGTTTTCTATGAGGAACTGGTAAAACCGGGAAATATATGAATTATTATGACATATACCTTCTATTAACACTGATGACGTTTTTGGTTTGTTTGTTTTGAATGTGAGAAATTGTGTGGTAACAATTGAACTATGGGGGGATAGTATATAAAAACCAATTATCGTCATAAATTGCATTGTTTGACTAGATTGTTAAATCTGTTATTCAAAAAAATTAAATGGCTGCTGGCAGACAATGCTCCTGAATGTTAGATCAGGGCACATAAAGGTCAACACTAAATCAAACGATGTGTGCAAAACCAACACATAGAATCTAAAGTAGGCCTCTCCCTTAAATATCCACTCTGAAAACACTCAGAGGATGAAACAGCACTGACCTGAGGTGTGGTCCTATCCTCTATCATGTTTTTCAGATGTTGCCGCTTTGTGATTATGAACATCATGCATCCTTACTATAGTCTTCGAGTGTAGTGGTCCTTCTCCTATTTCTTCCAAATTTTTTCAAAGAGAAATAATAGTCACTCAATAACTGACATAACAAACAGATCTGACAGCATCAGTGGATCGGATTCCCTTACGGGTTAAAGTGAATGTATATCGCTTTGGTTCATCTTGACCCTGGATGAATGGATTCAACAACTTTGTAGCAATTTGTTCCTCTTGCCAGTAAACAGCCCTTTTTTCCTCTCTCACATTTAGAAAAAAAGCAAAATTAAAGATCTCAAGGAAGCGCCCTTTCCTGGAGTACAGACCCCACCCACAAACCTCCATCCCCCAATCACAATTCAGAACTCCGCTTCCAGGGCCCGCCCCACTGGCCCGATCTGCCAATCACTCTTTGGTACTCCTATCCCAGCCACACCCCCATCACCCTAGTCCCCCAGTCATGCTTTGGTGCAGGTGCTGGAGGCGGAGGAAGCTGCCCCGGGGCTACCCTCATCCACCCACTTGTCCAGGCTCCGCCTTCTGGCATTCATAAAAAAATTGCTGACAGTGCTGATCTCCAAGCCCAGCTGCTGCGAGATGGTGAGCTGCATCTCCTTGGATGGCCGCTTGTTCTCCCTGAAGATGGCCACCAGGGTACGTCGCTGGAGGTCTGTGAAAACCAGACGGGATTTCTTTGGTGTGCTGCCTCTGTCTTTGTTTGGGTCCTGCTCTTTTCGCTTGCATGCTTGTAGCGACAACAGGGTATGGAGGGCAGGGAAGAGAGGGATGGACAAAAGGTGGAAGTACATTAGAAAACTTTAGCAGTCTAAAGGCCCACATTTGCTGCTGAGATGGCTTTGGTGACAAAACAAAACAATTTTTAAATGTGAAAAATAAAATTAATGACTTAGAACAATCAATTGCCTGATATTCTGGAAATTACATTTGTATTTCATATAACATTAACGTTTTATTTTAGAGTTCTGTAAGGACTAATTCAATTATTAAATGATATTATAAACAGCATTAATTCCAACATGCACTACTGATTTATTACTGCATAGCAGAAATGCTATTTCCTTAACCCAATTTCATTCGCCAAAGAAAACTATTTGTGTCCAGTTTGGTCTGCTCCATGCGTATATGGACATTAAACGTGTGACCTGTGTTTGTTTCACTCATGCATTTTAACCATCTTTAAATGTCTTCTGATTGGTTCTGTATTAAAGGAGCTACACTGATATTTGCCTGTAAAGCAAATTAGTGTGCATTTCATTTACTTATTTACTTAAATGTTTACTTTTCTGATTAGTGCAGACTTAAGATTAATACAATGGGAATTGAAATGAAATTCCCAGAAATGATATATTACTTTTGTAGGAAGTAATGTTTGAGCTAAAATACAGCAAATATTAAATATTTCATTTTAATATATAATGAGATATTGTGTATGCTACAGGCTGACCTGAATTCAGTTATATAGAACATGCATAAGTTAAATACAACACCAATTCCACAGGGTTTCGGTCAAAGTTATTTAACCCCAGCCTTTGCCCAAAGTATAAGATGAAGATGATGATGACGATGATGATGACGATGATGATACTGGGCTATGCTGAAGCAAACAGCTGGCCTTGCATGGCTGACAGATACCCAAGGCCAAAGACCAAAAGGCACCGAGACAGAACACACTGACAAATAACAGGAAAAAATTTAGCTAAAGTACTTCTAATCTAGCAGTATCACTGCACAGTTCCAGGGTTGGTAGTTTGATCTCCATCCATACGTGAGTTTTACATGTTATCTCTGTGCTGTGTGAATTTCCACCTATAACCGAAAAACGGGGGAACTTCTACCATGTAAAATCACCCAAACTGTGGATGAGTGCTCCATGATTGACAGGCATCCCATCGGGGGTGATCCTCAGATAAGACTCCACATTCAGGGTTTCCCTACGCTACACATAAATAGCATTATTTTAATCGATAACACTGCTGTCAGTCTGTACGATCATGCTAATGCGGACTAGTTTATCACATGCAAAACATTTGTTTTATTAGATTTACAGTACAAAGAAAAAGTCCACGGGACATATACTGATTCACCACAGGATGGCAGTATTGTGTGAGACGTCATTTGATGGGACATACTTTTGCAAGTAAATGCAAATGAGCATGTCGACTTATTAGACACACTGAGAGCCGAATCATTGCAAATCAGTCAAGCCTGAAAGGGCTTTTTAACTGGCAAAACATTCACTGTTCATAAAGCCTGATGTCATGATATTCAGAGGTACAACAGCACACTTTGTACACCTGCATGAAAAAAACTAACGGTTTGAAATATAAGCTTTTAATATATATATTTTTTTATATATACACACACACACACACACACACACACCTCCGTCATTTAACATGCTGTCCAAAAGCATGGTGGAGGATAAAAATGTAAGAGGTGAAAAGGTCCGAAGCTGTTTGCGCAGCCTTTATTTACCGGGCTGAAGGGCAAAAGATCCTAATAATCAATCACTAAACTGGAACTAACACACCAACAGCAACAAACGGGTGCAAAATCCATGGATTCTTGTGCCAGGAATTTAAATAAGCAATTTGGTTCATTTAACACAATTACATCCGTGGGTTTCAATTTAGAACAGCAATAAGGCGGAAATGTGATGGATTTTATGAGCACGGCAGCATTAATCAAACTGCATGCTTATTATTTATGGTTTTGCGCTCATGCCTGGGAAATGTCAACAAATGTTGTTCGTGCATTGCTCTGAAATTAGCTGCGTAGGTCTATGTGGAACAGCTAGGTGCTGTGACTGAGTGCAAACCCCAAATAAAACCAAATCACCTGTTTCACGTGGATACAGTCAGATATTCAGGTGACAATGCAGTGGAGGTGACAATGAAATAAATTGTAATGTTGGTAAGAAAAGTAAAGTGTTTTACCAGAATACATAAGTTGCTCTGATGTCTCGTCTTGCTTACAGAATTCTCCTGGTGAAAACAGGCAAAATTGGTTATTAACAGAGAGGTCTGAGGTACGAGGAGGCGGTCACACAAACAGCACTCCAGAGAAACACGTCATGAGAACAGCCCCACGCGCTTGTCTGTATAGTCATCGAATCGCACACGCTCTGAAACACACGTGCAGCAGTGGAGGCCTTAGTTAGAGTCAGTGTGGGCCTAACTTTTGGCACTTTAAGTCCCATTAGGGATGCTGCTGTTGTACCCTTGAGCACACATTAAACCTGAATTGCTCTAGTACAAACATCCAGATGTGAAAATGGAAAATAAACAGCAAATCGCTTAGGATAATGCTTGCTAAGTAAATAAAGAATGTGGAGCATGACATTCAGATCCAGCTTCCTTCAAATCAAGGAGAGATGAAAATCTCCCAGTGTCTGATGACATGACATGAGTAATGTAAAAGAGTATGTCTGTGTTCTGAAAAGCGTGTTTCGAATGCATGGCTTTGATTGGCTGAGTACATTTACCTGAGAAGCGGCTTTGCGTTAGGAATGAAATACAGAAGAAAATTAAGACTATAAACACATCTGCGGAATTGTTTTTTTTTTTTTTTCAAATTTCCAAAATGAACATATCGTTTGTAAAACCAAAACATTTTCATTCAATGCATATTAGATGAGGCTGTCTTGACTTTAAAATGTTGTATAACAGTGACACCTTGTCTGCCCTGACTAATATTTTAACAACAACACAACTCACATTCAGATATGGTGAAATACATTTATTATTATTATTTCTGTAAAAAATAAAATAGGTCATAAATTCCTCAGGTATTGCTGTACTAAAACACAACATATTCTTCTCTGTCACACCAAAAAAACAAAATATCAAAACAGTGTTCAATATTCTCAGTATTCAGTTATGTTTTTAAAAGTAATCTTCTTATAAATTAAACATATGACTTAATATAATATATAACTAAATGAACAGTAATATTATAAAACAATTCAGAACTCCACTTCCAGGGCCTGCCCCACTGGCCGATCTGCCAATCACTGTGCAACAAAAAATAAATGCTATACAATTTTCAAAAAGATTATTGACCATCATAATGACGTTTTGTGCAGCATTCTTTCAAGCCACGTAAAACGGCACAAAAACAATGGGAGAAATGTGAGAAGTTTTCACCAGCGGCCTTTGCTTTGATTGTTTTTTCCAATTTTTTAAGGAATACTTTAGCATTTTTTAAATATATTATATGCTTAGATACTAATTATCATTCTTATCTTTTCAAAATAATAATAAGTAAACTAGGCTTATTATTAAAAACTAGGCAATTATTTCCCAACACTACATATTTAACGTCCATTTTAGGCTAAAATACATATTCGCTACACTTAACAGTCCCTAACATTTCGCTGAGTGGGAAGTAGCTGTTGTGGACGAAAGATCCTAGACTTGCAGATGCTTGTAATTTGCACATTGTCTGTATTAGCATACATGTCATCCTCCCCCTACTTTGCTGATAAACACTGCGATGCTTCTGCGCTCCCCTGCTCCTGCGCTATCCAGGCTTTTTGCACTTTGGTATTAATTACGAAACCGCGGTGTTTTCTTCTTGCCATCAACGTAAGATGTGAACACTTTGATCAAAAGTACAGCGGCGCTTCATCGAACATGACCTTCATTTTAACTCAACTAGGAGACAAAGCGCAGCTTTCACACCGAGCCCCAGGAGAAGCGGTGGGGGGATGTGCCAGGTAATTGGGAGTTAACAGTAACGAGCGCGAAAAAGAAAAGCGCAAGTCGGATCATTATAGATCATAGAAAATTACATTTATGAAGACACACAGATATATAAAAGTAGTTCTCATCTTAAAGGTAGGTAGGATGCACTGCTAAAATAGGCATTACGGCGGCGGCGGCGGAAGCGGAGCATTGAGGAAAACGGCCGGAACTAAAGTAGTTAAACATGCATGAGTCAAAGTATTGAATAATAACTCATAAAAATGAGAGTTTAATCTGCATCAGACCCAGAGCAAACACCCTCTTTCAAGCATTTCTGTAGGTTCAACCTCACATTTGATCTAAGAAATCACCCTGCAATGCCTTTCTCCGGCATTTGCAAAATCGGGATCCAGTTCCAGCCTCATATCACAACATGTACGAAGGTGAGAACTGGAAAGTAGGTAAATTCCATAACGCAGTTTTGCATCGCCGTAAAATGCGGCTTGGGGGGATGATCTGCATGCAGATGGCTTGGTTTGATACGGCAAACAATCCGATGAAATACCAAGCTGGACATTTAGTCCTTTTTGTTTGTTGACAGCGAGGTCTTGTAGGGGGGTCACAGGAGGACTGAGACAAATTTTATATTAATGCTTTATCGGCATGGCCACATTTGCAAACCTAAGCTTGGTAAAGTACGTGCTATTTGTTTCAGTATTCCCCCGAACCATTAAAACAATTATTTCCACAGATTATTAAAACCCTATTCGGCCGATTTGAACTAACGTGCTACTCTGCAAAGAAGTGCAAGCGTAAAAACACGGTGTTGACAAACTGCGAGTGATTTAAAGATGCTCAGATCCCGGCTTTTCTAGCGTGTTGTATTTCATATGTGACAATCATCTGCGGAGCTCATCGGACGGTATTGTAAGCCTGGCGCTAACGGGAGGCCGATTGCGGGCTGGTGCTGGGAAGGAATCGCCGCTGTCAGCTTTACTGGAAGGAGCCTGGATCAGGTTCCAGATCAATGCCGACTGGGTCCACACGTTTATGTTATCGTTGCCAGCATTAATGCGCTTTTAATCTTCAGGAGATGATCCGTATCGATCCCCATCGATATACACACATTTGTTTTGGAAAGGGACTTAACCACACGATTGGGAGACTGAAATAGAAATTAACGAGAGGTCTCTTCCGATTGAGCATTTCAGATCCCCTTCTGGGCCTTTGCTTCAGCATGAAAGACTACGGTCAGAGTTCGCCACTGACAGGAATGAAATCTCCTCTCGGATGTCCCCATAAGTAACTAATATTCCCGTGTAAGAACTACTAAAAAAATCCGTCATATATAACCTTTAATATGCATGTATATAACTGTATAATAATTTAAAGTTACGAACGCATAGAAAATTCACTAAGAACATGACTGTTATATTGTCGTGCACTTTATATTTGGCACTGGATCACAAACAATTCTGGTATGTTGATACGTACTGACAATAAAGTGAGTTCTTTTTTCTGATTCTAATAATCGCTTATTCAGTATGGGCTGCCTTAAACCTAATTCAGCCCATGTAATAGGACATGTGGAGGAGCACACCCATACACAGAGGATGCAGGGGGAGATAATACAAACGGCAGTGACACATCTGAATCCACAATATAAGTGTGGGAAAACTACACTGACTGTTGCTATGACAACAAGCACTGACATTGTTATTCATTTATGATACCATTTAGATTGTACAGCTATCTCGTGCATAATGGTATAGGCATGAGTAGGATTTACAGGACTGTTTCACTCTTTTCTCTGATAGTTTGTGAGTTATTGCAGATAAGATGGAACTGGACAATCCAAATATTACTTTCTGGGGTAACAATTTTTAAGATCTGTTTTAAGCCCAACACAGTTCAGAAAAGCCAGTTATAAACATTGTTCTGAATTTTTTGCAAATAATACTATCAGATGCTATTATGAAGTATGAACCCATGGAAGGCAAATAAGAAAACTGCGAAATAGAGTGGATGTGTTTGACACTAATATAGGTGTGACTCACCTTGCCTCACAGCCGCCAGCCTTTACAGTAGGCTAGTATGCTATTCGTTAATGAATTGCCATTGCTATTTCAACTATTTTGACATGTTTAAAATGTTATTTCAGGCAAAATAATTTAAACTACGTATGTAGCCCAGCCCAGATCTTCACTCACGTATCAAACAAACAGTATTGGACACGAGAAAATTGCATTTGGGCACAAAGTGCATTGAACTGAGTCGGGGCTGATTATAATTAGTGCTTTTTTTAACCGTTTGCTGAAGCATTCCTCCCTTTTGTAATGGTTTGCTCCAATAAGAAAGTTTCTAAGTTATCGTGGCCCGGGCAAATATCCTGTCAGACTGTACTTCTTCTGCAATTTTTAATGTAATCTGTGCTTTTGACTGACTGAAGTTGGGTGATGAGGAACAAAGGCGTACAGCTCAGCACATCTTGCCTGTTTAACTGGAAACAAGGTGGCGGTCGTTCTGGGCCCTGCGGCCTCAGCCTGCAGGGCATGCAGAGATTTCTATCAATAATTCATCGCGTCGCCCCAGCTTCTGCTCCCGGCTCCAAAGCCCCAGTCTCGTCGATCACATTATAGCCTCTCTCCAACTCTAGTCCAAAGCACATGCCGTCATTTCAGATCTGTATTTGCAAGCAGATCCAACCTGAAATAAACCCTTAGCAGGCCTATATGTATGTGCTTCACATATATTTCTTAAATTAATATAAATTTTCCCGCTAAGCATTTAAACCAAATGCATGCACAGATGATTATAAAAGCATAAAACATCAACATATATTTAAATATGGGTCATCTCAAGACATCTAATACTTGCATTTATTATTGTTAAGCAGACAGTGGGAATATTACACAGTTGTAGCCGAGCACTGTATCATATGTATTTCAGAACTGACCATTTTAAATTAAAAGTAACTGCTACAAGTGGTGACCTGCCATTCATCCATCATGGAGACAGAGTCATACTACGCTGTGTGCAAGCTATTCTGACCAAACAAGATGAATCGATTTTTATGCCTTACTGATAACATTCCTGTGGTACATGTAGTCGTATTTACAGTGCATGCTGAAAACTCTCACACAATCTATTAAAAAGATTATGGATGTTTAAGAGACATTTTAAATCACTTCAACTCCCATATCACAAAAAAAGACAACAGTCGATTTGCAAAACGCGATTTCCCATTTTTACCATTAAATATGAAGCGATAACAAAATACTGGTGCATAACTTCATAATTTTACTTAGATAGTAGGCCCACTGGTTAACCCAATTTGCATGTCTGCTTAATTCAGTCGTCTGTTCTGCTGCGAATTAATTCTTTTATATATATATATGTATATATTGAAAAAAACTGTTACGTATAAAAGTATACGTTCTCTTCTTCTGGTAAAAAGCAAATAACCATTTGATCGCTGTTTTTATTCACTAGAGGGGTAAACCGCGTTCCGGTAGGTACACTCTTTTTACTTACTTTTATTTCCCAGTAACTCATTAAAAACTATTTTCAGTAAAGTAAATTGTGCGACGCACCGCTGAACCACCCAAGAAAACACAATCGTCGCCGTTAGACGCATTAACGCCGGCGACCGGTCAGCACAGCCAGGCGCTGAGATTGTCGGGTCGGAAAGGGAGAGACGGATAGAACGAGCATGCAAACTACCACTGGAAAATAGTAATTAGTAAGTCATCTAAAACAAGAAGAAGTGACATTTCTGCATCAGTTGTGCGTGTAGATACTACAACTATCATGTTCGTGATTATAAATATATATTTGTAGGCCTAATTAAACGTTAAATAGGCTGCAGTCTTTAAAATGTTTGTCACTCATTTTGTTACTCATTTTTAGAATCTATACACACATGTATCCACGATGTATACTGTACATACTAGTATGGAAATCCTTTGAATTACAAATTGCATATAATTACATCAGGTAATTCGTCATAATATTAGCCTATTAATGAAGCAATCGCTACAAAAACTATACACGGCGACTAAACCCTAATACCAACTTGGTTAAATATTCTTCTTTGTTTTTTCAAAAGTATTTATTATAATCGATGTTAGTCAAAACAGTATAATATAATTCAATATTATTTTAGTTCTGCAGGAAGAAAGATCGGAATTACCTCAAATAATACTCAAAAGATGACAACAGCAACTGCATTTACAGGTGTGTACCGCGTCTTACCTGCCAGCCGTAAAGCCGACATCCTTTGAAACTCGGGTTCCTGCAGCCACTTCCACATGCGCCTAAAGGTTTCCCTTCCCGATTTAAGTTTGCTCCACGGTTTTGGATTCCTCAAGAGATCGGACAGGGTGCCCTGTGAACGACAGAGGATGCGCTGAGCAAAAATGGCTTGCGGGATGCTATAGCGCTTCAACTCCGCTGTGATCCTCTGTGCCACCTCTTTGGTATTTATCTCTTCAAGCTGCCCCGAGTTGGTACCCTGCGTTCCGGAGGAGGAGGGTGGTCGGTCCCGGTTGGAGGCCAACAGGGGCCCGTGGGATTGAGCATGGCCCTGATTCCCCCCGTGGTGCACACCGTTCAAATGCGGCATCATCCCCGCCGTGGGGCTACCAAGGCTCCGGGAGAGGTGCTGATCCCCTCTGGCCAGCATGGCAGTGTGGGCATCGAAAGTGGAGCTTAGGATTTTGTCGTGCCCGTGCGTGGTATAGTTTTGAAGACTTGGCTGGGTGTTGTGGACGGAGCCAAGGCCGCTGCCGAGAGGACTGGTGGGCAGAGGGGATAGACTCTGACCCATCCCCGTCATGTCCTTATGGTATGGGCTGTAGAGGCTATTCATTGCTGGTAAACCTCTTTCATCCCGCATCAGAGTGAAGCTCCCGCTCACATTCCCGGAGAGGCGCTGGTGGTGGTGGTGATGATGGTGCGGATGGTGGAATTTCTCCGAAACGGTTGAAATCGGGGGCAGAGGTTGGAGTGGAGTCAGTGTTGTGTAGGTGCTGCTCATTCCCATCCCAGGCGGGGACGTTTCGCACGGCATGCTCATCGCGTGGTGCAGCGGCAGCGACAGATCCGGACGATACTCCCCTGCCCCATCCAAAATAGAAGCCATGCTCGACACCATCGCAGCTCGGGAAGAGGCTGCCGCTAAATCCTGATGTAATCGCAAAGCCCCGGCGCTCCGATCGTGATGCGGACTCTGATTGCTCATCAGATCCTGGTCATGGCTTAGCCCACCGTGCAGACTGCCAATGCTGTCCATTGTCATTTCTGGCTCCATGGCGTAGGCATCCAGGTCCTTGGCCAGACATCTATAGGCGTTGTATGCAGTCTTCATTCAGCTCATCGATGTATTTTATACATATATGTATTTGCAGATTTTGTGCCAGAGACGGGTTTGATTGTTTCCTAAGGCCTCTCGGTTTTTTCAAAACAACAAAAAAAAAAATTACCGATCTCGATCAGACGGGCCAGTGCTGATTATCCCCATGTCCGAGCCCTCTCCTCCTCCTACGTATTCTGTTTAGGCAGCTGGAGCTGTCCAGGCCGGGCTGGCTGGGCCATCACCCTTCCCTTGTCAGGAAGGAGGGGGTTCTCAATGACTGACGTTATCTGAACAATTCATGGCTCTAGCATTGTTGTCAGAGTCCCGCCCCTCCAGCGGTTTATCCAATGAGACGCTCCCTAGACATTGTTCATGTTTGGTTGTGTTTTTTTTTTTGGTAATTATTTAATTAATTAATTTATTTGTTTGTTTTGAGCGCATGCATCTGGAATTTGAAATCAAAGCGTTTTGATTTATTTTCATGGATTCGCAAAACTGAGCTTCCATGTTTTTTTGCCATGAATTTGACTCACGAAGTGTAAACCTTCTTATATACGTAGTTCATTTTGTAATTTTATTTCATTGCATGCATTGCAATTACATAATGAGACACTTGAGTATGATAATATGCACGTTTACCTATAAGTATCTTTATGTTGTAATGATGAATATATTGTAATTATCCAATATAATTGTAAAAGTATAAAGTCGGTGTCCACTTAAAATGTGCGCCTTTAGGTTTTGCAAATTTTCTGGACACTCTCCATGTTTTAGTAACTATTTAATATTAATTGTGCATAGAAATAGAAACAGTCCATAATAACCCGCCTTTCCCACACGGCGTTGTGTTATGGTTTAATACAAGGTAAGTGGCAAACTAAAATCGATTCCGTATATCCAAAAACCGATAAACAGCGGGCTTAAAAACTGATAAAATATGAAAATAACTTGCACTCGCCGGTGTGTATTTAACATAAATATATATATGAAATATACTTGCTTAACCGTGTGTCGCGCACGTCGCAAGCAAACTTTACTGGTTTTAGAATGAGATTTGCAGATCATTCGCCCCAGTTAAATGGGAAGTTGCCTGACGCTTTGGAAGCCTGGCACACCATCACCGCGTAGGGTGGTTGTTGGGACTTGGGCAGATGTCGCCTTTGTTTAAGGGGACTGTAATTAAGGGTGAGGAGACAGAAGTTTGAAGAACCGTGACCTATTTTCCTTTTGATCAACTGTCAGTGGAGGTGCAGGGGGTCTCTCCTGGACGGGGCCTCTTCTAAGCACTTTCAGCTGTCACGAGAAAAAAATAAATGAGCAAATCTGGAAGTTTCCTTTCCTTCCACTTGCCTTGAATTCTTGAACTTTGAGTTTGGCGCAATTTATAATCTCATGTTTGGCTGTAATTTAAGGCATAATTAATTGTTGAAAAAGTATGTCAAATAAATACATGAACAGTTGTTACTAATAATGAGTTAACTGTTTGCGGTCGTGTTAAACCAGAACCGATTTTGCTTTGAGACGGTCTGCTTTGTTGACGCACAGCTTAATTAATAAAACTATTTGATCATCAATTGTCTTTAAATCTTTTTTACAGTAATAAATGTCCGACATCGATGTACAAGTTGTCGCGTTAGTCTAGTATCCTTTAACACGATCTTTGCGTTTGTAATTTAATAAGACTCAAATTGTCTTTAACAAGTTTAAGGTTTGGATTAGTGATTTACCGGAATTCGCAAAATATCTAAACTATTATTCATATTATTCAGAAATTCAGGTGTTATAAAGGTATAACTTTAGCCTACGCCACATTATGTCTAAAACATATCCACAACTGCAATAGAAAACAACCTAACAAAGAAACGATCTAATCAAAACCGGTTTCATCTCTGCATTGCTATAGTGAATTGTACAGTGGTTTTACAGGCTTTTCCATGCTGTGTTTATTTAAGTCTAGAGAGGCTCAAATCATAGCGGGTCAATTGAAACGGTCCTTTTCTCTTTCCTTTTTTTCATTTTGATCTTTTCCCGTGCCATCTGGTATGTAAGTGCAGCGGTATTGATCAGAATCATTGTGCAGCGGACCCCATGCTAATCTATACCGTTACTGGCAATCAGTTTGGGGTTTACGCTGCATCTGCCTTTGCGCAAATGCGTCCATGGCTTGTTTCCTTGTATTTTGCGGTAAGTGTATGTCACTTAGACATTATATGCCTGTCGCATCTTACGGAAAAGATTTTTTGCGCCGCAGCTTTCCGCAGAGACAGCATTTGCATTAGCCTGTGCGGTTTAATCGCTCTTCAAATTTCAGTCGTGATTCTACAGTTTCAAGTTTCATAGGCCTAGATAGTATAAGCAGCCAAGGCGGGAGTAAATCTTTTTGGGAAAAATCCAAGGGCTGTAAACTGAAACATTCTGGATGAAAATTATTTTCTGCAATATAGTGACTTGGAGTAACCTAGTGGTTTGTTCGGCGAAACTGTGTAGATGCAACTGTCTGTGGATTATGAACAAATTATATTGAAATGAAATAGAAACTAGTGCAATCTTTATGTTTTCCAATTAAGAATATACCGCGTATTATATATTCTCGTATATACAGATGCAATACTAACGTATTCCTATATATTACATATTCTCATATATAGAGATGCAATACTAACGAGTCCATTGTACTTTGTGAGTGAGATGTATGCCTATAGGCTACCTTTAGTTTAATACATTTTTAATTTGCTACCTACATGCTTGTGGCCCTAATAATGTTCTATTTCTTGTTTATATATTTGTGATTTTTCAGTTTTTATTTTGAGGGTATTTTTTTCATTAGTGCTATAATTGTAGTTGTGTTTGTCAATTTTTCCCCCTGACTTAAAAAGAGTAGTGTGCTTCGAAGTCAAACATTGACTGGTCTAAGTCATTTAACACGTTACAGTATTTATATTATTATTAGCAACAAACAGCAACAACAAACAACATAAACAACAGCAACATTGATGATGATAATAATAATAAAAACAACAACAATAATAATAATCCATCTTCTTCAAAACACTCATCCTTGTCAGGGTCGGGGGGGGCGTCTTGGATAACAACCGTCGATGCCATGTAGATAAATTTGGGGGAGCACACACAAAAAAACTAACGCGCTTTTATCAACATTCTTTTCTGTGCTCCCTCCAAGCATGATTAAAGTGTCTGTTCTTTTATGTCTTATTTTTCTCGCTTTGGCTTGCGCCATGATTAACTTGAACTGTGGGTGAAATCCTTCACATTTAAAATTCAAAAGATAAAAACTGAGTTGTCCATTCCCCATATCTGAAATGAAATGTAACGTGATCATTTTAATGACTTTCCAAATAATACAGGTGAGAAAGATCTTTGTTAGACTTAAAACTCAAATACCGTTTGAAAAGACGACTGTTTCTAAAGCAAAAAATATAACGCGGCAACACATTACGTTAAAAACCTCACGAAGTGACATCTCTTTTCAGCTGATAGGCTAATACAATCATGGTGTTGTTAATTACGTTTTTTGGTAAAACTGTAAAATACGTCTAATTCACCGTTTTCTATACGGCTGTTTTTTGTATAGATGGGAATTGCTGTTTAGTAGCCTAGTAAAGACACACAAGTGAGGCACCACGGAAAAACTTACTTACAAGTTGTGCAACCAGTATAAATTTACAGGGAATATGAACTACGTGTGGTAGGTAGCAAGTGCGAAACGGTAGAAAAATAAACTCTCATCAATACGCAGTGATTATATAATGCCATCGGGCATGTCAGTCTTTGATCATATCATTTGATTTAATTATTGACAAGTGGTAACCCATGCCAAATCAACATAAGTCTGTCAAAGGTTTGAGAATCTACGATAATAGACTTCTACCTACTCTGCGTGACTATATTTTGTAGTTGTTTTTCGAGTTAATTACAGGATATTATAAAATTCTATTAGCTCTGACGGCTAATTTAATTTATCTGACTTTATTCGTAAATGTTGGCAAAGTTACAGGAAAAATAATCTGACCGACATTGTGTAATAGCAACAGGACAAAACAGAACACAAGAAGTAACTTAAAGTTAGATCTAGTTACCCTGTGCGATTGGAAAAGTCAAGTATTAACTTAAAGTATATTGTCAGCTATCCGAGACTATCGGCTGTATTAACGTACGGAAACAGAAGATGTTTGCAACTATCTGGAAAGAGCTGAAATATATGATAATTTCCTTTCTTTACGTATAAATATATCGTTTCTATTATTTATTTTCAAAGTCACAGCTATATCCTGATGTGGGTTTTGCATTAAATTACAAGATTCATATATTTCACAAAAATAGAAGAGAAATGAAGACGATAAATAAATTAATTATTGATTCATAAAGAGTGTTATTTTCAGTTATCATCTGAAGTTAAATCATCATAGTTATTCCCGTTATTACTGGTAGCGTCTAAACAGAAAAACGACCGATTTATCTTACTTTACGTGGGTTTTCGAAAGAGCGTACACGTGATCTTGCACTTAAGTAACACGGAAATTCGAATCGCGTTAACAAAGGATTATGGTCACCCCTTTTAGGTTTGTGATGGCAGAGGTAACCCTTTTGCGAATGACGTGCCGTTTCTTACCTGCCTTAATTTTCATTTGTTGCTTCTTTTGAAATATACATATACAGAGTATGACAATATATTTAAGTAAAAAGCAAACTTTGGGCCTATTGTAGTTATGTAATACCTATGGCTACCTCATATTCAGTTGTAATATGTAGGTCTAGGGCATGACACTTTTGTGTATAGCATTTTTGATGTTAATTCTTAAGCAGCATTTAACACAAACACACAAATATACATACATATGTGCTTGCTAAATAAATACAGTATTCAGATTGGGCGGAGAGGTTTATCTATTATTTGACTAATATTAAGATGGCTAACACAACTAATCTAGGTGATTTTGACCGTGGCGTGATTGTTGGTTTTACTCGAGGTGGTTCGAGCATCACCGAAACAGCCACCCTCTCTTGGGAGTCTGCAGAATCTGTTGTGGTGAACAACACAAGCAGCATCCAGTCAATAGCATTTCTGCACCTTCAGGCAAACTCGAAAACCTCCCAGGCGTACCTAATAAAGTGGCCACTGAGTGTATGCTTAGAATAACTGTATTATATATAAAATACGAAGCACATGTTGGCTCTGCAGTGACAGAATGGCTCATTTGAACCTTTTTAGCTGAGGTCAGAGGTCATGCAGGCCACTGCTTAATGTTGCACTGCCTAATGATAAGAAATAGCTACTGTGCTCATTCGCCTTCACTCGTTTTGTTATTATCGACATGCTCATGCACAAATTTATTAATGCAAAACGTGTTGTGCCTTTTAATTCCGTATAGTATTTGTATATTTAGTTCTTATAAAATAGAAGATGATGATGACCGTCGTATAGTGTGTATGTGTGTGTTGTACCTTTGCACTGCAGCTTTTCACTGTTGTATACTGTCTTTGTGATCATGTTGTTGTGTGGTCAATGGATTTATCAGTGGGCATATGTCATAAGTATGCCTAGATATTTGTCAACACTGTAAAACCTGTGAAGCACAACACTTTTGGATAAAGGTAAGGCGATATTCAAAACAAATTTAATGATTTTATATGTTGATTCATGTCTTTCTATACAAATCTGATAATTTCCGTTCCTCAAATTATGAAGCAACATTATTTTGAAGAAAAACATCTGCAGAGAACAAAATGTCCAGCATAAGCACCACATTTTTCATTTACATACTGATAGTTTTTTGTTCAAGGTGCTTGTAGTACTGATTCGTTTTAAATGACAAATCAGCCGGTGATGAAAAAATTGAAATGGAAAACAAAGTATTTTGAGTGGAATTTTAACAGATTTTTTTGTCAGCATCTACAAGCAATGATAGCTAATATGTTGTGATTTCAATGCAACTGAAATTAATTTTGTTCAGTCTGTATGCTGGAGGTCAAAAGCAAAGTTAATTGGTAGAGGTAGCATCATTAAGCCATTTTAAAGTTATGACACCTGTCATCGAAGAGACAAACTGCATCCCCCACTTTCCATTTTGAGAAGCATGTAAAATATGTGCAAAATCTTTTTCTTTCTTCTTCTGAGTTGAAGGGAATTGAACCTATTGCACTCATCAGTTAAATTTTTTAATATTATCATGCTGGGTTCTGTGGGTAGCACTGTTGCATCACACATCTAGGAACTAAGGTTTGTTTGATGTTAGTTTGCATATTCTCCCTGTGCTGCACAATTTTGCACTGGGGATTCCACTTTCTTCACGCAGAGAAAAGCATACCGTTTGGCAATTTGACATCTCTAAATTGCCCGTAATGTGTGTCCTGCATTAAAATGGCGTCCTGTGTAGGGTGTTCCCCTGCCTTGTGCGCTGAACTTCCCATAATACATTCTTACCCTTCTGAAACCCTGTACTAATAAACATTGGAAGAGGGACAGCTTATCATATTATACATTATCATACTAGATACACATGTTGACTTCATGTGCATACAATGCATGTTAAAATGTCAACATTCCACCACCAGCTTAATCTCATGAGTTGGACTGATAAAGGTGGAACCTTTATAAATAGTAAGTGAACATAAGTAAATAGGTAAACGTAAATTATAGAACAGTGCAGAAATTCTCTCCTGTTAAATTGCAGCAGAGGATAGAGTTGCTAGTAGAATTAATATTGTTTGAAATTGAAAGAAGCATATGATAGCAGAGAAATGAAAAAATATGGAAGGACTAGCAGGGCCAACTTAAAGCAATTAGAACAAGCAATTAAAAAAGTAAAAGACCATGAAATTTGATACTTGGAGGAATTGATTTCCAAGAATTCCACAAACCAGGTGAAATGTTGGGTCCCCACTCAAAGAAACGAATTCCATTTCAAATAAGTGTACATTTTATACTGCATGACTTGACAGGGCTGACAGTCATGTGGAAAGTGCTGCTTCTGCTGGCTTTACTTGCTGAGAGGTAGATTCATTTACCAGCCAGCTTTACCAGGCTACTTGACATGGTCAACCATCAGTGAAAAACCCAAGGCAGATCAGGCAGAAAATAGCTTTATTTGAGTCAGCAGCCCATACTAGGGCTTTTCCAGTATGTTGACCAAAACTGCAGGTGCATTACATTCAAGACTGGTGGATGGCTTCCAGAAAATCAGCCAGTGCTCGTTCACATTCACATTATATCAACATCAGAGCTCTATAAATAGGGGGAAAACAGTTTCTGTAAACATCCAAAAAGGATTTGTTATCAAGTTACAAATTTTCTTGGTTAAAAGAACTCTGTACATCCAACAGGTTTTTTCACTGGAAGATAATTACACCAATTTAAAAAAATAACATTAGCGCAGCCAGTCTGGTAGGGCTGATGATACCTGGACATTTGGCGGGAAAAGCTGAGAACTATAGCTGGCTCATATGTGGAGGTCAAGCTGAGAACTATAGCTGGCTCATATGTGGAGGTCAAGCTGAGAACTATAGCTGGCTCATATGTGGAGGTCAAGAATATTGTGTATGAAGTCAAACAGACAGAGAAAGCGGTGATATCACTCCACTTCATAACACTGCTTTTCTATGCGTAATCTATGATTTATCATCAAACTGAAGTTGTACTATATGTCACACTCATTATAAATTAATTAATAAATACTCTGTCACGACACCTTTTTTTGAGAAAAAAGTTCAACAAAATAAAAAGAAATAAATATAGAATATACATTAGGTCAAATAACATGTTTGAGTTAGGCCAATATTAATTTGTCTTTAGTCTTTTTATCCATATCAGTGTTACACGATACATGATAAAAGTTACATTAAATTTGTCATTCACCTGGCACTGGAAAATTATACACAAAATCAGTAAAGTATCATCAGGGAAATAAAATACATAAATGATCACTGGATTTAATAGATCCTATCACTCACCTGGATGTTGTTCAAAATGTTAAATGTGAGTGAAGCAACTTTCACAATGGTTGAGGGGAATCTGTATAACATTAGCAAGGACATTTCTGTAATACACAAGGTTTGAAATTAAACCCAATTACAACTGAGTTCTGCTAAAAGGAGAGACACCCCGTTGATGACCCTTGAAGTCAGCATCTTTGTCCCATGGCTGTATAAGTGCTGAAAGTCTGCATTCAGATTTGTCAACAAACTCTGGGAAAGCACTTTGCCCTCAACCCAGAAGCCAATTCAGCCAAACCTCCGTAATATATGCACTACACCTTGTACAATCACAACACCACTTTCTTAGAAAAATCTAGATAATAAATAGCACACAGCTGCATGGGTTGAGCATTTAACCTCATACGGGCAGACTTCTGAGTGACAGCGCTGTATTATACATTTATTTTCGATAATCACACCAACTGAAGAAAAGAAAGCAAAGCACATTATGGAACTGTGTCTAATAATTCCATCAGCTGGACAACGAAATGCTAGCCTGGTACAGTGCATGGTGACATAGCCAGTACAGCAATCCATACTAAGTGTACGTGTATCATATACGTGAGCAGTTATTGTTCTGTCATGGCCCCAGGGAGCACATTTTCTCCACTGCAGAGCCCAGTGTGAACCATTCAGTTTATCTGATCTGACCAAAGTTGAAGTGATGGTGTAAACAGAACACACCAGGGCTGGTACCTAGCGACCGTACACTGTATCCTTTCCAGTGGAAGCCAGCAGTACCCTTGGAATGGGAGTAAGTTATTATGGCTGAACCGCAGGGACTTTTTAATGAAATGGAGTCCCTGTGGATGCAGCAAGCGGCCTAAATATAAACACTGCTGACTTGAACGGTTGTGAAATCTAATCTAACTGTGGCCTTTCACACGGGTACAGAGGCCATGGTCTGGCACCTTATCCCCAACGTCCACAGAAGATTCAACTCTTTGCTCTTTGGTACTTTGTATCTAAGTATCAAAAGCTCATTGGCTATTATTGTGAAAGAGACATCCAGAGAGAAACAGCAATGCTCAAGCAGGTAAATATGTACATAAACCAACCTATCAATGGATATACAGTGCTTAACAACACCAGTGGCACAATGATGTTCTCTCAGTGGTCAACTACGTAGGCAGAAAACTTCCATATATATTTTTTTTCCTCAATATTCTTAGTTTGTGGTTTAATTATTTGACTAGTATAGAAACTGTTGGCTGTAGAAAACTTCTAATAGACATGTTGGTGGTTAAAACGGTGCCAACAGTCAAATACAGAGTAGCGGATGCAAATGTTTAGGAGAATAAGGTGATACTGGCTGAGATCATCCCTGTACGTAAGGGTCGAAATGCATGACCATGCAATTAAGCCCCTGTGAGCAACCCACAGCATTTCAATGGCCGGTACGTAGAGGATAGCTAACCTGAAGGGACGGCTCCTCTGCACTTTTATGCATCACTCGGCCACTCACTCCATCAGCTTCCATCACACTGATTTGCAAAGGATTCTGGGAACACACGATGATTTATTTACACATGGGCACATTATCTGATACTAAGCAGATACCGATATACAGTGTGTGACTGGACAGGGCACCAGCACAGATTCAGGCTCAGCATCTAACAACCCCATACTAACCTTAACAAGCTAAATGATCTGACACAAGGTGAGTATCTAAGGGCCACTCAAACACAGGATGATATTTCACTGAAGCAAAGCTGGTAAAACACATTTCTCAGGGGTACAAACACAGGGCCTCTGGTTCTGGCTGCTTTACAATGAGTTTACTTGCTGACACAGGTAAAATAGATAAAGTACCTAGTTTCATAAACAGTAACCGTTTGCATTTGTATCACGTAAACCTGGTAAACAAACGCACTATGTAATGTGATGGACATGCTGTCTGCAGTGCATTGAAGCTGATGTATAAATTTTACCCATATATTAGAAGGCATGCAAAGAAATGTCGGTAGTTTCATGCTGTTCTCATTATAAACCTATGTTTATCATTTCCCATATGACAAAGCTGTATTCAAGTATATTAAGAAATAAATAATTATAAGATGTGTGAGAGCTAAGGTTGGTCCCATCATGATATTCAGGGCTAAGACAGTCAGTCAATCTGATAAGAATGGTAGAAATAAAAAAGCCGCCGTGTTCTCTGCCCTTGGAACCCACTCACAAGGCACTAACACCTCTGATCAAGTCCCCTAAACCAGCGTTTCCCAATCTGCTCCTCAGAGACCCACAGTCGTCCTGTGCTTTCGCTCCTTGCCAGACAGTCCACATTTCTGCTCCCTACTCAGGAGCTGGGAGGAAGCAAAAATGTGGACTGTCTGTGGTTCCTTGAGGACCAGATTGGGAAACATTGCTGTAAACTATACCCCCCCCCCCACAAAGCAAGGCAAAATTCGATACTGACTCAACTATCAGGCGCTTAAAGGAAGCGTCTCAGGGCTACACCATCGAGTTCTTCATCTCCTTACCATCTTACTGTTGCCTTTGGCAATCATGGTAGGCCATTGTTATTGGGGCAGGTCCTGAGACATCTGGGTACATTTCAGACTGCAAATCCATGACGGGTGGGCACTGTAATACTGCACCAGTTATTTTATGTCTACGATGACCTCTGCTATACCACAGGACTTGTATTTATCATCACAGCAAGCCTCCAGCCCAGACTAGGTAGGATTATATTGTTAAACTACAGTAATAACTGACAGTAGTTCTTGGCAGTGACAAGATCTGCTAATCATTTAAACAGTAACATCGGAGTAGTAGTTGAAATGATTTTATCATTCCTTTGTTCTATACTTAAACATACATAATTACAAATGATATTAAACTCCACATCTTAGAGTTATCTTTGGAGCAGTTTTATGAGCGTGTTATTAACGTAAAGCCAAATATTACTAAATGTAAAAGATTCATAATCCATTGCAGGCAGAGCCACAAGATTACATTATTTCCCAGGTTATATCTCAAGCACGGTAACACGTTACTTGTGTTTTTTTCTTTTGTTGGTTTCCAAAGTCAGATAACCTAGACCTGAACTGAAAAGAGCCCCCTGAGCTTGAATGAACATGTAGAACCACCCATGAAATGTGTTAGTCTCAAGAAAAACAAGACAGGGCAACACTGCTGAGGTCATCATGTGGCTCTGTATGATGTGGAGTTGAAATCCATAGTACAGACCTATGTGGTTTTAGCCTTCAGGCAATCACTACATCTCCATTTAATTTAGTAATAATTCACTGCAATTTGGCTGAGAAGTAAATCTCATCGACCTGCCTAAGTCCAATTCATGGTTTAATGAATACAACAATAACAAATCTACCTAAGTAAACAATTCTCTATGTCTTGGCATACTTAAGAGCTTGCATGACAGGGATATATTTCAGCCTGATGCTTCATAACATAATGGTGCATCATAAATGTAAGTTTTGGCCTGTACTGTATAATGAGTCAAATAATTTCTGCAAAGGCAGTACAAAAATATTAATTTCTATTACATTTACCCTTTGGGCAGTTTATTATCTATTTATCAGTAAATCTAAACACAGATTTACGCAGATAAGCTCTACCGTATGGTATCCCTTGCAGTGGACACCATGAATCCAGTGTCACCTTTTGGTATGCTCCGTAAACACATGGCTCTCGTCTGTGTTCAAAAACCCATATGGGTATGTTAGGTTAACAAATTTTCCATATCAACGGCTCTATGCCTGCATGGGATTGGCATGCTCAGTAAACAATTGTAAACAACCCTAAGTCCATCAAGAACAGCCATGATCAGCAAATACAGATGTTCATGGATATGTACGACAACACACACACACACACACAGGCAATTCCAGGGGACACAAAAGATGATATGCAGGTGTCTCGTAAGAGCCTTCTCATGGTGTTCATGTAGACGTGGTCAAATTCCACATCCTTATGGGCATCTGACCGCGTTTATTAAACACAGGGTCAAACTGTGCAACTCCCTAACAAGTAAGTGATGTGCAATGGACTGGCAGTAGATGTGTAATACTATCGGGGCAAAGGTCAGTTTATGTGAATACATATGTGGATAGTTATGCGGGGTGTGTCCTCTGTGGTTAAACCCTGTTTGATAGCCTGTAATTTTAGCGGGAAAAAAGGTATCACGGCATGGAATCAGACCACCCCTCATGCTAAATGTGTGGACCTTGCGGATGTCGGCCCAGAGCGCAGTCACCTGGGCTGGCTAGACGCAGTGCGATAGGCTGAGCTTGCTGAGACCCTCGGCGTGCATCTTGTAGAGTTGCTTGAACTCGGCGGGGAGCTGATGGGACTCCTGCCACTTGGTGGTGAACTTCGTGCCTTTGCGGTCGTAATAGTGGTAGGGCAACTCCCGGCCCGTGCTGGGGTCCCAGCCGAAAGGCCAGAAGCCGTACAGATGCACTTCCTCACACATGGCTGCGGCCAGAGTGTACACCAGGATGCCTGTGCTCAGCCTCTTGGGGGACAGCTGCTTGGTCTTCCAGTACCTGTTGGAAGACCAGCCATGTGAATCTGAGAACTATGCTTACTGTGACTCACAGAGCTTTGGATGTCCAGCATACAATTTGAGGATGACGCTATACGTAGGGTACAGGATGTAGCATGTTGCAATTACCTTTGCTGAATTTCTAATCTTGTATAATGGCAAATCAAAGAATACTTTGGCATAATGTCTCAGTACCAGTAATTCCTCTACTCTCTACACTGAGTCAATGGCTTGCACTGCACATATACTCAGACTTCGTGCTACTTACTCAATTGAACAAGTTGCTACAGCACCTCAATCTGTACACAAATTGCACAGACACCTTGTTGTTTTCAAGCTTGAGTCCTCTGCTTATAGAGCTCTTTTGCCTACAACTTCAAAATGTTGTTCATTGACATTCAGCATTTATTCAGTGCCCTGGAGAAAAGTTGCTTTGGTTTCAAATATTTACCCTGGATAAGCAGAGGGGCCCAGGACAAGCTTGAAGACGATCAAAAGCCCAAGATGAAAAGCCATTCCAACCTAAATAATGCATTAAGCACTCATGCACACAAAAGACTGATTGCTGCTTCTACTTGTGGCTGGCAAAGGCTGACATCTCAAAGTCTGTGTGATCTTCAGAGATAACCAGCTAATGAGGGAGGGGAAAGGCTTTCCTCTTCTTTTCTCTCTCAGCAGTAGGTGAAGGTTATACTGGAAACTGAACCCAGTCTAGCTTTCTTCCAGAGTGACAGCTGCAGGACAGTACACAGGTACCGCATATATGCTAGGAAGTAAACTATCAACCTGACAAATTCTACCTGCATTACACATGAAAGATTGTGGTCTGTCATAATGTAAATGTCTCTGAGACTCTGCTGGAAGAAACCTGGATCTACAGAGACTGCAGCAAACCGCTACTCTCTGTTATGGATTAACACACAGCATGTTATGATTCCCCCCAATTCACATACCAAAAGAGGATGGTTTCTCGTTGACATTGTAAGAGACAAAGTAATGCCTGTCCCTGTTATTCAGTAACCTGCTGAGTTAGGGTTGATGGTTTCATTAGATGAACACACCAAATGCGAATGGACACTCTCACCTGTTGACGTACTGCATGATGTTTCCCGGCCAGGCGAGCTGCACCTTCAGCTGGCCCTTGTGCTCCACAAAGAAGTCGACCAGGGTTCTGGTGACTGTGGCAGAAGTGTGAAAGAAGAAAGCAGGGATCCAGAGAATGGCACTGTCTAACTTCTTCAGGCTCAGGAAGAAGTTGTTGCGGTCCTGGATGGTGAGCAGGTTGTTGTAATACTTCTCGAGGATGCTGGGGTTGAAGGTGGTGAGATTCGTCTTATGGCCTACATCTTTGTGGAAGACCTCGGTGGGGGCAAAGTTGCAGCGGAAGACAAAGTCAGACTTGTCAATTTGAGGCCCGCAGGAGCTCCCTGTGAGAATGCCGCTGTTGCCCACCACTGCACACACGTTGTAGTGCTTGTTCTGGATGGGAGAGGACTCAGGAAGCAATGATTTGAAGTTACTGCTAATGGAGAAGACATACTTGTGGCTGGAATAGTCATAGTGCATCAGCTGGCCCACGCGCACATCATTCTTCAGCAGGGAGAAGTTATTTGGCACGTCAATGTACTGAGAGATCTCTTTTCTGAAATGAGAACAAAGGGGGAAACGTTGCTAAGCAATACAGCCTTCCGATATGTTTCTGTCTTCACATTGTCCCAGTTCTGCTACCGTTTACCCCTGGCAATTGCAGTGAAACTGTCACTTATTACATATTACAGAAGATACTAACTATAATAATAAACTGACATTTTAAGGTCTGATTTGAGAAACATTTGCATGCTGATTCTCAAAACAATGCAAGGGAGTCACCCACGTCCGGCCACTCGATATGATCGATTCACTGGCCCTTTCAAATAAAAATCACACATCTGGCTTGCTGCAAGTTTCCTGCACACGCCACAGCGCCTCACCTCTGCTGGATGAATGCTGTCCTGTTGAACTTCCACGTGGAGCCTTTCTTCTGCTGCAGCTCCTCCGTGAGGACACTGGTCAGTGGGATAAAGGAGGGGTCGAGGAAGTTCATGGCAAACTGGGATCTGCGGATGACAGGCTTCTCATTAGCATAAGATGGCAGTGGACTTGTGCAGCGACTCTGTAGCCACTGAAAATGACTCCAATCAACAACTACAGCTCCAAGCTAATTTAAGAGCTGTTTTCAGCTATCAGCTCTATTAAATTCCCTTTGACTGCTATTTGTTCACTTGCTTTGCAAAGGTATCTGGCAATCTCCAGCAGACCTGATAGGAAGCTGACCTGATTAAAACAGGATTTGCAATCAATGAATGCCAACTAACACAACAGTCTAGACTTACACAGCTGGCCACCCACTCAAGGGCAGCGATTTAAACAATCGTTTAGAGGTAGCAGTTTGAGCACTGGGTCTCACTCATTTTTTGTACATCTCTAAACATCCACGTTCTGTAACTGCTTATTTAGTACACGGTGTCAGGTCTTTTCGGTACATTTTAATAGTTAAATTTGTGTTAAAGAAAAAAAACACTTGACAATAGACTACAGAACAGATACTGAGAAACAGAACTGAAAACACATTCTAAACTCCATTTTCATTTCATGGAACTTCTTAGAGTAAGGACAAAGAATTTTTAGATTATCAGTCAGTCAGTGTAATCTAAGCTTTCAGTTATTTCTGATGTGGTGTGATGCACATATATATTTAAAAGTGGACACAGCACCAAAAGGGTAACATTCTAATGGTTTTCTTTTTTTAATGATTATTTTATCCATCACCCATTTACAGGAGATTAGTCAGGCATAAATAAAACCATATACCCCATTTTTAAATCATCAGAACAAAAACTGTCTACAGGAAATAAAATAAACTTTACTAGGCAGTTTTGCAGAATGCTGTAAATTCATTTGTTGGCGTCGCACTGACAAAAAGCAATAACAAGCATGGCCCATTTACAAATGCACTTGTCTGCTGCTTTGCAAAATGGCTTCTCTCACAGAATGCTTGTCATAGCAGCTGAAGTATAAGTACCAGTAGTATATGCAATAATGCATGCGGTAGCACCAAGGAGAGCTCCAGCACAAACCACACTGACGTCAGCTGCAGCCCAGGCAAGGAAAACATGCAACAGATTCCAAAACTGAAAGGAGTAATACGGTATCTTCAGGCATGTGGATGTCTGTCTAAAAGACCGTAGGTTGGCAAGTCGATATTCATTCTCCATCAAAACATTATAAAATGTTATAACTATTGTAAGATCTGAACAGTGTGCCAGACTGCTGTCTGCAGTTCAGATGGCCAGCGATGGTAATATTACGTGCCATCTGGGTCTGTTCTACTCCCTGTGACTTATAGTCCTGAACCATGGAGCGAGGGCAGAGCCCTTCAAAGAGCTTTCACTAATATTGCTGATCAAAATGAAAACCTGTTGATAGACAATAGCCAGTAGTAAGTTTTAAGAAAATGAAGAGTGATCTTATTATGCATTACCACAGCAGTTATACTCATAATGCATTACAATCACTATAAAATAATAATAATTATTATTGTGCCATGGCATTAACTACTAAATTCATAAACAGGAAGTAAATTGATATCTAGACCCTTGTTTTGGTCACAGGTCGGTTGATTCTAGCTTTATATATATGGAGATCATTTGTGTCTGACTGGCCTGGGACAAGGCACCCAGGCAACATCGGGCTATATATGGCAGTGGGAAGCAGAGCCGAGCAAAACGTTTCTATTTCTTGGATGCGGGCCGCGACTGTTGGTTTTCTAGGCGCGCACGTAGACTATTGTCCATTTAAAACTGCTATTATGAAAACCGATTACTAGCATACGCGGAGATTTTATATAAACGAGTACGATCATATTTTTCTGTTCAGTGAAGGCCCGTGGATCCTATGATATACTGTAGCTCATCCAGCGCATTTTGAACAGCAGGATAATCGCCCGATGAAAAATGATCTCATTTTTCGCTAGCAGGTCGGATTTAGACAGCAATACTCAAGCACGGAATCAAGCCCATATAAACAGATCCATTCACAGCATGCGCATTTTTCTAATAATTTGGAAAACATCGCGTGAACGAATTTTAAAATCTTGCGTGTAGGCTAATTAAACACTAGTCATACAGACAGACTTACCGGAATCCTGCGTGAAACATTATCCTTGGACCTGCCGAATTAGCGTATTTTGGAGTAGAGAAAATGTTATCTTTCTTAATCGAAACATAGCTTATCAGTGATAATATTATCAAAGCAACGCTTAATACGACAAAACCCAGAGCGTTAGCAACGCGGACCATCTTGTAGTATTCTCAGCTCCGGCTGCGAAAACTCACGCAATGAACAAACCTCGAATTCATTAATGCAGTATACAAAAGCTCACGAAAATATAGGCTAATGAGCATTGGAAGTTAGTATGGTTTTATAAGTAAAAAACCGCAGTGCCGATATGAACAGTTGATTTGGCAGCCGGAAGCGTTAGTGACAGATGCTCCCTCATCCTTGAGTCCGGCTTCAGACGGCGCTGCTGCCCCGCTCCTCAGTCAGAAAGACAAATGGTACAGGAATAATGTGTGCGTTCAATACCGGCATCTGAATTTAATTAATTGACTCGCAGCTCAGTTTTTTTAAAGGGGACCAACCGTGTCTTTCGGATAAATTGAAATAGGTACCAGTATGGCCAGGTGCACGTCAGGGGCTTTCGCGCTGTGCCAAGAAAGTGTCTTTCATTGGTCTCGCGCCGGCCCTTAGCGCCATGACGAGAGGAAGCTCGCGCTGCGACATACCCATTTTACTACGAAAAAGAAAGGGATGGCACGCGGGGCACGCACCCAATATGTCTATATTTCATCATAACCTTTCTTTTGTAATGAATGTCCCTAGGGTTTGTGTGATTCTTGAGAGGGGCAAGTAGAGTAACTTTTACTGAGTAAGCAAGACTGGTTCATGTTGCCAGTAAGACGTCCGTAAGCAGTATATTCAGGTATATCCCTGAATGAATTCCTTACTTAAATATATATGAATATATTATACATTATATATATTAAATATAATATATATGAATTAAGATTTATAAAAGCGCAAAGGAATATTTGTAAAACTTATTAAAATTAAAAATATTTATTAAAAAAATATTTAAAATATTTACTGTAATGTAAATTTATTTATATTTATAGAACTGGCAGAATTTTACCTGGGATCAATTAAGTCAATCTTAACCCTAAATAAATTTGAATATGCTTGATTTGTTGAAAGTATTGTTGTCAGTTAGATATTTGAATGGTCAGTATGGATGTATAACATGGTGTCTGTATGATATAAATGTTTTTAAATATAAAAGAATGTCAAGTGAAACTGGTGTTATAAATCTTCTGCATTATTTCATGTAATTTTGAAATGTAATCTCAGTGGTCCTAAATAAAGGAAGAGGAAGCTGATTTGGTATGTGTTTAAAATCTTATAAATCAATAAAGGCAAAAGTTTTCCGATACTTGAGGGTGCAGTTTATCAGTGTGATTAGGACTACAGTGAACAAGATTTAAGACTCCCTAGAATGAAGGATGAAGTGTCAAACTAGAATGATAATCCAAAACAACCGCTCAATAGCATTAAATGTGCTTAGTACTAACTGCTTTGCAGAAATTCCCATTGCTCTTTCAAGTGTTTTTTTATTTTTATTTTCCTCTACTGAATTTCCAGTGTGTGTGTCCTTTGATAGACTGGCATCCTGTCCAGATTGTCCATCTGCTTTGCATCTCATGCTTCCTGGGATAGGCTCCAGGCCGACCATGAATCTGTGCTGGATAAGGGACTATGGATGATGGATGGATGAGTTTGCATTATAACTATTGTTCATTTCCTAATAAAGATCATTGCACTGTGGATTACATACATAGTCTTACATACTGTACAAAACAATGTTCAGCCTTTGGAGAACCTACTACTTTTCAGTCTGTCGTTTTGGAATCACATGTATATTTGTATTGCTGAGTTTGGCCAACCTACTTTAAAATACTGTTAAACTATTCACAGTGGTTTTAAGAAATTCTGGATATTGGGACCGAGAAGTGAAAATACCTTGATGTAATTCCCAAGAATTTTTTTTAGCATGGAATTCTCATTTATCTAACCTTATGTCAGGTAACCTTTAAATTGTAAACCCTCTCTGATGAACACACCTAGTTCATGTGCTGGTAGGCCAAACCCAGCCAGAGATGGGGCAGTTAATAATTTGTCAAGATGGTAGTGCATGATGCTGCATCCTGGGAGAAGTCAAGAGGTCAATGACTCCCATTTCCCAGGAGTCCTTTGGCTCTGCTTCTAGGCTCACATTTCAAAACAGTCACCTATACAGTAGCTGGTACATGAATATAAGTACCTAGTTTTATGTCACTTGCTTTCTGCAGGGTATTTTCCTTCATATTCTAGATTTTGCTACTTTCTAAATATATCAGGGATTTACACAATGATTACAATAGTTGTGTGTCTAAGTCATGGATAGTTTGACTGTGTTACAGCTCCAATCTTCAGTCTTGCACAGGGTTTTTGACCTGATGATATGGTTTGTCTTGTCGGTTCACTTCCCTCTAGGAGCACCATGGAAATTTGGCCAGAAAGATTGGCAAGTTAGCAAGCTAGGCTTTGACTTTTCGCAAGCAAGTTTAGGTTAATTGACTTAAGTAATCTCATCTATCATAATGAAAAAGCCTCTCAGTGACAGGGACTTTCAAGGAATGAGAATATTATATACAGGAATTCATGTATACAGACTGTCAGATGCTGCAAATCTTATGTACAGAAGCGTTCTGGAACAAACACTCAGGTGGTGGACTCACATAGGCTCGTAGAGAATCTCGGGGGTAGACGTTTCCCATTACAGATGAAGTGCACGGGAACTCTCAGGGGCGACAGACCTCCTGGGACAGAGATTTGCTGTGTCAGGGACAAGCAGAGGCTTCCATGTACACTGATATACAGGAGATCTCAGATATAAAAGTTCTTGGAGATTTCCTGAATCCAGATCCCGCAGTCCCCTCTAACCTCTTTCACTTCCCAACGCACGTTTTATTTTCCCACAATTCCCCTTATGCTCACACCAGAATGACTGTGTTCTGTTTTGATTCGTCTCATCTGTTTTGTTACACCCATCTTCACTTCCATACCAAAACAGGGTCTCTGTCCCTTCCTTTCATCCTCATGTCACATGGTTCTATTTGCCGTCCCACCCCGAGCAAGTTGTACACGGAGATACTACATAACCTCTAATAAGTAAGCACTTGCACACAACCCTCAGCCTGATGTCATTTCAGAAAGGCAAATAACTATGGACATTTCACAACCCTAATCTTCTCTGGCCGATGAGTAACTGGTACGAAACCCACTCTCTGTTTAAACTCTCCCCTTGGATATTTTCCCCCAGTGGTTATATATTTAACCAAGTAGATATGCTTTGCTTTAAACACAATAAGTGGGAGTGCTACTGGTCTGCCATGTGGACAAGAAGACAAAGATATAGTGGTTTGCTCACCGTAAAGTAAATATTTTACTCACTGTCACATGTTTGTATGTGGTAACTCATTATGTGCATTTCAGAAGTTGATTAAGCCTTTTAAAAAGCTGGTAGGAAATTAATTAAAACACATTTTATTACATTTTTTGTATACAAATGATGACGCAACATAGATGAAGTTAGTTAAGTTAGTTAAACTATATGCATTAAACACCATGTTCAGTAATCAGTGAATAAAATTAGATTTTATATATATTTATATTTCATATTTAAAAGGTACATGCTGAAAAGTTCATTTTCAAGTTGATTTACTTTAAGTTTTGAGGACCGAGAAACCAAAAATAAAGACAATTTGCTCGGACGAGAAAACTAGTCTGAAGTACCAATTGTTGAAAAAAGAGTCTTGCTTCTGTAATTCACTGTCCTGCATGGATATAGGTGTTTCTTGATAATGATTGATAATGACTGAGGGATTAATGATCATAGCGCATTAAGGTTTCTTCCAGACATGAAAGTATTCCCGGAATATTTACCCCACAATCTAAAGGATAACGGAGTAGGAGTTAGTCCCACAGTGCAGGTATAAGCGACAGCCGAGTAGTCATTAGAACATCTCTGGGGCTTGCTGCGTTCTGAGGGCAATTGAGTCATATTTCCCTGGGGATATTCACTCTGTTACCCTATGGTCTGGCCCACGTCCCCCAGAGGACTGTTGTTTGGACCCCTGGTGGGTGTGTAATGGGCACAGCTGTTATCATAAAATTGGCCACTGAAAGCTGGCTAATCTGCTGTGAGCACCAAACGAGATGCTGTGCTCTCAGCATTCTGGCTGCTTCCGGAATCAACTGGTCTGGGAGAGTGGCCGCTAGCGAGGCCGTCACCACGCCAACATTTCACCGCATTTTTCAATGCACTCTTTTCCAGCTCGCCTGACCTCTAAAGTTCACGCTCCATCCATTAATTTGTAGTCACTGACTGCCCCCTTTGCCTGACCTGTGCTGAGAGCAGATTATAGCTGGGTTACATCTGAGGGCTCCCCAAATGTATTCCTACACCTCTCCCCTTCAGAGGAACCAATTTTAGGGAAATGTGGGACACGTGGCTGATTTGCCCCTGCCATACTGAAATTGTGGCCGGTCATTGATGTGTTCATCCAGGCAAGTAAAATTACCCCCAAGATCAATGAAACCATGCTGTAATTTGTTTAATTAAAGTGTTTACAGTATAATTTCATTTGTATGTGCAAGATCTAACATTTGACGCCATACTTATCAAATATTGGGTGTCTCTTCCAAAATGCATCCAACACTTTGGAATCTGGCTGTTGTAGGGAAATACTGAGGTCGTTTGACTGCAGACCAGTTATATCATTGTTTTAGGTGACATTTTGCTTGGAGTGAATACAAATCTTTAACGATTCTGCGCCTGCTAATCCCATTACAGTGTATAAAGCAGTGATTTCTTATTATTAATTGATATTTTATTGAGTTATCGTCACAAAAACAAAATGCTCATTCTTCATGCTCTGTGCTGCATCTTTTGACAAGCGAGGCATCTTTACCAAGAACTTAGCAAGCTTAATTTCTCCCAGTGGACACCCCTGCTAGTACCAAAACAAAAAGCGTGTGTACTGTGCCCAACGGATGGTCACTGCTGCATAGTAAAACCACAGGTACATTCAGCAATGAGCTCATAATACAGCTACTGTATTAGAAACTGCATAAGTCACAGACACACTAAGTAATGAACATGATGATTCACACGATGAACTTTGAGTGACAACTATTTTAGCGAGTGCTGTAAGATAAACCTCTACAATACCAAGAATTACAAAACAAAACACTGAGTATTAAGTATTGTGTGATAATAAACCACAAGCTCTCTGAGCAGTAAGTACTGCTTGATAAACCACTATTGTAGGCACTCTGCACACTGAGGCCACGTTCGTCTGAACCCGCCAGGTCATTTGCTCTAATTTACCTCATGCCTAAACCCACTAAAATCCCCGTCTGTCAATACAGCCTATTTCAGGCACTGCTGCGCCCCCCAGCAGTGTGTGGGAAATGGAAGTCTGCAGTGGGGCAGGATGATTGGGGAGGGGGGGATTTGGGCTTTATGCTGAAATTAGGCTGTATAGCTACATTTTTCAGCATCATGAAGTTTATACTGTAAGTGTGTGTGTTTATTAAAAAAAAAACACACACACACGCACTCAAGCAGGGATTAGAGTTAACGTGACTGATCCATTTCCTGTTTTGCCAGTGCAGTGAAGCGCAGGGAAGCAGCACAGCCGCCAGGGCTTACGTGGGGTGAAGCAGACAGCCGGCCAGCTCTGTCTGCGGGCCTGGAGCAAGCTGCCGATCGATAGGTTTGCTGTGGCCCCGGGCCAGCGTGCGGCTCACCGGTGGAGCGAGGGCCGGGAGTGGCGGCTCTGCGCATCGACGCTTTGGCTCCAGCTGCCAGGCCCTGCAGCGGATTTGTGCGTAGAGGTCTAATGCTCCCTGGCAAGGTGACTGCCCCGGTCTGACTCTACGCATGTACGCTCTACTTACTCTTTTTCTCTGCAGTTCTGTTTTTTTTAAATCCTGTTTTGAAAAATACAGTGTGTCACGTCATTTCTCGTTCAGCGTTTACACACTCCTTGTTTACATGCAATCAAATCTTTCAGAATGAGTTGTGAGTATTGTGGGTACAGCAAGTCCCTCCAACAAAGTTCAGGTAAGGCCACCAGTGACCCTCATGCTTATTAGGGAGGTTTTGCTCTGTTCTGTTTAGATGTTCCTTGCTCACCTGAGCATCAGTGCAACACGAGTCCAATTTTAATGCAGAAAAGCATTTTAAATATGAATTTCACAGGACACCAGCATACAGGAAGCAATGGAAACAGGACAGGGAACCCCCGAAAAAAGTTCATAAGTAGGAAATGAAAATGTTGCTGTAGTTGATCAATACAGTTGTTAGAAAATATTGATCAGATTAGGAGGACGCTTCGTTTTATGGATGTGTGTGTGTTTTTTTTTTATTCAGAACAAAAGGGTCTCTGGAGGCATTTCTGCTGAGAAATGGTCAAAACCTTCTCCCACCCCAAGAAAAGAGAGGGGAGAGAGATAGAAAATGAAGAGGGCAAAAACAAAAATACAAAAACAGAGAAAAAAATTATGAAGTCATTTATCATCAGTGCTGCAGTGATGCAAAATCTCTCTTGGTCTCCGGCTCACACACAGTCTCACTTAGCCTCTTTTTTTGGAGATGTGTCAGCTAAGGTAGTTTTTTTTGTTGTTGTTTAAACCGTTTACACTAATAAAGACACCCCATGATCAAATTTATATCGTTGAATCTTAGTTTATTTAAAGGCGAGCTTTCAGTGTGAGTCAGCAGGAGTGTCATACGTGACTATTGACCCACATAGGAGGCTGCCAGATTCAGCAGGTTTACAGATCCTACGAAGCACTGAACGGTTTCTCTTCCTTTGAAGCCATGTGGTACTTCAAAGGTTTTCTTTGAGCTACAGGTTAAAACCATTTTTTTTAATATATATTTTTTTCTACGTCTCCTTCATTTCCACCCCTTTTAGTGCACATATTCTCTTGTGGCATTTTGCTGTTGACTTGGTATAAATATGAAAAACGTCATTCTGTTTATCTGGAGATTCAGCACAGACTACAGTCATCTAGCAGGGCATGCAGATTATCTGCTTATTAAAATTTTTGTATACTTATAACTACAGTCCTACACAGGATAGACGGTTTAAAAGTGATTGGAAATTGCGTTAAAGCATCTGCCAAGCATTTGAACTAATATTAATTATGAATAATAAGTAATAGGTATTTTTTTGGCAAAATGAAGACCCCGGTTCACTAAAGGTACAGACCTCTCCAGTTTTGTACCTTTACTTCTACCTAGTATATTTCATTACCTTGCTTTTTAAACATGATTTCAGAACGGACCTGTGTATCCCCTAAATAAACAGCTGTTTTGGACAGACTAGCCGACGAGCACTAGTAAGGTCACTTGACTGCCGGGACAGCAATAGACAACGCTTTTTGAGCCAACAAAAGACAAACATGGGTCTGCAGTGCTGCCACACGCAAACGGCGGTAAGTGGAGTGTTGAGTCATTATGGGGTCAGAGGTTAGGTCAGCTCCTCCGGGGCCACATGGAGATCCATCACTCCCACAATGCAATGTGTCAGTGTTGAGCTACTCTATGAGTGCTCATCAACTCCAGCTATGATTGCATTACTGATCCTACTCTGTTGTACCCAAGAAGGATCCTTACAGAGACTTTACTCAACCAGGATAAAACTATTATACTGACTTAACATGGCAGCCTTGCTGAGCTGCTTGCTGAACATTATGTGGTCCGTTGATATCCATCTACCAGATTATTTTTTGTTTTAGTCTTTCCATTCGTCTACCTCTAACTCCCCATCAGTGCACATACAGCTTTTTTGCTTCTTGTTTTTCAGCCCATTTGTTTAACATGCTATCTGCTTACGTGGTCACTTACTGACTCTATCTAATTGCTTGTAGACCTTCTTATCTGTTTATCTCATTAATAAATGTAGTGTATACATATGCCTTTTATCCTTTACATTAAATTCAGGGCCTAACAGCTACTAAACAGCTAAGAAGTTCAATGTCCGGGCTCTCCGGGGTCTTGTGTAGCTGCTTCTGATACCCTAAAGGCCTTATGCTTTATTCATAAAGCTGTATAATGCTGACCAGCCGCTCAGACTCTGCTTGTAAATGACAAGTCTTCTCTGAAGTGACTGAGTGAAGACCCACCTCTGGACACGGGGGGTCCGTAATGATGGGAGAAGACTCAGAAGAAGGTCATCGGAACCGCCTCTAATGAGTGGTGTTCAATTTCAGTTGGATGAAACAGACATGTTAGAGGCAACTGCTGAGAGAAGGGTTAAATGTACAGGCTGCTCTATCTGACTTAGATAAATGACTAGACCCCCAGTTTTTACATAAGATCTCCTCACCAGCAAAAATCTCATCGTACTCTAAGAGCAGAAGAATGGTCAATGATCTTCAGGCTGTTATCAGGTTGAATTTTGCATAGCTGAACACCAAAAGCAAGGAGGACAGAGATGGAGATGATTTTCGACCAATATCAAAACTACTGTAAATTACTAACAAACTAGAATAATACACAACAGAAAAAAAATCAGTAAGGTTCTCAATGCTTAGACCATGGCTTTTGCCCAAGCTTGCTTATGGTTGTTGACTAGTCTAATGGCTCCGGCACCACCTTCCTCCAGGAGTGCTGACATCAGGATTGTTGTGGCATTTCGATAATAGAAAATCGACTGCTTCTCAAGACATAGAGATGATTTGGACTCCTCAGTTCTTGAACCAGTGGGAGGCATAATTATTTCGGTGTGACAGAAACTCCATGTGAATGTTCATTCTACGCCGACCATGGAGTGACATACCCTAACGGAGATTTTTATATTAGAAATAATATTTAAATTAAATATAAACTATGAGTGATTTGTTTGGTGCCATGGCTGAAATCGTTCCTTTCTTGAGGAAATGGTTGTGTTTATCTTTGCACATCTCCATACAAATTTGGAGTTCTGCTAGCTCTGTACTTATAGCCTTGCCTGTTTCATTAAGAAATAGGATGTAGCTTAATGTTGAAAATAGATCATAGCTACTCCTTTTGTTTCCTAGCAGCACTAAGCTACATAGAACTTGTATGGCAAATTTTTATTGCAGAAGAAGGGATAACATTCTCAACAAAGACACCAAGCCATGCTTTGTGATGTTCTTTGAGAAGGGCAGCAACTTTAACAGCTAATTTGGGCAATTTCTGTGAAAACCACAGCTCACTGGTTTCTTAGTTCTCCTGTCAAGTGTGCCAAATGACTCTGCCATGAGCGTGAAGGTTGAGTGACACATCCTTCTCCGCTTCAGCGCGGCCTGTGAAAGACAGCAGAGCGCGATGGAAGTACTGAAAGATGTCATTTCCACAGCAGTTTGTGGCTTTTGTTCTCTGTCAAAACCAAAAGGGAAGACATCAGAAGTTCTCAGCATTACAGCAGTCACTCTAAAACCATGACAACTTTAATTGTTGATTGTGCAAAAGAAGTCAGACAAAGCTTTATTGTCATTTCAGCCATGTACAATACACTGAAATGAAATAGTGTTCCTTCTGGGCCCACAGTGCAATATTCATGACTGCACAGGCATTATCATGCTAAACACAATTTATGTAGTACAAAAGTACAATTTTCAATAATTTAAGGGGAGGGGAGACATAGGGAAGACTATGTTTTCTACCTAACATAAACAATCTACATTAAACAAACAATGAACAGGCGCAGTAGATGGCACTGGGAAATTAGTACGTGGAAGTTCTGTCTATGCTTAAAGTGGCAGTGCGGCCGATGTAAACAGAATTTTCCTGTAGGTCACAGACAGTTATTGGATAGTCATAGAGTTTCGTGTGCGACTTAACTTTCTTATTAGAAAGACTGAGCTATTCGTAAGAAACACCTGTCAGCTCAATGAGCATATTCTTTACTCAGGGCTAGAGCATTTCTACATTATTTTCTCACTGTCACTGTAACAATCGAGTTATTCTAGTAGAATATAGTCCACTATATCAGTGGTTTTCATCTTTTCTAAGGGTCCATCACCCTCTAGGGTCAAGTAGAGCACTTACAGGGCGTCCAGAACGACATGTTGTGAATGGATTACATTCACAATAAGTTTGTTTGTTTGGAAGCCCACTTCATTCACAGCAGCTCAGGAGCGAAATATGAAACGCTGCTCCTTAATTCTTAGTTACTTGTGTGATGAAGCAGATGTGGTGGTGGTGGGGGGGGGGGGCTGTATCTGGTACGTTTTTATTTGGGGATTCCTGGTTTAAAGAAGGTTGAATACCCTTGCATCAAATAAATGTTAATTTGTTTTGATACAATTTTGCTAATATCATTTCTCATGTCGATTTTTCTGAGAATGCTGCAAGGGCTGTACATGCTGAAAGACACACCTTCAATATGAAATATTGTGGCTATAAATGTAGCATTTCTTGTTTCAGCATATTGGCTTCCAGTTGTGATGGTGACATATTGGTGGTTGTGCTACTGTCTTGATGTGTTGACAGAAGGTAGACTTGGTACGGAAGTGGCACTAAGACCGAATAGTCTGATTTGTAACCTTTGACCTCTCAATCTACCTGCTGAGACCTGTGACCCCTGCATCCCTTGCCACATCAGGAAGATTATACCCATCACTGTGATGGAGATCAGAGTTTGCCAACCTGCTCCTCAGGGACCAACAGCCAATCCATGTTTTTGCTTCCTCCCAGCTCCCTGCCAGACAGTCTACATTTTTGCTCACTGATACAGATGTTTGGTGCATTTTATTATTCTCATTTAAAAATGCCACCTCTGCATTATTTTATAAAGCACTTAGACAAACATAAAATATCACTACTGCCCTCTGATATGGAGCTTTTGTTTTGTCCCTTAACACTTATGGGTAAATAAATAGGTTTCTATTGAAGCAATTTTTGGTATGAACAAAAAGAGGTATCACTCCAGTTATTTCAGTTCAATTTAATTTATTGTTACATAATGTCATTCCCACTGATTGTCATGGCTGTCTAGAACCAACATTGTATTTGTCCTATATATACCTTAATTGACTAGATTCCCCTTAAAATCAGACAGGAGGCTTCTCCTATCTTCTCATAAATGAAAATGCCCTTTAGCCAATCACCTTCTGTTTGGAGATAAACTACCAAGCTGTCAGCTCCCTGAGGGGGAGGCTTCCGTTTTACTGTTTTTCTGTGTGTGTTTTGACTCATAAAAAAAGCCCCTTCAGCCAGGATTAAGGATCCTACAATTGCGGGATGGACATCTGTCGGTTTAAGACACGCCACGCTGATCCGTGCACCTGGCAGAAGGGAGAGTGCAGTACCCCGTTAGCAAAGTGGCAGAGAAGAAATTAAACAAAGCGACGATGGCATGCATTCTCTTGGCCTCGCTATGGAATGATCACTTAGCCATGCTGCACCATCATAGACGTGGATTAAATCGGCGAAAACCGTTGGCAGAAATCACAATGAGTGCACACACTTTTATTTCTGGTTGGGATGCATCAGTGTCAGTATATGTAAGGGTAACCCGTGGTAGACCTGTAAAAATATTTCAAGGGGGATGGTGGGGGTGATGTTGGGGCGGAGCTGAGGGCATCACATGGTCCAGATTAAATTGTGATTAAATTGTCTGGAGTCCACCAGTTGAGAACACCTTAAAATAGATGATAGATTTGCCTTTATGTGACAATCGCACAAATTTAGAGGGATGGCGAGAGGGAGTGGTATATTTTCAAAGGGATAGTTTTTGCCATTTTTTCCCACAGGGAGGATCGCATCCCCTCACACCTCATGACAACTTGAGCATTAACTATTACTAACCATTCTCTCATTCTGTTATACCAAATGATGCTTTGTACCTTTCTGTACCTGCACACCTTCCCTGTACAATTCTGCCCTTATACGGAGAAATATACAGAGATGAGAGTTCTGTTGTCAGAATTTTTATCGGGCTTCTGCGATGTAGCTGAATAACTGGCCGGTGAGTGGTCTCCGTATGCGGCCTCGGGTGGCTCTGCCATCTGCTGCCATCTGCTTAGGCTCCACCCCCTACCCCCATACTGAGTGCGGGATGTTTGCCGAAATGTCACTGTGGCCTGCAGATGGAGTGTAACTCAAAATAGTCATGTTTGCACTGAGTGGGACAGGAAGATAAATGCAATGCGAGCCGTAGACTCCATCCAGGGAGAAGAGATTAGGAAACTATGCATATGTATCCAAAAAATGCAAACGGGAACAAGAACTGCAAACGGGAACAAAGGATAAGTAGGACTGTGAGGCGTGGGGTCCAAGGCTTATCCAGCAGATTGCAGAGAATGATCAATACAATCAATTTCCAACGATTGGTGATTTCAGAATGGTGAAGCAGCTTGCTGGTAGGATTGCATGATGAATGACCAGTAGGCACCACGTCTACAGAAGGGTCAAAGGTCACCACCACCTGGAGATATGATCTATAGCCTCTCTGCCGGACACTGGTTCATGTTGTAAAAGCAGGCCTTTGTCACTTTACTAACATTGCCTACGGAGGCATTGTTTTGTGGACGGTCTCTCGGGCCCGCCCTTGTGCAAAGTTGTGGGCGCATTGATTGGTGGATGGTCTCTCGAGCCTGTTCTTTTCCAGAACTGTGGGGTTATTGATTGGTCAGGGTGCCTTGTAGGAGGGGTTTTGTGCTATGCCTGCACAGTCAGTGTCAGGTCTCTAAGCTTCACCCATTACAAGGATGAAAAGCGAAAGAGCCTGTTGCTTTATAGATTTAACTAGGACGCTGTAATTAATTTGGAAGCAATCAATGGCAACAAAGTGGTAAACGCATTGGTTAAATGGCCAGATTCATTTCCTGGGAATCAATAGGTCCACATGGTCGGGTCCCACAGCATGCTGGGAGGCCTCTTTCCCAAGACCCGGGCAGGGCACCTAAGCTGGGCCTCCATGGATCGTGTAAATATACTGTAAGATGTGCAGACAGTCGGCCAATGTAAAGCACTGAGAACATTAAAGCACTGGGCGGTGATGGAGTAGACTGCCTGTTGTTTCTACATCTTCACCTTCTATACCACTAAGGCTAAACAAGTCAAAAATGTAATGTAAGAAGTTTGGGATTGCTGTCTCAGGGGGGGGGGGGGGACTGAGATTGATCCTGATGAATAACTGACCCGTCCCCCGCACACATCTAACAGGATGATGTTTTCAGTTTGTTCTTATCCCCAGTAGACCTGTCCCACTCCCGACGTTCATGTTCACTTCCATTAAAGAACCCCATAACCCATCCTCCCCTCCAGCTAAAATGCCTGTTTTTTTCTTTCCATTTCTTCCTCTTTCTCCGATTCTGATTTTCTAATGTTCACCATGCACTAAATAAACTTTTCAGATCATCCCTGCCTCATATATATAGTTTACAGATATGTGCCGCACATGTTCTCTGATTGGCCCGTGCAGCTCCGAATCCTTTTCTGTGTTACACAGAAACAGACAAACACACACACACACACACACACACACACATTTGTTTTCATATCTTCGTGAGGATCATCTGTTCATTTTTATGGGCAAGACCCTAATCCTGTCTATAGCAGCCTTAACCCCTACCCAGCCCTAACCTTAACCTTAAGCAACCAAACAGGGCTGAAGGAAATCCTCTGAATGGTGCAAACCATCCTACCCCTACTTTAGTCATTACAGGCTGCATGATTCAAGGTAGAAGTTCAGGGTACCTGATGGTGATGACAATAATAATAATATGATTATTATTATTATTGTTATAGTAAATAGAAAAGAAATCATCTGGCTCTCAGTGCACACATGAAGAGCATCCATTGCAGTTTCCCTAACAGCTCGTGCAGCACGTGGGCTCTGCCAGCCTGGAGCCTATCGGTGTTTAGCAGGGGGAATGAGGTAGAGCCCCCCATGGATGGGGCTCACAGCCTAGAGGTCATTTAGAGATGATAATTAGCCTGTTTTTCCACCCCCCTTATTCCATGTGCTATATTACATGTGATTATAGCACAACCTATTGTGCTATAATCGTACTAGCTGGTTGTTAAAATGATAAACCCATCATATTTCTAGTAAAAGACAACATTATTACTTGTACTGTCTCTTTAAAAACAAAGGCAGGCAACACTGAAGGCAACATGTGAAGCGTTGTGTTTGGGGAGCGTGAGAACCCTGAAAGAGGACAGATCATTCTGGAAAAAAACACCTATATGGTCACCGTGAGATATGATGCGGAATAATTATTATCATACAATTATTGCAATAATTCTAACAATGTATAGTAATAACTAATGAAAACGCCTGCTAACTATTTTTTAACCAATAAAGTCTTCTATGGACATTTGCCACAATTAAACCTTCTGTATGAAAGGCATTAGCTGTGAGGAGAGTTAGGGATGCTGGAAGGGAGTGAGAGCTTTTTTGCCAAGGGGGAGAAAATGAGAACAACTGATCTGTCCAGGAAAGGAAGCAATGGTCTGCTGTAATTAGCCGTGGTCAAGGACTTCAGGGGCTGCTTAGAGTTTCACTGCCGGTCTTAGGGGTAAATCTCTATCAGACCTTACCCTTGGTGATTACCGATCCAACAAAAACAGCCCCAAAAAAGCACTGATTTGTAAGTAAGTCCCAAACCCCATGAGGCCCGGTCAGCAGTGCTCACCATCAGGAAGCAGGGACTGCTCTCAGAACCCTGCATTTAATGGGATTGAAATTTTAATGGGATGGAAAAAAAAACCCCACAAAGAACAGAAAACTGTCATGTAAGCAAAATGCTCCATGACACTGCAGACAATGTAACCATTAAGGAAGTGATCTTAAGATGAAAATGGTACATTTTTGAGACACAGATGATGTCCTGCTGTTGTACCCTTGAGATGGGTATTATAACAGTTTCTGAGTGACACCTCCTGGCAGGGCCCTCCCTGGCAGCCAGCCCTTGGACAGGCACCAACTCTGTTTTCCTCTAGGTTAATCAGTGTACCGCTGCATCAGCTCAGGATCTATCACAGTTCTAGGTATAAGGGAGGCAGAAGAAGTGGAGGACTTGTGTGTTACCATTCCCCACTGGTGGTCAAGTAGGGGCATGGGGTTTCTGTGCGTAACATGACCACTTAAACCTGTAATAAGCTATCCTCCCCTTGTGTAATCTCTAATCATTTTGAGGACAGAGTCCCATTTCAGCAAGATTGCGTCCTGCTCCATATCGGCTGATCGACTGCGGTGTCTGCTGGGAGCTGCGAAGCTGTCAGGGATCAATATTAATCATGGGACTTTGGCCACGGGCTGAAGGTTGGCAAGGACCTTCGCATGCTGGGTGCGGATCAGGGCTGTTTGTGGCCTGCCATCACTCTGCGTTTGGTGCCCTGGGTGACAGACTCAGGAATGGGTCACAGAACTTCCTGCTACCCTGAGTGACACAGAGAGGCAGCGGCTCTTAAAGGGACAGTACATCAGCAGTGTCTCTTTAGGAACTGGGGGCACTGACCTTCAATTTAATGAGGTACTGATGCTGACAGAAAATCTGAAGCCACAGAATATTTTACTGGAAGGGACTGAATTTCCTGTACTTGCAATCTGTCTAGCATTAAAAGCTTTATACATGAAATTAAAAAATAAGAATAGATACGGATAATATTCTCCAGCACGATTGATAATTCAAGCAAAGTACTTGAATCAAGCATAAAAGCGATCCAGTTGTGATAAAGGACACAATATTTTTGCCAAAATGTGTGTGTCACGTGTGTGGCACAAACTGAACATTTCAATGCCTGCGTGTCACCCAACTAACCTCAACAACCGGGAGTGACGCTGCCTGGGAGAACTGGCCAAAATCCCTCCCTCCCGCATGTAGCGCTGGTAAATATTCCCCAGCAGTAATAAAACTGTTACTGCTGCAAAAAGTGATGCTATGCAAGACATAACCTATCATTGTGCCCTATGATGTCTGGGACAGGCTCCAGCATGCCCCACCCCCGGAGGCAACCCTGACCCTGACCAGGATAGAAGATGGATGGATGGATGGATGGATGGCACATTCAAATCATACAATTTTGAGCTTCAGTCCTTTGATACAGAAATATTACAGATAACTAAATTTCAGTGTAGGGTTTATATTTCGATAAAATGAGAGAACTCGTCAAAGGTCTTTTTACTATATTTTTTTCACCATTCTGCATGATAATACAGTAAATGTCCACATCTCAATAGCAAGGTGCCTTACTTCTGGGTGGCTGTAGGCAGAACATCATATTTTATTTTGGGATTGTTTGCTTATTTAACAGTCTGAAAAAGAAGAAAGAAACGTCACTTTTGATCTTAAAGGTCATTTGAAAAAAAGACTTACTCTACGATTAAGATATCTTTATTCGATAACACTATTAATAACTGATATCTGTGATGTCTGAAACAGATGTTAAAGGCAGCCTGAAATTATTCATGTATGGATGTTATTAATGGCAATTCATGTAAATTACTAGGGAGGATTCAAGGATTCAAGGATTCTTTATTGTCATACCAGCACACTTCCATGTTATGGTACGAAATTAGTACCCAGGTCCCGTTAAGGCCACATAAATAACAGGGTGGTAAATATAAGGATGTGTATGTGTATATACATGAATATAATCTGGTGTGCTATCTAGAGGCTTTGTTCCGGGAGCTCGAGAGGCCGCTGCATCCGCGTGCGCCGCCATTTTTACAAGAGGGAGAACGTTTCCATTAAATTTGATAATGACAAAAAAAAATCATAATATGATTTAGTTAACAATTAAACTGCCCAGTGCTTATAGATGCAGATGTGGTAATATGACTGTTTGTCATCTGGTAAGGTCTATTTATATATGGACACGTAGCAGTAGCAGGACCGTGGATGGCCAAGCCTAGCAGGCAAATCTCTTTTTTTTTTTGGTTGGGAATACTCATCAAATCAATAAGTGGCATTACTTTGCCCTTTGAGTAATAAACCTTGAAAAATGACGGCCATTCCAGGCTAACAGCATTAGCACATGCCGTGTGGAGACAGGCATATTTATACTTATATTTGTAAGGATCAGGTTTTAGTTTAATTGCATCAGCCTACGCTGGCTGTATCTGTCACACAGGGTCCTTGTAGTTATCCGTAACCTGGTTTGGGAGCCATATCCCTACGACCCACGACGAATGGCAGGCATCGGTGCAACATGGGAAGGTGGCAACGTCGACCTCATCTATCAACTCATTGGGGCTGATCTTCACAAGACAGCCAGGGTCTGCCAGTGTCACAAGCAAGGGAAGAACATTGCTGGTGGTGTTTGGCTCTGTTATTTAGGATTCTGTGACCACGATCAGAAGATCACTAGTTGAAATCCTGTTGCTGGCCAAGTGATGTCATCATTGGGCTCCTGAGCAAGGCTCGTAACCCCAGTCACCCCCCCCTTTGCTTTCTGATCTTCATTTGCATGTCACTGTGGAGAAAGTCTTGGTGTCCCTGACTGAAAGGTAACAGGAACTTTAATAGAAAGCTAACAAGCTGTAAAATGCCAGTAGATGCACAGAAATTCAGTTTCTTCCTGTTCAGTCTTTATTGTGCAAGAGTGAAAGTTTGACACTGGTGCATGAAGATGGGTGTATTGCAGCACTGTTTCCTCTCCAATGCCATGAATCAAACTATAAATCCCTGTTCATACTGTTTATCAGACCCTGGAATTTATTCCTAGCGGTAATCACTTCTTGTGAGGGATAAAAACATTGCCCCTAGTTTCAGTGTCAAATTAAACTGATGCTCCCCAGAGCGATGTAAATGAATTCAGAGGATTGATTGTATATTCTGTTTCACTGAACTCTGGCATTTTTATTCACACCGATGAACAGAAACATGCAAACAAACAAGCAGACAGGCTGCACTGAAATCCACGTCGGCTCTTAGGATGGCTGAACAGCAGAGCTGGGGGGAAAATCTCCTAATGACCCACCCGAGGCGAATATCTAACTCAGGATTGGTTCCTCCCATACCGGGCCCAGGCGCAGAGCAGGAGTCCATTTCTTTGGCGTGGATGTCCGGGTTTAAGCCTTGTTTTGGCTCAGATTAATGAATTGATATTGACAAAACATCAGCAGCACTAATAAGATGTCAGTTCAGGCAATAAACATGTTACATTAGTCAGGCCGAAAAGTAGCTAATTAGCCCAAGAAAAAGCCTGCTGTGAGTCACAAGCAGCAGACAATGGAACTATGCCCCATCTGCAAGTCTGAACTTGAGCAGAACACAGTCGTATATGTGGGAAAAGGACTGGTATTTTACACATTGTTAGTGCTCTGTGGCCTCAAGCCAGAATGTGACTTCAGTAAAAGCCATCAAACAGAGGGAAAATGACAATTGAGGAAAATCTTTTTCTCCTGTAAGATGATTTTTCCTCGATATCAAAAGTGAATAGTTTACAGATTTTACTTTGGGTGGACAATCAGAATCAGGACTGGACAGCTCCGGGGTTTTGCACTCAAAGTCTGGGAATCTTCCACCTTGTTTCAGCCCAGATATTGTGTCAGAAGGATTGAGGAGAAAGACTAGAACAAGCCTCATACCTTCTGTCTCCAGCCATGGCGCTGCTGGCAGAAATCTACACTGTTGCGATGGAAACATATTCATTAAAAGGTGGATGCTGTGGATTTCTCAGTGGTCACTGGTGTAGCACTGCGTTTGCTCATTAAAAGGTGGATGC
>JAABNX020000046.1:10406136-10422494 GCA_015163995.2 Mormyrus lacerda | reverse complement strand
AGGAAGGTGAAGTACGGGGGCAGGAAGGTGGAGGAAGGTGAAGTACAGGGGCAGGAAGGTGGAGGAAGGTGAAGTACAGGGGCAGGAAGGTGGAGGAAGGTGAAGTACAGGGGCAGAAAGGTGGAGGAAGGTGAAGTACGGGGGCAGGAAGGTGGAGGAAGGTGAAGTACGGTCCGAGCGGCTTCACCCAGCTCATTTTTGTGTTGTCTTCAAAGACCCTGGGAAGCCCAGCCAAACCTGTACTATCGAATTTAAAGATTTTTAACAGTCATGGGTTTATAATGGACTTACACGAAAGGGCATTTTTGTAAATTTAAAGCTTGTTTAACATTACAGAGATATTTCATATTTGTTTGAAACATTCGTGTTTTTTTCCTAATGCCCCATAAACATATATTTCAGTAAGATAAGCAAAAATGATCTGATATTAGTAACACAGAGAAAAGTGGTAGATTTTTACGTGTTACCTTTGTTCATTTTTCTCTGTACGACTGACCTAAATGTTGGACACCATCTCAACAGCTAACAGATCCCATAACTACTGCTCCCCTTATGCCTCGCATCCTATATGTTCCAGGCTGCCAGTCCCAACCACAACCCTATGCTCAGCTCTGTGCAGAAACACAGGCGTGCGGACACTATTCTGAGCCGCAGTCAGTATATGCTCCACAGCCCCCCCCCCCCCTTCTGGATAGATGTTTCATATATTTTCCATCCTTGCTGGGTATTCATTTTGTGTGCGAAATAATGCACCCACATCCCTGGAGCTTATAAACATATTTTTGTTTGACATTTGTGTGTCAGCTTCCCAAACTCTAATTTTAAAACTGATCCTTTGCGACCTCTGTCATTTTAGGATATAGCTTGTTTTTATTTTGAGCTGGGAGTAGTTAGTCTGTCATTTGCTCGCACTGATCTTTTTTCTACCTGGTCTCTCTGATCTTTTAGCTGCATGACGCAGTGTGAGTTTTGCAAAAGCAATGAATATCACGTAGGTAGGCAACCCTATTATACTGTATGTAGGATATACACATAGCTATAGTCCGGCGTTTGTATTATATTTAATTATTTCATAGAAAACGTTACTGATCTCAAATCAAGATATGTGCAAGTGTGGAGGTTCTTGGAGTGTGAACTTCGGTTCTTACTCTAGTGTCTAGAAGGAACTACAACACAACATATCTGCATGCTCCCAGAAGACTCTGCCAGCAGGCTTTGAGTGAAAAATGCTCTGCAAGTTCACGTTTTATACAGAGTAACGGCTAGATCACCACAAAGAACTTTTGCGCTTTTAACACAGAAAATCCTCCGTTAGATCAGAGATCCTGAAATTGTGTCAGGTACTATTGAAAGGATAAGAAAAGGTCATTTCCAGTCAAGGAATGGGTCAGTACTTGTATTTGTGTTTGTGTGAGTATGTACATCACTGTGCAAAAGTTTTAGGCAGCAGGATAAAATGAGGTTTAAGTTATCTTCACATTGGTATAAAACTAAGATATTATGTCTGTCAAAGTGTGTCAGCTTAGTCATTTCAAAACCTCTCCTAAAATCACCCCGATATTTTCAGTAACCATCTAACATACCACATGTTTTTTGAGTCAACCACCAGCATACCTTGTTTCTCTAATCAGATACCTTTATATATTTTCTTTGGATGCCTTAGACTTTTGTGTAGTATTGCATGTGGGTGCATGTTTGGTAAACCAGTCCTGAGCTTGTCTGAAGAAACCACAGATCACATGAAGTGACCCTTGACCCTCTATCTGGCACCCTTACAGGGGTCAGGCTGCCTGCCCCCGCCTCATTGCTATGGTAACGCAACGCTGACCAGCAGCCATTGCCATGGTAGCAATTCCCCAAGGTAGGAAGCACGAGGGTCCACCATGACTGATAGCACACAACTCCTGCCGCAGGAATGAATCGCAAATCAGTGGGGATTCTGGCATAAGATTAGCTTCCATGAAGACCATCCGCTCACCTGGACAGACACACCTCCCTCTGCCTATGTCAAAGCATCACTTCCTGCTTTATGTCTGGATGACTGCGCTGCTTAAAATGTGAGTGGCAACGTTTTGCCATTCAGGCCTTTTATCCCCATAATGAGATCCAAGGACACAGGTCTCCTCCCTCCCCAATAAGACCAGAGTGCCCTGCGGGCTTCTCTCTATCCCATTAAGGCGCCTATATCACCACACAAGCTTAGACTTACTGTAGCCTACAAGACTCATTCTGCAGTGACAACATTAAACTGTCTTACAGTTTGCCGGAAACCAGAGAACCCTGCTTCCTCTATCTGTAAGCCACCTTCCTGTTTAACAGTAGAGTAATACATTACATATTCACGGCCCCTGGCTCACACCCACTGCACTGCCATGTTCTCCATATACAAGAGGTTAACATGGGAAGTTAATGACACGCTAGTAACCCTGTGTGCCACAGGGATGGCTGTAGGCTTGATGCCCCCTAGTGATGACTTCTGGACCAAAGCTTACAAAAGATTTATAACAAATTAATAACAAACAACTTCTCTTCTTCTGTACACTACGCCTTTGCACTACTGCACATGCCAGACATGAAACAAACATGCTTTCTTACCAGATTTCATATGATAATCAGCTTTAGGTCAGAAATAAATGTACTTCAAATACTAAAACATCTTGACGTCTTGTGTCCAAAACACTAAACTGTAACTCATGGATTTGTGTTACAGTACAACTAACCTGTTTATGTGGAATCCGGTCTTTTAAATGTATGTCATTTGTGTAACTGGTTGATGTTTACATAAAAGTCCTGGTTTGGCTCACACTGGAAATTTACTGTATAGCATCTAATTATTGGACTGGCTGTCTAAGAACATATTTTAATCTGTCATCTTAACTGCTTAATGCAATAACTTACTTCCTCACAATTCGCCACAAATAACAAAATCGTCACATAGTAAAAGTTCGCATGCCATCATAATTGTAAACATATCACCTCTCTGTTTAAATTCAACATCAATGTACATTTACACCTTTTGCAATCCTTGGGAATTATACAAAAATATTTAGTTGTGATTATTGAAAATAAGGCAACACCTTCTCCCGTGGCTTTTGCTGTGTATTTTCAAACCAAAGCAAGCTTGGGGTAGTATTTCGGATATTTCTGAAGCCTTTAGCACTTTAGAAAAGACCAGCAACTGGAGTTCAATTGCCACACCTGCAGAATGCATTGACCTCACCCTCTCAGCCATTATCATAATCCATAAACACAGCATCCCAGTCAATAACAACCACTGAAGATGTCATTTATGCTTCATACAAATTAATTTCATTTGAGATTAAATTAGACCATTATATTGTTAGTGATGATATATGATTGGCTGGAAGCCATCTTGCCTCATTGGGATTGGTAGATGGCCTATCTGAGAATTCCTGAACTGAGATTAATCCACAGCTACCCTAGAGATCTACCCAAGCGAGGCAAGAGAAACCTCACTTCTCAAGACAAGGAGAGCTGATGATAAAATCATGAGGACATATTGCAGTTAGAAAATGTCCTTAGTCATTCCAGTGATTGCAAAGATAATTAATTTTTGCATCTAAATGAATTTTCTTCTTACGTTTGTTTAGTTTTAGTGCTCTTGCATATGTTCCGATTTCTGTCCCATCCAAGCTATCGGGGTTTCAGGATCTCCATACTATTAACACGCTGTGTCCACCTGCTGGGAACCTCATGTATTGTACATACATTCATTCAGCTGGGATAGCCATGGGGTAAATTGGCACAAAAAAATTAGCTGGATGGGCATAAAGTTATACCAAATGTTGAATTATTATAAATATTATAAATTATTTTTGTCTTGTAAAATTTACCAGTAAAATTATAGTCAGAATCCGATTTAGAAAACAAATCAATATGTCTCTGTCCCAGTGTATATGTCTCATGTCCCAGCTTGTATATCTAATTCTGTCTACCCCCTGTGCATATATCCTATTCAGCCTGAGCATGTCTTCCCCCAGTACATATATCCTATTCAGCCTGAGTGTGTCTTCCCCCAGTGCGTATATCCTATTCAGCCTGAGCATGTCTTCCCCCAGTACATATATTCTATTCATCCTGAGTGTGTCTTCCCCTAGTGCGTATATACTATTCAGCCTGAGCGTGTCTTCCCCTAGTGCATATATACTATTCAGCTTGAGCGTGTCTTCCCCTAGTATATATATCCAATTCAGTCTGAGCATGTCTTCCCCCAGTGCGTATATACTATTCAGCCTGAGTGTGTGTTCCCCCAGTACATATGTCCAATTCAGCCAGAGCGTGTCTTCCCCCAGTACATATATCCAATTCAGCCTGAGCGTGTCTTCCCCGAGTGCATATATCCTATTCAGCCTGAGTGTGTCTTCCCCCAGTGCGTATATCAAATTCAGCCTGAGTGCGTCTTCCCCCAGTGCATATGTCCTATTTGGAATGATTGAGCCTGTATCCCAGTGTACAAGTCCATAGTCACGCCTGTGCCACCCCTATGTAAAACAGTCTCTGGGTACAATCTCCAAGTGACCAATTGTTTGTTATGTGTGTTTGCGGAGTGTGCTGATGTTTTCAAAAAGGAAAATAAATAGCCTTTCTAATGGATATTCCGTAAAACAGAAATTCTATTAGTGCATTTGTATTCTGAAAAATTCCTCATTTTTACTCATACAGTATTGTTTTTTTATTCGAATTCTTAATGTTACAAATGTATAAGAGCAGATGGACTTCGGAATCACTATGTTTTGGCAATAATTATGACATCTATTTCCTGCAAATAAAGTGCTCCAAGATTTAGAGTTAGTCTCATTGGTAGTCTTTTGTTGTCAATGGCTCTTGGATAATCCAGAATAACTGAAAATGTCCTTTTTTAATCGCATGGGGAATTTCGTTCGTGGATCGGTTATCCACAAGGGGCACCAGCAAATACTTATCCGGCCTGTATGGGATGAATTACATGCAAATTTAAAACATTTCAAAAGTTACGAAAGAGTTTTTCTCTGACATTCGATCGTCCATCGCCATTACGTATGGAATTCACACTCCACAGATTCTGTCTCCATCTAGTGGATGAACCTAGTCCAGATGTTCATTTATTTGATTTAAACATGTCTTCAAAGTGAATTTGTTTTAGAATGTTCTTTTGCTAGTTTAATTGTATCAGATGTCAAAACCCAACATTATATATAATTCTGGTTAAAAAATACAGGTGAAGAATCCATTGGACTTAATCATAAGCCTATTTCATATAGACAATCCTCAGCCAATGTGAAGCGATTCCACTTTATTTCTCAAGATATGAAAAAACGTTGATTTGGTGGTGATCTGCCATATATACATGAAATGGATGAAATAGATTTATTTTGTTATGTGCATCAGCAGAGATGAAACAAGGGGCAGCTTTCAAAATCATTTCATTCACATTTAATTTTTGTAAAATGCTTTTCTGCCACTCAAATTGTGTATGACAAAATTTGAAGACAAAATTTCAGTACAACACCTGTTAGTTTTTAACCAGACCAAGTACAAGTAAGCTTTATTAACCATAAGATAGGCACCAAAATTTCCACTACAGATGAAACTCCCACAATGCTCTACTGCACAACATCATAAACATCACAAGCACATGACTGTAACCACCCTGCCCCCCCTCCTCCCCGGGAAACATTACCTCAATCCGTCAAGTGTCACGGAATGGGATCATCCATTACATGAGAGTCCTCATCCTGTCCCTGAGGTATAAATAGATCATTCTAGGTTGAAAGAGGTGACCCAGGCAAGTGTTACTCAACACTTGTCCTGCTTGCAGTGTGTGTGTTTGTTTTTTTCCCTATGAGAAATATTCAGTAAAATAATAACTCAGAAACTGCAGCATTATGCATGTACTGTGTTGTGTTGTCTATATGGTGCCTGTTTAAATGTCTGCTTTTCACTAATTGAATATGCACTAGTGTATCAATCAGATACCTTGCATTTACTTCACCCTATTGTGTTTTTTGTGTCTTGTATTCATTCTCTGTCCACCTTCTGCCATATTTGTTAGTCGTCTATGGCATGCCATCGCCAAGAGACGTGTACCAATGAAAATTTTGAATGGCCTTGGTTATGGGGATTCCGATTCTGATTAAATGTTCATTCAAATTGGTGCTTGAACCCACAAATGATCATCATCATCATCATCATCATCATCCTACTGCTTCCTCTTGTGATGGTCATGCTGGGTGCATGACATGCAGGTTACCTTTTCAGACCTGTCTTTGCAAAGCTATGGACTCCAGCTCATTTTGGGGGGGGAGCACAGATATTCCCATGCCAGCATGCTTTGGTCGGCCCGCGGGGGCCTCTGCTGCGTGGGTACATGCCTGTGAGACAGCTGAATAGGGTGACCACTTGATCCCTGTCAGGGGGGCACAGCGAGCTAAGACAGGATTTGCAAATTACCGTTTCAGTTAAAATGACCTGGATTTCACTTTATTGCTGAGTTTGTGCTGTGTGCTGATTGGTCAGTCCTCTATAATCATGCATGTGTCACTGAAGTTAATGTGAAACAGCTGGATCAGTCTTTCAATCAAGGAAACAAACTAGCCAAAGAACAAGCACAGGAGCCTTTCGGTTTTAATGTAGTTTGTAAAACCTGAAGTGTCTCATCGCGTCCCCCCTGACATGGATTAGGTGGTTACCCTATGGCTGACTCTGTCATGGAGAGTGAGTTCAGCAGCTCTGTAGTGAAACCTCATTTGTGCAGCTTGTACTCAGGACCTTGTTCTCTCGGTCATTACCCACAGTTCATAAGGACATTGATTTAACAGTAAACAGCGAATGTCATCTAAACTCCTGCTTCACCACCCCACACCTCTCTAATACCTGGAAGTTGGGTTGAAAAAGGTCAAACGCACAACATCATCTGATGTGTGGATGTCACTCCTAGCACCATATAGCAGATACCCTTCCAGTCACGACTGATGGCATCTCTATGTAAATCATAAACAAGAGTGGAGACGACATGCACCCTTGCTGGAGGCCAACAACCACTCTAAACAACTTTGATTTTGTGCTAAGAATGTAGACACAACGCATAATGCATTCATATGGGCCTCTGTTCCCTACACCAATGCAACACCGATCGCAGTGTATTTCATAACACAAGGGAATATACCTTCTCCATGTGCACAAAGCACATGTAGACTGTGTTAACATTTTCACAAATGCTCATTGATTCGTTTCAGGAAGAAGAGATGGTTGATTGTTCCACAGCAAGGCCAGAATCCACATTGTTCCTCCTGAATGCTAGGTTCAACTTTTGAGTGAAGTCTCCTTTCCAGTAGCCTGACATAGTCTATCCTAGGAAGCCTGAGAAATCTGCTACCCTTTTAGTTGGAACACACCATCTGATCCTTTCCTTTTTAATCAGGAACCACCCTTGTTTGCTAAGGAAAATGAACTTTATTTACATTCCAATCAACGCTGAAGGGGCATGTCAATCATGTCACCCCAACAACATTTGAAAACATCCAGGCTTTGCCTATCCCTTCTTCCTTTCCACAATGGACGCTGCTGACCAGTACCACTTCTAGCCGATGTAGTGCTTCTAGCCGATGTAGTGGCCTAGATGAGCATCACCATTGCACCTCCCAGCCTGAAGCCAAGTTAAATTGGCTGGCAAGTAGGCGCATATTCAAAAGTTGCCACCCTAGGCGACTGCCTATGTCAAACTACAGGATTGACTGACCCTGTCTCTCACTGATCACCATAACAAACTTCAGCTGCAGCGATAGATTCTAAACCACCAAAATGGTGCGTGAGTGTTCTCCCCATCGAGGGTTGTTTCCTGCCTTGTGCCCGTAGCCTCTGGGGTAGGGGCCAAACCCCCTGTGATCCTGAATAGGACAAACAGCTACAGAAAATGGATGGATGTCAGAAAAGTCACTGAAATTTCTTTTGGAAACATTTTGACTGAAAATGCCAATAACAGCCACTGCTCTTAGCCCTCTGGAGTCTGAGGCCTCTCAGCCACTTGGGGTAGTCTGACAAGCCTTGACATTTAAAAAAATTCACCTATCTAAAAAACATTTATCCCAAAGTATTACATGTGCTTTTATTCAGCACAAACTCAGCACCAATAATCTGAGACCACTAAGAATGTGCCGAATTAGGCTAATATGGTCACCTTTGACTACCTTTGCCTATTTGAGTATACCAGTAAGATTCAGTTATTAGGGCGATTCTGGCTTGTAATTTTGCGACAGGTTAATGTTAAATTCCCTGCTGGGGCCACTATCATTGCCTACCTTCAAATGGAAGTGAACTATTCCCACACCGCAGGAAGGCAATGAGTTATGGCTCAAACTCGACACGTTTTCTCATTTCATCCCATTCAGGGAAACCCCTTTCTTATGTCATGTACTTCTTGTCCCTACTGTAACCATGACACCACACTTGATAAGCAGTCAATGGGAAATGTAAGGACTTTCCCGCTGGTTTCATTTTCACTTACGAAGATGATAGGTGGATTTCTGTAAAACAATTGTATGTATTGTGCGATGTTCAAGGATATTCCAACTACTTACCCAGAACAAATTCATGGGGTGGGGCCAGGTGTCTATCGCACAGAGCATAGGACACAAGTCATGGGACAGCATGAGATGTCAGATGGACACGGGTTGAACACTCATAAACACAATTTAGAACTGCCAGATCTCCCAACAGCCGTCGGAGGAAAGTGGAACACCTGGTGGAATCTCACCCAGAACAGGCAGAACATGTAAACACCACACACTTACACCATGGGTGTGATTCCAACTGACAAGCCTAGAGAAGAAAGGCAGAGGTGATACTGAGGAAAAATACCTCCCATTTAAAAAATAATAACATGTTCAGAGACTATAGGCTTCCACACTTCTGCTGGAAAGGGACTGCCTTGTGATTTTTGGAAAATACCACTCACATGACATTGTGGCTGGAAAACACCTATATCCCAGCATTTACACTACAATACCATTGCTCAGTAGTAGAAAAGCTGATTGCATCATGCAGCTGACTCCCCCATGATGAGAATGGGGAGTGTAAATAGCCGATTGTCATCACTGGCATTATTCTGGAATGCGTCTGGGGACTGAAGGTAAGCAAAGCAGTCAGGCAACATAGCATGCTTACCCAAGTAATACTGCCAACTATTTGTTAAGCAGCATACAGGCAGGATCTAGTATTTAATAAGAATTTGGCCACTTCCTGTTCCAGTGAACCAGCTGCTAGAAGACAGACAACACCCTCTTTGCTTTTGGGTCTTTGCTGAGGTTGGATTCAACTGGTTTAGTTTTGACTACTCAGACTGCTGCTGTGACAGGAAGTAGAGTGTTTCACAACTAAACAGCAAAGCCTCTTATGTCTGGATAAATTATGAATCGACTGTAAATATGTAGGAGGGAGACGTCATCAAGACAAAAATGAATACGAGTACATGTTTCAAAATAGTATTTGTATTTTGATGTTTTACAAACAATGACCAAAAACATTTATCACAATAGGAAATAAGTTAATTTCTAATGCACATTATTCACAGGGCTACAATATTGTTTTTAAAGTTTTCATTTTTACAACTTTTTTTTACAGTTTTATCTATTTACATTTGAACAGTTTTACTGCATTTATAGCACACATACAATGTCAATCTGACATTTACAGGTTTCTATCACATTCTATCTGAAGTGGTTTTTAAACAAAACTGTCACAAACAAGGCATACTCTATATTTCAACACCATGCATACATCATTAACTCTAAACTTGAACAACTTACAAACTTGGAAGATTGAGTACACTAGCTGGTCTATTAGCAGTGCTGTGACTTTAGCCTCCAAAGCCAGTCTTTCATTAAAAAACTCGTGCAATGGGGGCTCCGTGTGCGAGCTGAACAGTCTCCAATCCTTTACGGTTTATAGGTTTACAACATCACAGGACCAGCAGCACGATACCCTTGTGCTTTTAACATCACCTGGAATGTGACAAGTCTAAACATGCATCAACCTCAAAAACATACTGAAAAAATAACCATTTGGTTGAAATATCTGATCAGAATCAGCTGCCAGAATTATTCAGCATCAGCCTGGGAGACTTTGAATATAACCAACTGACATACAGTATAGCGCTGAACAGGCACTTGGTTAGGCCCTAATACATAACACTGCCAGAATGCAATAACTTAAGGCAGATTTTATAAGCCCTACTGATATGATAAATTATTCATATTTTCTCTCTTCTTAAATAAGGAAAGCAACGACTAATAATAGCACCGTGGCATGTCGCCTGCATCCATGGACACATGGAGGTGTGATCTAAGGGCGGCAGTAGTGCCGAGGGAAGAAGATGCCCTCCCCATCGCTGCCGGCAGAGCTGCTGAGGGTGTCCTCCCCACAACTCATGTCTTCAGAAGAATCCTCACTGTTGTGAAGGAGAGGGAGGAAGACAGAAACAATAAGCGTTATGCCACTGGCAGTATCAGACAGTTTGTGGCAATCACTGGATAAAGGATCGGCGCTGTCCGAACAAGCAAAGCTGGAACAAAGCCTACAGCCACCTAACGTCACCGCAGTGTGTTTGTCAGCACCCTAAGGGTGAATAGAAACAGCTGATCTCGACTCACATTTCCCAGGCACAAAGCAGACCTCTCAAAAAACACCCGCCCCGAGGTCTGTCCAGGGACTAAACCAGGTGAAGTGTTTCGTTATGCGGTTTTATTGTTTTGTGGCCTGACAGCCCTCAGTTGTCTTACCTTTCACTCTCGTCCCAAACGCCCTCCGGGATGGTGGGCAGCTCCGGGACGCTGTAGTAGCTGGTGTGCAGATTCTGCGCTGTCCTTCGGGACACGATCCACACCAGCTTCTTGTTGTCAGGTTTGCTACATTCGGGTGACAGGTACTCTGCCATACATTTGGCCACCAGCTCTTTCCAGTAGAAGAGCTCACTGTCGGCTATCTGTGACGATGAAATAAAACCACACGCTAGGTGTAAAATTACGCATTCACAAGCAACGTATGATGCTGGAGGAGTCAGATATCTATATTATGGCTATAATAGGGAGTTAAAAAAACAGACCTTAAGGTGTCTTTGAACCCTCTGGACAATCTCCAGCAGGTCGACGGACTGGAGGGCTTCAATCTCCAGGGTCATTAGTGAGAGGGCGAGGACAGATGGCTAGAAGAGTAAAAAACAAGTATTAAAAAAAACATTTTTAACCAATGAGAAGCTAAAAAAAACCCCACTGGTTACAAGAAATGCTTACTTTAGCTTTTGAAAAAACGAGTCTGCAAAGGCAGGCTTTCAGCTGCGCCTCCAGTTTGTCGAGGTTCAGGATCTCCTTCCTAGAAAAAAACGTGAGGGTGGGGAAAACATAAGCGTATACCTTTCAGGTTTCTGCAAAGGGTGTGAACAAGTCAAACCGAAAGCACATATATACACAGAGATGAGGGCGGAAGGGAATAAGACACTGTAATTCTTCTGGAATCCTCATTCCAGTCATACTTTTGAGCCCTGCATTGTGGCCTGAAATGTTTTACACATCACCTGCTCACTAGACTTGTAGAACACCAGGTTGAGCTTTTGCCAGCCTACTAACAACGGCCTTCCTTGTTCAATAATGCCAATATCTGAGAAAGGCGTGTGCCCAAATCCACCATTATGAACCACTGTCAGGCAAACGTCAACTCACCTGTCTGAGGTATGTGAGAGAGCCACTGCATGGTACAAGTGCAAAAATGTCAAGGCAGTGACAGCTTTAAAGCGGAAATCTAGCTTCTCCGAGATGATCTTCTCCATGCGGCTGAGGTCGGACACTGTGAACTTGCACTGGCTGATGCGGATGAGCTCATGGGAAGGTGCCACGTTGCACTCTTCCTCCAGCTCGCGGGCCGCTATGTGAAGGCTGCACACTCCGATGCAGGGCAGGTGCTTGGGCTGCACCTGGAAGAAAGAGCACAGAAAGTCACGGGTAAATTTCCATCAACACTGCAGGTTTCCTCACCAACTTCACTGACACAGAAAAGAACTGAACAAGCATCCTGGTGGTATTTACAAGCATCAATTAAATTCTTTTCAAAACAGCCGAATATTTATTAAATAAGACCATGCTACTCACTTTTGCAATTAAATAAATTTAATTGTCATATATATTAAAGGCAACAGAGCCATATCACTAACCATATCAAATAGCAGTACTTTCAGTGATAAATTACTACCAAGTCAGCACAATCGCATGGATCATGCTGATGTGATGCAAAGTTTCTCACCTTCATCATGGCTAGGAACCTGTCTAGGAGGTTCACAGCCAGGACAAAGGTCTGCGTGCCGTAGCCAAAAAAGTTGGTGAGACTCCACAGATCCTCCACAATGGTATCCCTGCATTTAGCAGAGATTCCATTCTTTTTCTGAAAATGAAACAGAAATACACATTCATATAGATCCGCTGGCAAAAATGACAATTCATAATCAAATCACTAAGACTGATTAACCATAAAAAATGTGAGAATAGGTAGGGTAATACAACACTGTCCTGCAGGCCGAACCTGAACTCTTTTCTCCAGCAGCCTTATCTAAATCGGTACACCAGGCTCAGCTAAGGGTCACTTTACCTCCACAGTGGACTCGATCAGCTTCAGACCAGCTTCCCTTGGCAAGTAGATGGCTTCTTGCTCAAGGTTCGACCTAAGTTCTTTCATGAGTGTGTAAGCTTCCTTCTCCTGATCTTGGTTCAGAAAGCCCTTCATTCTATATGGAAAAAAATAAAGAAAAAGTGGTGAAAAACATACCAAAGTTAACTACAGTGTAGCTGCTTGTAGCATTTGGAGGCGTTAACCAGCCCCCTCCCCCCTCGGATCGTTCGTACTAGGTGTCACGTAGCCAGCAGGTCAACGCCTTCAACATAAATCTTTTGTCCCACTGGCATGATTATTCGACCTTTTCTCCACAACTTCTTACATAAGAAATTTAACACGGCTAACCGGAAGGATAGCTGGCGATACCGAACAGTATTTAATTCCACGGTTAAGTTGCGACAAGCTAACATAGCCATAGTCTGTAGTATGCTAACTCGATATTTCAAATACATGCAAACAAAGCGCAGAACAAAACATTTTAAACAGCGATATAAAAAATAAACTTTATCGGCCGTATTTACAAGCTACCCTGAAAACAAACATCAAAATAAGTACCGGAATTCCAGACTACTGGAATTGTAACGAAAAGTCGGTCCAAGTCGAAGGTTTTATTTATACAAACATACCTACACACATAATATCACATTTTCCATAGTTTGCGTATTTTTAAAGCATTTTAGGCATCCGTTTGCAAGTTTATTTGTGACCTATTACTTGACAGTTGACCGTTAACCCGTTTCCTACCCAGAGACTGTATTTCGGGCGGTACAGCTTTACATTAACCAGCGTTAACACACAAAACAAAGACATCGCTTAGTCGCCTTACAGTATCTAACAAACATTAACGTTAGTAAACGTTAAACGCAAGGTTTAAAAACTGGAAAGATGATATATTATTTCACGACAGCAGTTGTCATAGTAGCTTTCCTTTTCGGTCGCTGCGACGCAACCATAGTCAAAGTAAACACTGAACAACGTCAACTGACGCTGCCAGGCTCGTAAAAAAAATATGCATCTAAAAAGACAGCTGAAAACCTCAAAAGATGCCTTTAGATCCATGACGACGTTAATGCATGCGCATTACACTGACCTAAACACCGAAGACACTGGCAGAAAGGAGTCCAGCAGGCAAACAAACACATAAAACAAAAACACCGTTTGCAGCCAGTCGCTAAATAAAAGGAAGTGTCAAATCCTTCATATTTCTCCAGCAATGACCGATTATTGGAAGCGATGTCAAAAGCAATGCGTGCTGTTCCCATACACAAAAGAGTAATTTTTATAATAATCTAACGAAATGGCTATTTAACGGCGGCCAGCCAGATACCTTGTTAGAAAAAAAAATCTGTTCTCCGGAGAAAAAGAAACGGTGTCAAAAACAGTAAGAAAAATAATAAAATACCGTAGTGTATAAAGCTATACACTGTTCCCTTAAGATCCCATTTCGATTATTTGTAGTTAAAAATACATTATTGTATTAAAATAATCCAAATCCAAGCCCGACCAGTTTTCTTGTTTCCTTGTCTTTTTCCTCTTGTTGATGTTCGCTGGTTTCCACGCCCAGTGAGTACAATACGTCATCTCGGGCGGAAGGATCTGGATTGTAAAGGCTGATAGCATCAGAAGTATAGTTCCTACGCGATCATCAAAACGCTTAAAATTCACATATTTTGTGCAGACTTTGTGAAATATAATTTAAATCTGTGGTTATTATTTTTTTTCTAAAATGTTACATATTATGTAAGATACATAACCAGTTGTTTGACCTATAAACCTCGCACTTCTCCTTTTTGATTAGGCGAACCACTACTTTTAAATGGCTCAGTTTGTTTTGTATGTTCAAAAAGTCCGCCCAAAATTTTTCTCCAGCTATTGGACACACGATGGAAAATACTTTGGTTCTATTGGTCGATATGTTTCCTGCGTCTTGATTGGATTTGGTTGCTGGAGCTATGTCTTCCTGTTTTTGTTATCTGCTGTATTCATTGTAAGTAAAATGTAGCTGTTCTGACTGTATATATTTCTGCGATCAAGGAAAATGCAATTGTTTTTAGCAGATTTTATAATTCCAGGGAAATACTTGTAAAATAAACGTTTTATAGCGCTATATTCGTTTTAGTTTAGATTGTTTGTTTTTTGTTCTTCTGGAGACGGCATATTTGATTAGTTTGATTGAAGACAATGAAACGTAATGGAAGACGCAGAATATAAGAATGAGGGGAGGTATCATAGTTTAATAAAGATGGCCACGATTAAGACTTCAAATGCATATTAATAAAGAACAATAATAATTTTAGGTCGTAACCTTTACTATATCGATCTGTTACTTGCTTAGCAACGAAGCACATTTTTGTGGTTAAATAACGCATACAAGGATTGCTGATGAATTGGCTGTGAGGTCACACCGACATCGAGTCACTAGCAATTGACGTAGTTACATGGAGAAACTCAGACTTCCTCAGTCAAGCCCAAATATTATGCAACAGTGGGTGAAACTACACAGCAGCTCCTGTTTTGCAATGCACTGATAAGTCAGTGTCCCTATACAATTCATCATCAGACATATCAGCGGAATGCATCATCAGAGTATGTGATCAGATTTTTTGTAGTGAGATTTAATTGGTCGGCCTGCTAAAATCTTTGTTTTTAATCATTTTGCTTATATTACAGTTTTGGCTTAAATGAGCCTGGCATTTGGGAAGCTTAAATAACCAAAGGCAGGATATTCTGGTGGAATGATGTCTATCTGGTCAGCAGAATTTTACATTAGTTAGACAGAAAATAATAATAATATTAAAAAATCACTTGCTTAGCATGCAGTCATCTTAGGAAACAGTCAGCTTACACTTTATAGTGAACACGGAAGGAATACTGAAAAAAACACAAGACTTATTCAGCCATAGAGTGATGTTAAGTATAATCTTTGTTAAAAAATGTGTACATTTTGTGTTTTGTGAGGTTTTTAAGTGAAAAGGTGAAGAAATTAGTAGCTCAAAGTAAAAGCAAAATAAAACAGGATTCAAGATTTTATTTACCACATGCACCGTTGCATTGCTACAACTTACAGTGATTTGAAAATCTGGCCTGTCTTCTGACCAAAACTCTGGAAGAGCTTCTATTTTCAAGCCATCGGGCTATTCAACATGGACGTGCCCAATGACTTTATTACAGCTGTTCATTAGTTAATTATGTTTGTCACTGCACCGTTTGCACAATTCCCAATATACATGCTGTTTATAATGCTGTTTGGAACAGTCATATAAAATATTAATATATAATATTTATTATATATACCAATGTGAAAAGATTAGGACACCCCATTAAATATTTAGTTCTTTATTAAAAAATATAAACATATCAGTATTAAATCTTTTTTCAAATTACATCTGTAGATAAAAGTGATGTAATCGTATCATCTATGCAAAAATAAGAAACAAATTCACTTACTTATTAAAAGAAATTAACTAAGATGCTAATTTACACTGAGGAAATAGTTAAGACACCCTCACATTTATCACTATTTAAAATTCCTAGAATTAGATTCAGGTGCATTATAGCAGGTGAAAATTATTAGAGCGTCGTTACAGAGATTTTTGATTGAGCCTGTCTTACTTAAACCACAGACATTGAGTTTGGTTGATTGTTGAAATGAGTGTTATAGCCATGGTGAGAGCCAAAGAGCTCTATGAGGCTCGTAGATGCTC
>JAABNX020000046.1:10384097-10402090 GCA_015163995.2 Mormyrus lacerda | reverse complement strand
GTGTGTGTTTGTGTATATATATATATATATATATATATATATATATGTGTATATATATACACACACACACACACACACACACACATCTTAACGAGAGAGCAAAGTAATGTAGGTGCCACTTTAAAAAAAATACCGTTCTTACATCGCGATTTGAATTAATTGAGGTTAAAGAAACTTTATACAGTATGCGTCAACTGGTATTTTTTTACAGGGACAATATTTCAGAAAAGAAACCGCCATCTGGAGGAGCTGAGGTATGAATTTTCGATAAAGTGATTCACGAATAGGAACTTGTAAAAGGGGGCTTTTCTTCAGCTTGGGTAAACCCCGCTCCTGTATGTGACTTAAACCAGTGGTATGGTTCCCTGGCTGTGCATCTGTAACCAGAAACCTATAGTACAGAGTCCTCTTTTTGAGTAGTATTTCACTGCACTCGCTCTGTTTGAATGGTCTTGATCTGTATGTCATATGCACCTGAATTTCACACCGTGTATAACAATCGTTCTCCCCCTCCTGACTGTTTTGTCCTTTTTCCTGTCGGTGAAAAATAATCAGTGAGGAGCTGCACCGATGTACCTTGGACACCCAAGACCTGCAGAGGGAGGTGGAGCGTGTCACCCAGCTCACCTTGGAGGGGATTGGACAGACCCCAGCGTTGGGTCCACTGCAGTCACAGCCCTTAAAGGGTGATTGTCAGTTCATGGAGACTTCATGTGTTCGGCACAGCATATAATGGGTGGCTTGGGTTAAAATCTGTCCGTTAACCTATCATGTGTTTAAAATAAAATGCCTTTAATGACAGCTTTAGCTGTTATGGTTGTAGTCTCCCTGTACAGAACACTGGGTTACAGATCGTTAACACGCTCAGCTGAACTCTGAAGGCAGCTGGATCAGTGGGTCACTGCCTGCCTGAACTGTGTGAGGGCACCAGAAACCCCAGAGGAAATGCACGTAAACGCAAGGCAGCTATGCAGATATTCACAACACTGGGGAGGTGAAGCCACAGCTGTCTGGCCCATGCATTAGAAATGCTGATTATAAGGCATGGGCAATTAGGTGTTATTTTAGGAATTGTCTCGTGGTTTCAGGCATAACAGCACATTGCTAGGTAGCGGGCTGTGCATGTATAAATGTGATTTGCACAGGATTTAACTGGAAGAGTAGGTGTGATATCTGAAATTCAGATTAGTTTGAACAATCTGCCTGCATGCAAATCCATCCATCCATCCACCCACTCGTCCATCCATGAGGAAGACCTTTTCTGGAAATAGACCTTGAGTTGTGTCATACTGTCCCACAGCAAGCAGAAGCTGAGCACCTATTCGGATCATGTGACTGTGTGCTTCTTTCCCCAGCTGGTACAGAGTGCCCAGCCGTGTTAGCGGACCGCTTTGCCCAGGAGGGTAGGGAAGGCTGCTTAGAGCAGGCCTCGCCACAGAACTGTGTGGGGCAGAGGCGCCCCAGCGAGGTAGGGCTCTATGTTGCTTTTGCTCTCTGTTAATGGGATCCATGCACGACTAGAAGATATTGGTTCAAATCCCAGGCCAATTGTAGATAATATTCAGTGATTCAATTATATGTATGGTTGGACATTTGACTAAGAGACTTCAGGGTTTTTTTAGTATGTGATTAATTGTGTTCAGCAGTGTTATTTGTATGTTCTTGTATTTAATTATTGTACAACAAATGGTGGATGCATGCAACAAATTTTTTTCCCCCCACAGCCCAAAGACATGCTGAGGCTAATTGGAGTTAATAAATTGCCCGTAGGTGTGCATGTGTGAGTGAATGGTAACAGTGTGTGAGTGTGCCCTGCGATGGGCTGGCCCCCTCTCCAGGGTTGTTCCCTGCCTCGTGCCCATTGCTTCCGGGATAGGCTCCGGACCCCCCGCGATCCAATAGGATAAAGCGGGTTGGAAAATGAATGAATGAATGAATATTTAGTTGTTAAATGAAGATTGCAAAATTTGTAGAGCCATTAGATAAAAGTGTTTTACTTGTTAATAATAAAATCACAGTAATGATAATTCTGCTTCTGAGGATGGCAGAGTGGTGATTGTTCTGAATGCTCCAGGACCACGGGCTCCACGAGCAGCAGGAGCTTCTGCTGCAGCAGGCTGTGGACAGGCTGCAGACCCAGCTGCAGGAGGCCCAAACGGAGAGGGAGGTCCTTGCACACTGGAGGTCAGCCTTTCCTTCACGTCATGGGAATTAAATTATTATAAAGGCACCAAATACCTGGAGATATAGGGCATTTGTAAGTGTCTAAACCAGGGACATTCAAATCACAGTCCTCGAGGTCTGAGCACTGCTGGTTTTCCAGCCTTCCTTTACCTGTCAGTCAGGTGTGAAGCCTCTGACCAATCAGAATCAATAATTATTAAACTAACTACCTGGGAGAACTGAAAACAAGGCCTGGATTTGGAATCGAGGTCCAGATTTGAAGAACCCTGGTCTAAACCATTCAGTATGGTGGATAATCTCTGCAATTTTACAACCTTGATCAGAGGCTGCAAAGATAGAGTATGGTCTCTGCTGGAGGCCGTTAACACTTGCTGTGGTTTAACCTGAATAAGACATTCGGTAACCCAGATGCTGTCAGGGACAGTTAGTCAAAACTGGTGTAAAATTACAGTACTTGCTTAGAAGTGACATGTCACAGTGAAAGTGACAGGTATGTGAAAATCTAAAAGGGAGCCAGTAAGAAAGTATCAATGAGAAAAAATTGGTTATTCACGCCAAGAAGTTTTTCAGAACATGAATGTTTGGCACCATCCCACCAAAACCAGGAGATCAGCTTATTGGACAATAATAATAATAATATTAATTGATACTTTATTGATCCCCGTGGGGAGATTCTCTGTACGCCTCCAACAACTTGCTTTCTATAGGTGACAGCAAGCTGTCTGTAAGGGGCACCCCGGGAGCTGGGGATTAAGGGCCTTACTCAAGGACTCTCACATGTGCTGAGGCTCAAACCAGTGACCTTCTGATCACAGGCACAATGGTTTAAGCCCACTGAGCCACACGCTGCCCCCAACCTCAGGTGACGACACCTGTCTGACCAAAGTATGTTAGAGAAACAGTGGTACATTGTTCTTCCTCCTCAGTGAGTTCATCTAGAGTGGCTGGACTATAACTTATAAATTCACAAAAGTGTAAAATTCTTTTAATTAAAGCATCTGCTATGGTTGTCCATTCAGGATGACTCATAATAATAAAACAGGCAGGCAGTAATAATGTGGCGATTTGAAGTGGAGTTTAACTGGTCCTCAGTGTCTCCCCGTTCCGGGTTTCCTGAACGTGCGTAGTGGTTCTGGGCTGCTAGCCTGTCTGTGTGCCATGCAGTGCCATGGAGTCCCGCAGGCAGGCGGATGCACAGGAGGACCTCTGCCGGAAGCAGGGGGCGCTGGAGCGGGCGCTTCGAGAGGTGGGTGCCACGCTGTCGGCACGCACAGACCGCCATGACAGAGTGCCGTTTGCGGCGATGGGACCCGATGACGGGAGACAGCTGGGTGTCGCCGTGGAGATGGTGCAACGGGACCTGGAGGCTGAGAATGCCGGCCTGCGAGCTAGACTCCAGCCCGTAAGACACTCTCATCCTATAAGACAATGTTTCTCAACCTAGTTCTCAGAGTCCCTCAGACGGTCCAGATTTTCACTCCCTACCAACTCCCAGCCAATCAAGAACACAGAATACGTGGTACAGGTGTCCTGGGAGCTGGAAGAGAGCAAAAATGTGTACTGTCTGGGAGTCCCTGAGGACTGGGCTCAGAAACACTGCTGTAAGCTAAAATCATCTTAGTCAACAGGCTAAGATAATGTTCACTAATTTGGTAGTAACCCATAGGTTTTTTTCTACATCAGCTGACTTCATACTGGACTGTTATTGCTGTTAAACACATCTTAAAATGTTACATTTATTCTTGTTGATTCATTGGCCAAAATAAACACTTATTCAGCCTATAATGGGAGTTGCAGATTATTCTCATATGCTTGCAGAACACTGCAATTTATAAACTTCCTCCCAGAGACAGCTGATTGTCAGAATTCCTATCATGAAAGTAAACCACATCCTGAATGTTATCTAAATATTTCAAACAGCCCTTTTCTTGTCTTTCTAATAATTTTTCCGCAGTTGCTGACCCGGCCTGCGGTAGGTGGCTAAGAGAGATTGTAATTTTGGTATTGAGAGACGTGGCAGTATGTCTGCTTGCGTTAAGTGTGCGCCTCGTGTCCCCTCAGCTGGAGGAGCAGCTGGAAGTATTGAGATCTGAATGTCAGGAACAAGCAGACCGTCTGGTGAAGGAGCAGGCGGAGAGGTAGAAGGTTCCTCTGCACACCTCGCAGCCTGCGTGCTTGTATCCCGGGGGGCAGTGAAGGGGATCCGTCATGGTGTGGAGGTGCTGTTGATCAGGGAGAAGCTCAGTGGCTCTGAACACAGTGTTCCACCACCCTCTAGGCCAGGGGCGGGGAACCTGATCCATGGAGGGCCAGTGTGGGTTTTTGGGATGACCATTCAATCAGCCAATAATTGGCCAAGATTAATTTCCCACAGAAAGAAAGCCCTCTGTCTGATCTCTGAAGACCCATAATTGCTTTTTGTATTTAGCCGTGCGGCAGTTACTCTGGTTAATGGACCCATAGCACATTATACTATAGATGATGATCAAAGATCAATTATTCACTTTGAGTGTACTCACACTTGCCCAGTTGCCTTGTTCCGTGTCCAAGCACAGTCGTCCCCCCTTCCCACTCCCCCACTGGTCACCTTTTCAAGTGATCGCACTAGTTAAACAAATTAGACATTGGGGCTGAAGCGTACTCGGTCCCGGTACAGATCGCCTAATATGAGTACACCCTTAGACACATTGGCTGCATCTGTCACGCACAAGTGAGTCTGACCTATGGCCATATCCCTGACATCCAGGAAACAGGCTGAAGCTCAGATCTCTGCGTACCGGAAGCAGGTTAATGACGCTGAGAACACCCTTTCTGCTACACAGGCCCAGAAGGCATCCTTGGAGCAGGTGAGCATAGCCATCTACCAAACATGCAGTAGGGGGTAGGGCAGGGGTTGCGCGGTCCAGATTCAATTGTGTTTCGGTCATTGGTGACTACTGGTGTCGAAAGCAAACCACCCAGAGTACTCATAGTGTATATTGGTCTACAGTATGGGCCAGTCTAAAATGTGATAATGCAACATAAGCATTCTGTGGTTCTGAACATTTAGCTATAGTCTTTTTGTATCTTGCAGATCAATCCATTCCTTTTGTTGTATATATGCATGCACATCTATTTATCCTCCCACCAGAAGGGGGTGCTACAGCAACGGTTATTTGAAGCTCAAGCCCAGATGAAAGAGGCCCAGGTGATCAGGGAACGCAGTGCCCAGCAGGTCCAGGAACAGTACTCTCAGCTGTCCCAGCTCATGGTACCACATTCCTGTTGTTGAGCACACTGAAGTTTTGCTTTTGGGGTGGAAGGTATGCTCAAGAACCCCGTCCACTTTTCTTTCTGGTGCAGGCGAATCTACATCAGACCCAGGAGGAGCTGACCCTGCAGAAGGAGCAGAACCAGCAGCTTTGTGAACGAGATTTGGCACGTGCCTCTGCCTTGGATGCGCTGCGAGAGGAGCTGGACCGGCGCCACCTGGAGGCCAAGCAGCTGGAGGCACAGGTGGCCTCCCTTAAGCAGGGCCATCGGCAGGAGCTGGAGGCTGAGCCTCGTATTTTGGAGCTACAGGCAGAGAGCGTTGCCCTGCGGTTAAAGCTGGAAGACAGGGAGGGCACAGTGAAACGACTGCAGCTGCAGCTGGAGGGTCTCCCTCGGTTAGCCGCGGGGCAGAATTGCAGCCTGGATGCCATGCAGACAGGCAGGAGCCACATGAGTGACCAGCTGAATCAACACAAGCTTGAGGTGCAGCAGCTGAAGGTCAGGATGCTCTGTGCGTGTGCATGTGTGTGTGTGTTTGTGTGCGCGTGTGCCACCATCTGGTTGTGGGTTTCACTGACCTTGACTGCCTCGCTTGAAGGTTGTATCTGTGTGTGTCTGGGTTACTTTGCATAAGTGTCTTCAGATTTGTGTATGGGTTGGTTTGCAGGTTTCTTTATTTGTATGTTATGTGGACATGTCCATTGGTGTTTGGGGATGCTTGCTGGAGTGCTTGGCCGGTGTAATGCGCGGTTAATCCAACAGGTGGCATTGTTCTTACAGACATGACAGGGGGGTAGCTGAAAGGATACAGATTGCAGCATATATTCCAGCTTGAGTGATTTCAGCAAATATTCGCTTGTATGTGTGTTGTTCTGAGACGCTGCCTCTGTGTCTGAGGTCAAGCAGGTCCGCTTGGAACAGCAGGAATCCAGAGCCACAGCCTTGGAGACGGAGCTGTGTGAAGTGCAGGCCACCCTGAAGGAGAAGGGCTGCAGCCTGGAGGAAATCGTACTGGAGAGGCAGCATCTGACCAACGAGCTGAAACTGCAGAGCGTGCAGTTGGACGCCTTGATGGGTGACCCCGTTTTACCATAACACACTGTGACACTCAGTCATGTCACTCACTGATTACTCTTCTGAGGCCTACTGCTTACCGTCATGTCGTTTTTCCGTTTGAGGGTACAGGCTGAGTCGCTCACGTTTTGGGTCTTTTCTCAGAGGAGCAGGCGGCCCTGAAGCAGAGTCACGGAGCCCACCAAGCAGAACTGGAGAACGTCAATATCCATCTAAGGGCCCAGTTGCGGACAGCGCGCAGTGAGCTGTACCACACCAAGAGGGCTTTGAAGGCCATGGATGGAGCAGACAGACGTGGTAGGTTTTGCTGCCCTGAGTTAGCCTGTACTCCGTATCCTGCTGGAAGGTAGGTGATGGGGAAGTCTGGACCTGTATGCTGGGCAGGTAAAGAGGAAGTGAACAGTTCCATGTGGTTGTAGCTGGACACCAAGTTTCTCTGGCTCTTCCATGCTGACTCAAGCCTTTTAGAACCCCTGCCAAATTCCAGCTGTCCAAAAGGTCAGTGGTAATCCTGGTGCTCTGCTAGGAGGAGACAGAGGAATGTTTATTTATAGGACAAAAGTCCCAGAAGCCAAAAATACTAACACCCTTCCTGGGGGACCTGGTGATTAGCTCAGCAAGGGAGTCAGGCCGGCGTTGCAGCGCAACTCAGGGAGGTGTTGGGTTTTAACCAGTGCTAGTTTTAGCTGGTATATCAGCAAAGACTAGTCATGTGACTATGTCGGGTTACTGAAACCAAAGGCGGGTTGGAAGGGCTCACTGACAGCAGCTGACCAAAGACCTGTGGCACACTCATTCATGTTCTAAATCAGCGTTTCCCAATCCAGTCCTCGGGGACCCACAGACCGTTCACTTCTTTGCTCCTGTTATTGCAGCAAAAATGCGGACTGTCTGGCAGGGAACTTAGAGGGAGCAAAAACTTGGACCCGAGGACCAGATTGGGAAACACTGCTGGGAAAGATGATTAAACAGATGAGACGCCGTAAATGGTTTCTTGTACCTACTGTGCAACGGTGTAATAATGTTATAATAATTCACAGATTATTAAAAATATTTGAGGTCTTTCATTTCCAATTTGGACGTACAGTACTCGCAAAGTCTTAGGACAGTTGGTTAATTTAGTAAAATATTGTAAATTTATTGGTTTCATAACAAAAGTCCATAGACAAGCGATATTTAACATCTGCACATGCCATCCACAAAGACATTTTCTTTTTATTAAGTGTCATCATTTTTTGGCTCACTCTTTCAGTTCTGTTCTTTCCGTTTTGCTATTAATGGTGATTATAGTCAAGACTTCCAAAGGGGTACCAAGACAGGCAGTAGCCAACAGGGTGTACCGACAGACAGTATAATGAGGGGGCCGTAAAATCTGTAACTGCATGGCTCTTCCTTCTCATACGCACTTAGGCCTGAAGGCGTCTGTCGCCATGCAGCGGCAGATCACCGCCAAGCGTCAGCACATCGACGCCCTCCAGAGCCGTGTCCAGCTGCTGGAGGAGACGGTGGACAGGCTGACCCAGGCAAGGTTCCCTTCTCTGTGTCTGGCCTCGTGGTTCTCCTTGCTGGATCTCGTCTGCCGGTGAGTCTGAGAGTGGCCCGCTGTGCTGCCTAGGAGAGGCAGGCCTGGGCGGCAGACGAGCACGAACGTAGGCAGCGCCTCGCCAGCGTGAGCGTGGAGCGGAGGTGTGTGGAGGCCGAGGTGGAGGCCCTGCGGTGTCTAGAGACGCAGCTCAGGGACAGAGTGGAAGGACTGGAAACTGCACTGGGAAAGGTATGTCAGGCTTCCAAAAACTGTTTTTGAATCTTGTGAGATTGCAAGCCCCTGACAGCATATCCTCCTGGCTCCCAACCCAAATCCAATCCAATTATGTTCCAAACTTTTTGGCGTCCTGCTGCTTAGTGGCCCTTTGGTAACGTCGTAACCCCCCCGCCCCCCCCACCCCCCCCCAGTTTACGAGGCCTCTGCATCCTTGTATTTTACACTCCCGCTGTGACACCCCTTCCTGCTTTAAGACCATTAACGTCACACTGTTTCCTTAAACTCCCACTGTTCTATCCCTGTCTTTTCTTTCTTGAACAACAAAAGTAATTAGACATGGCTTCCTGTACCCACTTCTCACTCTGACGTCACTTCTTGTGCTGAACCCTCGCTTTCTTTAATTTCTTCTGCAGATATCTTTGAGGTTCGGCGAGTGCCAAGGTCATGTGCAGCAGCAGGAGCAGATGCTGGCGCGACTGAAGCTCCAGCATGCCCTGGATCTCAGGGTGGGGGCCGCAGGGGGGCAGGAGTCTCCCTTCTCATTACTGCTTATATTTTGGAATTATTAGTAGAACTATTGCAGAATCTGGCTCTTTCTCATTCTTTTGCATCACCCCTGTACAACAGGTGGCAGTAGTGCCGTAAGTCAGTGGCCTCTTTCTCCAACCCTAGGAGCTCCAGGGACAGAACCTGCAGACAGCTGGGCACCTGCAACAGACAAATCCAAAGATTTTCTCACATCCCTCAGTGTTGCCAACCATCCAGAAAAACCCGTCACAATCAGAGGTCAGAGGCCTTGTGCATCACATGCAGCTCTGATGTCTAGATCGAATGACCTCTTTGTAGGGATTCAAGGTGCCCTGTTTTCCCTCTCCCCTCACTGCTACAGGCTAACCGTAGTGCCCTAGTGGAGGACGCCACCTTCGAACTTCACTCATTGGTGCAGGAGCTGCGCAGTTTGACAGGGGACGACAACAAGCCCCGCCCACGCAGGCGGTCTGCTCCAGAAAGGCCACGCCCCTCAGGCCTGTAAGGAAAACCTGTAACCTGTGCTTATGTGTATTTATGCGACATCATTTACTCGAGCGTCTTAATAGGTATATGTGGGATATATTTTTGACTGTCCTGCTTTGGTCATATGCATTCCTAAGTCTGTATTTCTGTGTGTTTGCAGGGAGGTTTGCACCCTGCGTGCTGCTGATTTTGATATGAGGAACAATGGCTTTTCCTGTGAGGGTGAGTCTCACGACATCTGCCCTTATCTCTTGCCGCACGTCTTCCCGCTGTCTTAAGTGCATTCTTGTACTCGTAGCAGTAAGAGCAGCAGTGGTCATTCTGCTCTTGATGTCCTGTGGTTTGCTGGTTTTCTTTTTGACCTTGTGTTCTTCCTTCACCAGGAAGTGGCCGGCCAGAAACACCCTCAAAGCTCACCTTCTTACCGCAGGAGACTGAGCTCGGGTTGGACCTGGGCCGTCGATCCCCTGTTTACGCACTACTGACCTCCAGCCCTCAGATCTCACTCTCAGTTGCCAATGTTGGCGCCAGCATGCCTCCGCCCTAACGCCCAAGTGATGTCTCTAAATTAATTTAATCCAGTGCACATCATGCCTGATGAACAACTTAAATGCTTGATGAGCAACTAGAACTGATACTGGAAACAGGCATGAAGCTGCAAGAAGCTGCAGAGAAACCTGGGCAGTGTCCAGAATCTGCAGACCAAAAACCAGGGTGTGGTCCTCCTCTGGCTCCCCGGCGATGGACGAGTGTCCTGTGCCAACTGGGCGTAGCTGTGTCAGCCATACTACTCTGTGTTTATGTGTGATGAATCTCCAAGTCAGGACTGGCCTCTATGCCACCATGAATTTACAGCAGAAACCTCAGAATATTTATGAAACGATGATTGTCTTTAAAAGTTTACATTTTTTTATTTAGTAGACCCATATGTTAAGCGCAATGTACATGTTAGGCAAGAAGTTGTGAATCATGAGTTCCTGTTTAATTTCATTCTCAGTTCTGCAGTATGAAGGGCACTGAGATGGCATCTATCCATCCATGCATGACTGCTTATTCAGTACAGGGCCCAGTGACAGATAAGCTTGGTTTTGTTTGATCTTGTACCCAAGAAAATATGCTGCCGTTCTTCTACTGTAGTTTACCGACCATGATATGAAGACACATTCCATCACCCGATGTTTTAATGCCAGCCAAAGAAGATACGAGAAGCGATGGACAAGGACAGACTCTTTTAATGGGTCCAGTTTCTGTTTCAGTTTGGCATTTATAATGTTTTCTTAAAACTGTGAATCGTAATCATAAGGCAAATGATATTTGATTATGAAAACTTCGGGACTGAATGCTTTTTTAGCAAAATAAATGCTTACATTTTTAGGCCTTGGTTCGTTTGTTTTATCTGTTAAATACTTAGTGTAAGTACTGATGCTTTGTAACTGATGGTTCACAACCAAAATTTGATTATAATCAAAATTCAGATTTAGTTAATCCAATTCACCATCCAGCTCTTGTTCATGAGAATCTGGGAAATCAGTTTGTCTCAGTGAACTGCAAAAAGTCAAACATTTTAAAGGAATTAGTCAAATATATACATATTGAGGTGTCTTCGGCAGCCAACACTTTGGACATTAATATTCCTCTGTGATGCAATGCTGTCCAAAATTCTTTCTAAATACTCTCTAAATAGCAAATTCTGTAACAAGCAACAAAAATGATCTGTGGTTTGTCAACATTACTACATGAGCATAGATTAGAAGCACTACAACTTTAAACTCTAGCACGATTGACAAAGAACAACACCTACACGATATACAGTCGACCCTTCTGCATCGCAGTTTTGATATATCACAGGTTCTGCATAACAAATTAAATATCGGGAGTTTCGCAAAAGCTGTAGACAAGGCACAAAATGTTTAGTGACTCATAAATGTATAAAGCATATGTACAGTACTGGTTTGGAGGATGACAAGCGTATTTACTGCAGCTTCTCACGTGAAATCTCACCGTGATTTTTGTACCTTGTGTTTCTCATATCTTTTCACTTCAGTTGCCAAGGGGACCAAAAAACTTTGTGATTTTTCCAGCACAATGCGGAAGGCTTGACTGTATATCAGAACTAGTAATATCTTGAAGTGTCGTATCGTTCATTGATATTCTCGTAAATGTATTTACTGCAATGGCGCACACAACCTATCCACCTTAATTCCCTCCTCTGTTTATCAGATGATGCCCCATGCTTTGTAAAGCTGAATGTCTCTGTCACTGCTAGTGTCCAAGTGGCGGTTCGCACACTCTTCCCAGCGCTGAATCTCACCATCCTCCACCAGAACGAACTTCCACTCTGCCTGTATGTCTGCAGGCAGCGCCACAGTGTCGATCCACAACCCATCGGGGGACTGGCGAAGTGGCACAAAGCTGATCCAGTCACCCAGTTCCGGGATGCTGCCTGTAATTGCCAGCTGCTGGGAAGGTGAGGTGGTAACGTAGTGCACGCCAAAGTGGAGCGCCACCATCTGGGGTATAGGTGGTACGACCACTACCCTCTTACCCATGGGGTCCCCATCTAATGAGCTCTGGCACCTAGACTCCTTTAACGCACTTACAGCAGAGTCTTCATCTCCTTGTTCCTCTACATACCTCTCTGGGAAATTACATTTCGTGTCCAAGATATCCACAAGTCCTTCATGCTCCGGCTCACCAACCTCTGTACTGATCCCTGCAAATCGTAGGCTACTGTCCAGGGTCCCTTCTGTGACATTCACGTCCACGTTCTTGTTACAAATCTGACCCATCACATTGCTTTCTGTCTCCAAGTCTTCATTTTTATCTGAGGTCGTATTTCTTGCCCCTGAATCATCATTTATATGGATGCTGTGACACCCATATTCATGATAGTGATAACTATTTGGATATTCACCGTGAACTTCAGTGTCCATCTCTGGCAGCCTGGGGTTGTCTTGTACCTGTATATCACAGCCAGAGACCAAGGTTCCTATAGCCATTCCAGTCTCTTCAATGGTACTGTCAGTCTCCGTATGACCATAATAACCACCAGTCAGCTGTACTGAGAGGTCAGGCCGGTCAATGCGATAGTTATCATTACCACTGCAGCTGAGTTCTTGTTGGCCAACCATGCAGTATTCTGGTATGACGTAACTGCTGACGTCACTGTGTGCAGGTGGAGTTTCAGCTTGATTGCTTGCATGAAGTTGAGCGTGATTTTCTTCCGGGTCCTTTCCCAAGCCAGATTCAAAGCACTGGTTTAACTCATCTATTGTTGTGGCACGAGGACACAGGTTCTGCGCTTCTCCTGGCAGCCATGCATCAGCTCTGCAGTCTTTAGCAAAGTCCACTGAATTCTCTAAAATAAAAATACGGTTTTTCAAAAAGGAAAAAAATTAAGACATAACATTACATTATATTATACTTATCTGTGAAAGCCCCTCTTTCGTCTGCCTAAAGCATTCCGTTTTAGCAGGATATGTTTCATTTTTCAATGACTGGATTTAATGCCACCATTATCGGAATCCTACTAATTTAATATTGACACTCTTCTGGCCACATGAAGTACATAAAATAATGGCCCTTGGAATAAATATATAATCAGCTCCTGTAAGGTGCTTTCGTGTATTTGAACCACTGTGATTTAGACTAAATGACCTTCGTATGTGCGTTCTAGTTTTAGAATAAATATTATAGTTATAGTAGTTAGTCGTTGTTTAAGTAACCGAACTGGTCAGAAGATACTGAAAACGTTTAACGCAATGATTTCATACGGAAACCTGAGCTGTTGCAATTTAATTCTCGCCCATATTGCATCTACGCATCGACTGGCATTTGAACTTCATTCCAATGAGCTAAAAGGACGTTATACTAACTGGCTGTTAGATTCATAGGGTAGCACCAAATGGCATGTCCCTGACCTTCTACGAAGCTATGCTGATACTTTCTCTTTAATTTCTTATATAAATCGTTATTATTTCTTTGACTTTCCATTTGGCGTATTATTGTATGTTAAAGTATTATTTTCTTCTATTACATGTTTGGCAGAAAGTACCAAACAACATTTTTTTTACATAGACCTGCAGAATGGAAAAAGATCATATCCAAATCAGCTACACTAATCCAAAAAAAAGTTTTCTCTTTCTTTAAATCCTCAAACTGCAGGTATTTCATATTAATTTAAAATGTAGCCTTCAGAGCGTTTACAAAGCTCACACTACTGCTATTGCATTAGAGAACTGTGTATGGTCTGTACTCATATTGCATTTGCTGCTGTAGGGAAGCGTACTTATTACCTGTTAATTTACTGTCACATAGGGCGTTTCTTTCAGTTGAGATTTCTTTCCTCTCCGACGCGTATTTCTTGTTCTTCTTTTCCCCGGTCATAGTCCTGTATATAGCAATTACAGCCCAGAGGGACAGCAAGGAGAAAATAACGACTCCCACCGCCGGTCCGTATCTAACTACCGTACACAGAAAGCGATTGTTATCACGCTGTCCCGCAGCGAACGCTTTGGCTTTTTTGTGAATCATTGTTGCAGAAATGCAGCAGCCAGTGCTGAGTTAATGTGGACGGAGTGGGATCCCTCGGTACCAAATCATTCCCCCCGCTCCAGCGCCTGATACCAAATCGGTACGAAACAGGTGGAACCCGCTGCCTATTGGTTGATAAAATCGCAGGGCCACCAGCAGCCCCAAAAATAGATGGAAAATTAGAAAGTGCAACATTAAACAATAATATAATACTAAGAGCAACCAGTGGTCACCAGCTCATTACAATTACAATTGATCGGTCGTCTATTTTTTTGCGACCTTGGCACTCGGGGAAGAGTTGGGGACGCCTGGCATAGACTGTTTACTGTATGATTCTGTAATTCAAAATTTTCGGAATATCAGGGCTAACATCTAGGTGCTTTTCATACCTCTTGATATGCAACTTGTGCAGTTGGTTGGGTAATGGCTTTGCAAATTGACGCTTGCGTTTGAAGCATTGTTTTGATAGACTGATCTGATAGAAGGTAATGATTTACGGAAGCTTATTCGATTAAAATTGAACATGGAACTATATATTTCTTAAAATATACTTTGCCATCTATTGGGCTATGTGTATTTTATAAAGGTTTGTCTCTCGGCTCAGTAAATGTCATAGTCCACATTAAAAAATGAAACATTAAACCGCATTAAAAATAATTTCACTTCCATTATGTTTTGTACACAGTGAATCCAAAAGCATCTAATGTCCGTTGCATTTATTGCATTATGAATGCGCCCTCTTTTGACAACAAAGACTTTTCAACTGTGATCACTGGCCCATAATATTATTCTTCATTATTTAAAATATATTTTAATCAACATGACAGACTTAAATGAAATGATTAAATATATAACAAGGTAACAAGCTAAACTGCCTAATTCCACCTTTTGAGCAAGACAGGCATGTCTGGAGAAAATAGGAGACTCAGGTAAATTAGTATTGCAAGTTATATTAGAGCGCCGGTTTTGTATAGCAGTACAGATTCAATTTGGGGCTGACACTGAATGAAGTCACTGCAGAGGGTTAGAGGATACGTTTACCAGGAAGGTGGCATTCAGACAACAACATGTCAAGGCAAACACATTGTATTTGACACCTCAGAGTGACATCAAAACTGTGTCTTTGATAGTGACTCCATGTGGCTAATAAGTAATGATGAGTAGCATCTGCTATAAGATCATCATGGTCCTCGGTTAAGTGGAGGTCATAGTGCTCATGAAACTTCTGGTTCTCTCACCCTTTTGCTCCTCATTTGAGAAAAGAGCGCGGAGGAACTGTGAAGACACATATAAGCCGGTGGAGTTAAGATCTTACACTTTAACAAAAGAATTGCATGAAACTACAGACACTGTAGGAAAGTCATAGGACTTTCCTACCAAAGGTTAAGCAAATAGTGAAGATGCACATCATAGTTTGTGGTAGAACACAGTAAAGTAGCATTTCCTAACCTAGTCCTCAGGGACACACAGACGGTCCATATTTTTGCTCTGGGAGCTGGGAGGTAGCAAAACTATGAATTGTCTGCAGTTCCTCAAGGACCGGATTGGGAACGACTGGAGTGAAGTGTTTGTCTGCTGAGTTCATGTCTTAAAGTGGTGAGTACAGGCTCCTGTCTTACCCTGGGCTCCCTCAGCCCCTTGCGGTGTATGAACTCTTTGAAGGCCAGGGTGACAGGAAGCTGCTTCAGCTCCTCGTCCTGCAGAAGGTCCATCATTACAAACAGTAGCCATTTTATCCTTGTTGACTTTGAAATATTAGCAGCTCAGATAGGAGGCCCCAGGGATGTAAGAACCAGAGAGGAACCCCCTCCCCCCCAGTATTTAATTTTGCTTCATGCCTGCAAAAAGAGACCTTTACATTAAAAATTATGAACTTGTCCCAGCTCCCCACCCCCCTTGTCGAGCTCTCTTCTACTCCCTAGGCAGGCCCACCTTGAGGCCTGGCTGCATGAGCCCTTGGTCCTCAGGAACATCATCTTCACATGCAGTCTGCTTCCATGATATCTGTGGATTGAAGTACCAGGCCCAATATTTAATCAGCATTTCTCTAGGTGATTCTGTGATACGATGAACAAAACTTTTATGCATAAGCAGATGTCACTCATTAGTTCATAGGAGTTTTACTTGTTCATCATATCATAATGTTCTGAAGGCAGAAGGAATCACTTTTACTTCTGTCCTCAGAAAATTTTTATTTAAGTAAAACTTCCATGACCTAATCATTAATGGATCTATGTATCCGCTTGCCCAGCGAAAGCTTACGGAATTTGCCTAGGTAAAAATCACCATGCACCATGCACAAGGACATGCACCCTATGGGAAATGTAGAGACACTAGTTTGCCTGAACATCTTTTTGGACTGCAAGAAGAAGCCCACAAAGCAGGGGTGGGATTCACACCCAGAACCCAGAGGGTGTGAGGTTATGATGCCCAGGGAATCACTGTGCTACTCGTCACTGATGAAGTCCAACTTAAGATCCAATTACTACTAAAGTGTAATGAACTGATTATTTGAAATCAACATGGTGTAGAATGAGAGTAGCATAATGAATTCATTATAAAACAACATTTTATGGGATGGCATGGTTGTGCAGTGGTTAGCGCTGTCACCTTCCACCTTCGGGATCAGCGTTCAAGTCTCCTCCAGGGTTCTGTGGGTGCGGAGTTTGCATGTTCTCCTTGTGCCATTGTGGGGTTTTCTCTGGGTACTGTGGTCCCCCCCAGTCCAGAGGCATGCTGAGGCTAATTGGAGTTACCATATTGCCTATAGGTATGAGTGAATGGTGTGTGAGTGTGCCCTGTGATGGGTTGGCGCCCCATCCTGGGTTGTTCTCTGCCCTGCACCCATAGTCTCCGGGATAGGCTCCTGACTCCCTGCGTTCCTGAACAGACCAAGCAGTTACAAAACATGAATGGATGGATAGTACCATATTACTATGTTACTGTCACACCACCCCAGTCCTTCAATTCTTGTCAGCGATTCCCCTCTCCTGGACACTAAGCACACTGTTCCTGTTCCTGACTGTGTACACCTGTCAGATATTTCCAATCGCGTGCTTAAACCCTTGAGACTCTCACCTTAGTGTGAAGTTTTGTCTGTTTTACTTGAGTCCCGACCTAAGTGGCTGGTCTGGTTCTGGGTTCCCTAGTGCATGACCCTTGGCTTGATTTCTCCTTTTAAAGTTCTAAGTTTTCTTTATACTATTTGCACCAGATCTACCTTTGTCCTGCATCCAATTTGGCTTTTTGAATAAAACTCTCTACCTGGATTCTAACTTGCAATTTTTTGCCTTTGTGACAGTTAGCATTATCATGAAGTAACCAGTACATTTATACTGTATACTGTGTATATGGCTAGAATGACTAATAAACGTACTTGATTTGGTTATTAATGAATTGGAAAACGCAGGTAATGTTGATTGAATACAAATAATCTAATACTACTGTCAGAGTTAGTCATTGGTCATTATTATATGTATTCTATTGTATATATTTTCTTATATGTTGTCTTTGAGAAGACAGTGTCACTCTTACCCTGTTCTGCACTGTGTGGTATAGAGGACATATAGTTAGCAGAAACTATGCAAGTGATCAGTGAGATACTGAAATATGATCACAGAACAATGTATGGGAAACTGGGCTTTTACCATGGTAAACCTGTGGTGCTAGCTAGGTAGCCCTATTATTTTGACAATACTAGAATTACGTCAAAGACTATTTCCTTAGCATTTACTTCAAAGGATTGGGGAGCAGAACAAGCAGCAGGAACAACCATTTTGATTCTAACAAAGGGACTAACAGACCGCGGAAATATGAGAACATGAATATAGTAACTGATTGCAGGTGAGTGAAGGTGACTGTTAGCCTATCCCAGCGTGGGACGGATGCCAGGCAATAAGAGAGCACACAGACACAAGACAAAGGCCCATCAGATGCACCAAGCTATATAACCAAAATCTTTCGACTCTGGGATCAAACCAGAGTACGTAGGTGAAAACGATTTGAACAAAAGGAGGATGTAAACTCCACACACAGATAACCAGGGTCTGGAAGCAGAGCCACAACCCTGCAGGTGTCCACTAATATACGCCTAAACATTAATATACCCAGTGAGCCACTAGATACAGCTGCCATTCACTTTATTGCGTTAAATTTTGAAACATTACGCAAGCTG
>JAABNX020000046.1:10349447-10383490 GCA_015163995.2 Mormyrus lacerda | reverse complement strand
TAAGCCTCACATAAACACTAGTTGTTAACTGAATTCTCTAAGCCTCACATAAACACTAGTTGTTAACTGAATTCTCTAAGCCTCACATAAACACTAGTTGTTAACTGAATTCTCTCAGAGAGTTTTTCTGTGTCATCTACTACAAAAAAATATAAAATAAAAGAGGAGTTGATTAAATAGAGAAGTGACACTTATTATAAGGTTTATTATGACTGGGAATATACAGCCACACTTTACTTAAGGGGCCACAATTAACTTAGTTACTCAGTTACTACTCCAGAACAATTCAGGAACTAATAAAGTTACTACATGAAATGCATGGACTATAAAAACTGATAACTGATGAACGAAGTTGGGATCAGTACATAACGAACACTTAGATACGGGATAATTGATGCATTAAGTAAAGTGTGTTCTGCTATATTATTTATTATGCTCCCTCAAGTAAAGTGTCCCCCAAATACACAGCTCTGGAAAAAATAAAAAAACACACTTCATGTAAAAAAATAAATCAGCATTTTTAAATCCTGGTTTAATCCTGGTTCTTTTGGCAAAAAGGCTACACTGCAAAGTAGGCTTCTTCCAGGCTCAAAGTTTGTAAGACAGCAGCACACAAGAACAAGATGAAGCCGGGAGACACTGGGAACGACCAAAAACCAGTAAGGTAGAGGGCAGAAGCGACTTTCTAAGAGATGACCATTAACTTATCTGGCAGTTTCGGAGGATGACCTCAAGTGACCTTCAAAGGGAATGAGAAACATTAAGAGGTGTGATGTGCACTGCTAGGATAATTCATAACAGGCTCCTAGAAGCAGGATTGAAGACCCAAAGGAAGAAGCCATTCATCAGTGAGAAGTATGCATATTTTACACAATCGCCTGCTCATAAATTGAGAAATGAGTGAAAATAAAAATTTAGCTGTGGCCTCTTAGTTTTTTCCAGAGCTGCATAATAGACTATTTAAAGAAGTAAGCAATCTTATACCAGGTGAATATTTCGGGAAGTGAGTAAGTTTCCGACTGGCTAACAGTATAGCAGGTGATTATTTTAGGGTGTGAGTAACAATCTAGCAGGTGAATGTTTCGGGAGATGAGTAAGTTTGCGACCGGCTAACAGTATAGCAGGTGATTATATCGGGGGGAGAGTAAGTTTGCGACTGGCTAACAGTATAGCAGGTGAATATTTCGGGAGCTGAGTAAGTTTATGACCAGCTAACAGTATAGCAGGTTAATATTTTGGGAGGTGAGTAAGTTTACCACCGGCTAACAGTATTGCAGGTGAATATTTCGGGAGGTGAGTAACTTTGAGACCGACTAACAGTATTGCAGGTGAATATTTTGGGGGGAGAGTAAGTTTGCGACTGGCTAACAGTATAGCAGGTGAGATTGACGTCACTCACCAGTGATGCTATAAAGCTGCATAACTGACTGATTGCTTTCTGGCTATTCTCATCCTGGGAGATGGTACTTCGGGACTTCAGGGGCTTCAAGAGCCCCCCCTGGACCCCACAGGGCTTCATGATGCCTTTCAATTTCCAGAGGTGTGGGTTTCCTGGTCCAGATCTATCAGGCTTGGAGCTGGATAGAGTCCTGTGTCAGTCCCCAGAACATGCTAGTACTAGAGCGATATATATTTAATTATTTTAATCTCACACATGCCATTCATCAAGTTACCACTTGCGAAATATCTGTTCATACAGTATCTTTTAGATGCACAGTATACTGTAATTATAAGAAGTTCACTGTTTTGTGCAGAATGCATGACAATAAATCTTGAAATAACAGTGGATTTAAATGTTCTACACACCCATATTAAAATTGCAGGGTGTTGTTTTGTAAAAGTAAAACCAAGAAAAATTCTGTCATATTTAATGCAACAAAATATCAATGAAAAATAAACAGAAACTATTTGGGGGAAAAAAGACCTTACAATAACCTGGTTGCATAAGTGTGCACACCCCTTATATAATACTTTGTTGAAGCACCACTGGTTCTTCAGGTGGATTTAGGGTTAGGGTCATTCCACAAGGTTGATATTCTTCTCCTGAAGCCATTCCTTTCTTGAGCTGGATATATGCTTTTATTTATTATCGTGTTGCGAGGTAAAATTCTTCTTCAGCTTTCTAACAGACGTCTTCAGGTTTTGTGTCAAAATAGATTTGTATGGAGAGCTATCCATGATTCCTTCTATCTTGACTAGAAGCCCAGTCCCAAATGAAGAGAAACCACCCCATTGCATGATGTTGCCACCACCGTCCTTCACCATGGATATGGGGTTCTTTGGGTGAGCTGGCTTACCTTTGCATCAAGCATATTTGTTGAAAAAATGACCAAAAAGTTCTATCTCCGTCTCATCAAACCGTTTTTTACTGGAATTTTGTCAGTTGCAGTATCACAATAAAGGTAGGAAAAGATCTGACATGATGTATCCTGGTTTAATTTTTTTTTTTACATCACAAAAATTTCCAGTTTTAACAGGGATGTGTTTTAGAGGAATTGCTTACTTATGGCATGCTCACAGTAAATGAGACCCATGCGTGTGTTTTGACAAATTTGATGTAGACTTGGATGATTCTTTTATTCCATGAGAAATAGCTCCACCCAGGCAAACTTAACCAGCTTAGTTTTGGGTGGTACTCACACCGGAGGTGTTGGGGGGAAGGGGTGCTACGTCAACTTCCCCTCAGACAAATGCACCCAAAGGCAGCTGTCTATGTCACATAATGGGTTCAACAGCACTGGATGCAACCAAGAAGATGTCAACATATTCAGACAGAAACAGCTGATCTTTATTTACTTATTTCAGGTTAATCAAGATCATCGTTTCTTTTCTGACAGGAGCTTAATTGCTTTTGAACATCAGTTTGAAAGTGATTGGATTCTGAACACAGTCACATGTCCCATCATAAAAGGGCGTGTGACCAAGTTCTTTTAGGTTATTTTTACCAAAAAATTTCCGTTAGTTTTTTTACTGGAATTTTGTCAGTTACAATATCACAATAAAGGTGGGAAAAGATCTGACATGACTTATCCTGGTTAAATCTTTTACATCAAAAAAGCCTCCAGTTTTAACACTTATTGCAAAACCAAATCACTCACCCAGAACAGCAGGCTATGTATTTCATGGCTAACCCCCCCATTATAGATCAGTGTTCAGCGGTGTGTTACACTCTGTAAGAAGTTGACCTACTGTGAGCTGCCTGTGGCCGCGACTCTCTGTGTCTCCGTCTCACACTGTGAACTGGCGTCACAAGCATGATGCTCCTCTTTCACAACCTCGTCACTGTTCACGGGCATCTCGGGGTCCAACAACGATGCCACCTCAATGAAAAGCTGTGGCACAACCACGAATTGGTGAAAAGATACATACACAAGGGTAACAGGATGCACACACAATTCAATGTGCGTCACCAGAACCCATATCACCAAACAGCTACAGCAAGCACAAACATCATCAGGCAAGCTACACACATGGCTCCTTTACTCTGCGGATCTTTTTTGTCCTGGCATGCACATGGAATGGGTGTGTCTCACCTCAGGGGGCATGCTCTCCTTCAGGTTTTGGTAGAGGGCAAGCGGGTGCTGGGATAATCTCTGCTCCACCTGGGCCAGACGTTCCCGTCGTGCTAGTTGCTGCGGGTTCTGTTTAGACAGGTACGCTTGCTCCCTGGTGAAGCGTTTCTGAGGACTGGATTTCTTGCTGCTGGTGGAGGCACTGGCTGAGCTGGGGTTGCTGTGTAGACCGGGGCACACCTCCCTCTGAGTGTACGTGGAGCTTGATGGCCTTGCAGCTGTCAAGCTGTCCAGCCCTGGCTGCAGAAAACGCCAGTGGCTAGTGTCAAGGACACCAGAGGGCTGCTGTTTTTTCTTATTCTCTCTCATGTATCTGCTGGGCAGCCTTTCCTTGTACCTTAAGGTGAAGAAATGAATGTCAAAGGAGGGTTCTTGGTAAATGGTCCTGTAAAATGGTTGTGCATTGAGAGCAGTGCATTTTGGGAGTCATGTACCACCATAACATTGTCATTCAAGCAGACGACTGGAAACGGTTAAAGGAAAGTCCTAAAACTTTCAAATCTTAATATTTAGTCTACCGCACAAAAAAATGCTGCTCATAGCTAGTTTGATGCAGGGAGAGACAGCTGTCTGGATGATTCCAGATGCTTTGCGGGAGTGAAAACTGTTGACTCAGAGAGCTGTGGAAGGAGAAAAGCATTTTCCATGCTTTTCCAGAACCATGTTCTGCCCTATGGACTGGATCTGTCTTATCACGGAAGACAACTTCAGATGGCTTGAGTGCAATTTGGCTACATTTGCAAGATGCAGTCAATAAAATGCTCAGGCAAGGTATTAGCTGCTGTCTGGCTTAAGTAAGCCCCTGTGTAAGTGCCATGCACTCTGTAAGCAGAGTTTGCATTACCATACAGACTAGAGTTGCCAACTTCCTCAACCCCAAATGAGGGACACTTTCTTGCAGGTGCGCGCGCAGAGCAGCTGACCAACAATAATGGAAATGCAACCGTGTCTCATCGCAAAAGCAACGTTTGCATGAGCTTTGCCATGCTTACAGTAGTCTATTATTGGCCGACGAGGCTGTGATTGGAATACAGGACAGGAGCTGCCCTTGAAGGGACAAATCACAATTACCCATATTTCGGGGTGTCCAGGACAATTTTGGACGGTTGGCAACCCTATCACAGACTGTGAAATTAGGAAAGGATTTATAAATTTGCAGTAATACATGAATATGGCAGAATATATCCATTCATCCATCCGACCACTTATCCTGGAAGGGTCAGGGAGAGGGTGCACCCAGCATAGCACAAAAAGCAGGGATAAAACGTACTTGCCAAAGCTTTAAACTTCCACACAGTACTGCTGACATTAGCTATTAAACAAGATAACAGTTCTGGACTGCACTTTCCAGTCATAGTTCAAAAGAAGTGAGTTATACAATGAAATTTTGGCAAATCATAAACAGTATTTTTTATATGCAAATTAAATGGCTAACATGAACGAAAATCACACTGCGTACTAACTTCCCCAAGATCGTGAATGTAGCTGAGTGACTAAGAATAAAGAAGGCAAACTGAACATTAGACCCACAGAAGTTTTAAATTAGTGAAACTTTAACTAGTTAGAAAAGTTAAAAGTTTAATTTTCAGTTATGGTAATTTCCCAAAATGCATTTATTTAAAAAGCATATTATTTCTTAATATAAACTAGGTAGCATGATACAATTTACAAGTATTCTATAAATTTCTGTGTAAATGGCTTCATATTTACTTCAGTTGTCCCATCTTCTGGTGAAGTACGTAATTTTACATTTTGCCTGGCTACTGAACTTCGAACCCAAAGTCGTTTTCTTACCATGGATGCAACGGACTGCGGTCATTAGAAGGGGATTTCTTTGCCATTCGGTTCAGGTAGAAATAGCAAACGAAATGCGCTATCTAGTATTAAAGTCTAAATTAGACTGTTTTACCATTAAAAAAGCCTCTTAAAGTTCGCCCCGGGTTTAAACGCGTATTGGTTGCTAAGTTACCGACAACACTATGATAATTTACAAACGCGATTTGTAGTTTGGGAAACATGTAGAAAGAAACATTACTATCTTTAAACTGATCGATTTACGTTAAATTCTTCGCTAGTTTCACAGCCGAACAGTTTAGGAAAGTTATCATGTGTGAAAAGGCTACAATGTTTTTTTCGCACTACAGTGAAGAAAATTTTTAGTATCGTTGTCAACCTGCAGTATATCCCAAAAAGCACAGGGCATAAAGTAGGAGACACCCTGCAGGGGATACATTTACATTGTTATTGTAAAAAGAGATTCGAGTTCTGTAAAAAAAAAAAAAAAAAAAATTACAATGGGTATTAACAACAAGCTTGGCAACATGCAGTGGATAAAACTTCAACTTGAAGCTTTAAGGTGAAAGCATCATGTTCCACTGGCCCCTTAAGCTGATGTGTGAAGGCATGTGGCATCCAGTTAGATGCCCTATATTTCAGTTGACAGACTCCTGACAATCAGATACAGAGTGATTGCATCTGGGTTATGTAATTGAATGGAATGAATGGGATAGGGCTTGGATCTTATCCCCGGCAGCATTGGGAGCAAGGGTGGTTGTACACCCAGTGTAGGACGTCAGTGAACTGCGGGACTTGGAAATGCAGACAATTTGTGGGGGGAAGAACACAGCAATTTAGGATCATTTCAACAACTTAATTTTGCTTGAACAGCTTCAGACAATAACTGATATGGAAAAAACAAGGAAACTCATGGAGCAGTTATGGTTATATCCATCCATCCATCCATCCATCCATCGAACCATTCATTCATTCATTCATCCATCCATCCATCCATCCATCTTGTCTTGCTCCAAGTTGCAGTAATTTTGAAGTATCTATCTTAGTTTAAAATGATCTTTGAGGTATTGAATGTTGTTTTGAACCAGGGCCCTGAGACAATTACATAATGTGGTTTAGTGCAGTGTTTCGCAACCTAGTCCTTGTGTCGCCCCTCCACGGGGCACATTCTTGTGCTCTCCCAACTCCCAGTGCACCTGTAATCAGGTACTTGGTGTTCTGGATTGGCTGGAAGCTGGGAGGGATTTTCCATAACTAGTTAACAAGTACAGGATTGCCAGTCCTCAGGAAATACAGCCACACACATTCTTATAGACAACAATGGTGGAAAATAAGTAAACACAACAAGCACCTCCACATTTCTGTCATTTCTGTTGCTTGTTGTGGTGTTTAAGAGACAGAAACCTGAGTATTATTTACATCCATCTAACACCTAGCCACTTGTCCTGGACAGGGTCACAGGGACTACATATTTGCAATCTTTAATATTCTACATCAGCACAGAGTTCATCCATTTAGGGCTAAAGAACCAGTGTGTACCATGGGCCTCTGGGTCCAGGGCTGGTTATTGACTGCTCAATATATGGTGTTTATACAGCACTCACTTGCAGTAATTTGTTCCACATTCAGTGTTTTGCTAGCAGCTGGATCTGACAGACATTAATGTATTCCAGGACCAGAAAGTCAGAGCCTTTCCCTCAGGGACATCAGCTAGCTGGGATTGGGACACACATACAGGATCATGCCGAATGTCCCATAAAACCTGGATAGCTGAACCCACAGATAACACTCTCTATATGGTAAGTGCGAGAAATATCCGTTTATGAAGGAAAGAGTTTATGTGGAGGAACACAGTGAGGATGTTTTTTTTTAAATTGGCTTTGGTGGCATTTGTTCATGCCACCTGCAGTTCCGGTTGGGCAATCCATGTGAAGCAAAGCAGGTTTGGGCCTGGCCAGTCCTTACATGGGAAAGCAACTAGGAAAGATACTGGGTTACTACTGGAAGAGATGTTGTAGTGGCCAATAGGTTAGTCCATCCTGTGGTCTGTGTAGATCCCTTGCAGCCTTTTGGATGAGATGTGAAATGTGTCCTGAGATGTGTCCTGACCTTTTCAGGTCATGAAAGAGTAGGGGTGGTACCTGATGCCCCGGATGAAATTGCCCACTGAGTCCCTTTCAGATCTGGCCTCCTAATCATCCCCTGCGTCAAACTGGTGAACTGGTGCAAAATGTCTGCCATTGCATCATCCAGGTGGGTGTTTCACAGTAGCACATTGGCTCTGTGAAGTGCTATATAAAAGTAACATTCATTCACATATGAATCAGGAATGTTACATGTGCACATTGCGCACCATGCTAAAAAACAACTGTTAACTGTCAATTAAATACATCACACACTATTTAGTATGATGATGGTCATTTCAATAGAGTTTGGTAATAACAGACCCCATGAGTCATGTGAGTTGTTGACTTTCATGAAACCTGGCATTTTCCGTTGTGGATTCCTGCTTCACGTAATTATATTAATTTATAACTTCATAAATGCTACTGTGATTGGTGAAGAGTTTTCTATCATGCCTGGGCATGAGGTATCAAGGGTATGTAAGTCCTTGAAACCTTTAGACTAGGGAGTGAATGTTTCAGCAGCTAATTGGCTTCACAAACAACATTGCAAGACCAGGCAGTTCAGGGGACTAAAATTCGACGGATATTCTTAAAAAAAAACAAAAATGGCAAGGGAACACCTTTTTAATATAAGTTTTCCAGTCAGGCGATTTGCCTGTGGGCTGATCCGTGGGAGGGGGCCTAATTCTGGCTGTGACACAAGATTTTTTTTGCCAGTTTTTTTTTTCTTAAGGTGAAGAAACAAAGTTTTCTTTTTGTGTTTTCTTTTTGAGAGGATCAAAGGCAGGGAACTGGATTGGACAGGTTAGGTTGAACTTGATGAACTGTGGACGTTTTGTACTGAGAAGAGGTATTCAGGATTTTCCATTATTAGAGGGACAGGGCCAGTGTTAGGACACAGCAGAATAGAGATCAGTTACAGTTACTCTTTGCATAAACAGAATCACAATCAGATCGTTATTGGCAAAGTATGTTACAGTAGACATACAAGGATTTTGTCTTGGCAGGTGTGACCCCAGTATGACATACAACATGAAAGACAATTTAGGAGAGTATACATGTATGTACACATGAAGTTTCAGAATCAGAATGGGAGGGGGGGTGGGTGGGTGGGCAGAAGAATGGTAGCTTTAACAGAGATCGATTGGAGTGTGTAAGAGAGGTGTGAGAGAAGACTGAAGCAAAAAGAGTGGAGAGCATTTAATATGTGGTGCTGGGAAGCAGAGAACCATAAAGGAATGTCAAAGAGAATAAGGGCTAAAAAGTAGCATGGGATAGAATGGTAAAAGGCTAAAGATGCAAGATACACTATGATACTATGTTCAGTCCTAAAAATTAAGGAGGGAGAAGTAAGCTAATCATTTTGTGCAGCGACCACATTGACTCACAGACCACCCCTTTTCAGTGTGCAAGCAGCAGCTCAGGCACAGGCAGTATGTACCCCACCCCAAACGAGGCAGGGGGAGGCGTGTGTGCTGAGAGGAAACAGACAGAACGTCCAGGTGCAACTACTTCTCTCCCACCCCCAAAGCATACCTCAAGGAGACGAAGATGACACACACACATCCAAACCAGAGCACTCATATAGCAAATCTGGTAGTGATCTTAAGTCAGATCGTCATAGCAACAGTAGAAGTTATAGCAGTAGTGAAAGTGGTAGGGGTTAACAATAGGAATATGACACTCATTCGAAAACAGAGAATAAGAGCAAGAAAGTTACCAAAATGTTACCCCAGCAGGGTTACTGAATTAAAAGATGTAGACATACAGTTTTGCGATCTTAAAACAAACCTGGCACACTTTCAGAAATATCTGGTCATAGTCATAGACAGCCAAAATCCCATTCGGGAAGAAACAAATGTTTTGCAAGAACTGTAAAAATGAAATGTCAGGATAATAGCCCAATAGTGAATATCTGAAAATGTTTCACATGAGGCAAAGGAGAGGCCAGTTCTAGTGGCTAAAGACAGCTCCCTCAAATGTGGTCTGGTTTAATGCGTAGGCTGGCAAGCAAAAGTTGGGCGAGGACCCAGGAGAGTACTAGAGAGACTTGGGGGGGAGGGGGGTGTTGAGGGAAACTCAGGACTGACAGAGGAGAAAGACACTACTGAGTGTACTCTTGCTCATGCATTTGTAAGTGGGGAGTTAGGAGATGAAAACACTGCATAGGCTGGGAGAGTAAAGCTGTGCAGGAGTTACTTGGGGGGTGGTAGAAAAGTGCAGCATAGTGATTCGCTATAACCTGCAGACGTTTCAACCAACCAGCTGAATACTCTTTTACGGTAACTTTTTATACCCAACTGATTGGTTGAAACAAAATTCTTGTCTGGAGTTTTACTTTCTGGACTAGGTTGAGAAAAACTTTTCTAATCTGTTACTTCTACAAATCGGTCCCTTCATTGAGAAACACATATAAAATATGTAAAAAGAACTCTACAGTCTAACGTGACCCAGCTAGACCATTGCTAGAGATACAGAATGTTACCAGATATTGAAACTTTAATGGCTTCTAGCTTTACAATGATAGTGTTGCACCATGCTTGTACTGGTGGAAATGTACTGATCACTTTTTTGTATGGTAAGCTTCTGAATTTAATCTTATCAGTTCCTTTTTTTTTAACCTAACTGGCAAATGCTAAGGATGGACTATGAGAGCCCAGACTTTGTGGAGATAGCAAGAAATGCTGTGAGGCCCGTAGAAGGCTGGGTTTCAAAGAGCTATGGCCTCCATTTCTTTAACGCCACTTCTCTGAAACCCAAAATGGTTATTTTTCGAGGTCTGTCTTTTGGATGCCCAAACTCAGTTGTAACAAGCTCCCACCAACATACATCATGTGACCTTTGTGATTTGGCTTTGTTATCAACCAATGCTTTGGATAGAGTGTCTACTGAGGCACAGGGGGATTGCTTATCGATGTAGCAGATGGATTCCATTGTGTTGCGTTTCCAGCATCTCTGGGCACTTTGAATGTATTTAAACATGCATGACCAGCTGCCAGAAGTACATTCTGTTAACGTTGTTGTGTTCATTCAGCTACCGCTGTCCATAATATTTGAGAACCACCTAATAAAACAGCAATACCGATTTAGCCCAGAGGATGAAAGAGATACAGCACCAGTAATTCCAGCTCTGCTGAAACAAAGGGTAACAATTGCCACCCACTGCCCACAGTTCTTGTAACACTCCTATATTGCCTGTCAAGAAAGTGGGAAAATATTCATGGTGATATGTGCAAGTCCTTAGGGCAATACATGAATGTGCCATTCCTGCTTTTCCAGTAGTCCCAAATGCAGCAGTCATTCTCGGTTGTATCCCAACACCAGTCGCTTTCTGTTAAAATTGTACGGCACGCCTCGAAGAGCAGTACTCACTTTATCTCACCAGGGCGAGTTCAGACAGTATCCTCTTTGCCTCACCCCATTACCATGAAGTAGATGAACACTTTCTGACGTGTGTGAGGTTAATGAGGACAGCAGATCTTAGATCATGCCATATTAGTGAGATCCTTATTGGAGATCAGTTTACCCTCCAGCCTGGAGCCACAGGAATGGACTTAGGTAGAGGCCTCGCCCTCCACGGCCTAGAAAACAGCCCTTAGCTGTGCACCAACTCTTGCTCTGTATGATCACTCCAAACCCTTTACCTTATTTTGCTACGAGACTGGAGGATTTGCATAGCTGATCTTAACAGAAAAGCATGGGTCCAAGCAGAACCCTTTGCTTAATCTTGTACTACACTTAACCCTTTTGCTGCAGGTCATCCTCCATGTCTTACAGCAGTGATACCTCCTGAGGTACTGGGACAAACCCCCTATCGCCCCACCTGCAATTGAGCTGAATTCTATTACACTACATCTGTTAGCTTAGAAAGCATATGGTATATAATTTATTTTGGTTAATGTCACAATACAGAGATGATTCTCCTTTGAATATAGTGAGACTTTTTCCGTGCCCTGATGACTGGGGACCACACGATTGCAAGCTAGCTGTGTCTACCTCCATTAAAACACATGTTGATCAGCTGTCCCATTTGCCAACCCTGAGAAGATCTTTTATATTGATAGTTCTTCTTCTCCCACTGTAGATGGCACAATAAGCACAGGATACGCAGATTGTTCTGATAGAGAGATTCTGAAGAGCAATCAAGTACCAAATGCAAACTCAGCTCACCAGGCTGAAGTCTTTGTTCTTTCTAGAGCCCGCTGTCTCTCTGAATGTACATCTAACCATATATTCAGACTCTGAGGTCTGAGGGTTTAAGGTTATACGAAACTTTGTGGAAGCAGTGTGGATTTCTTGTGTCCTTTGGTAAGCCTATTACACATTCCTCTTCAAAATGTACAGTATTGTCAACGAAAATAATGTTTAAATAATTGTGTTGGTGTAAAAATATATTATGTTTGTCAAATGTGTTAGTTTAACCGGTCCAAGACCTCTCCTAAATTCACCCCAGTATTTGCAGCAACCATCCAACACTAATATATTTTTTGACTTGATCACTAAACTGCCCCCGCATGGCCAATCAAGGCATCACTGAACTTTTAAATTCATTAAATTAAGATTTCGGTTAGATTTTTTTTGTTTGTTTTAGATTTATTGTCATTCTGCAAAACAAAAGGTACTGCGAATGAGACTGTAGTTGTTTTGGAAGCCTGGTACAGATTGTGGTATAGGGTTCAACCATACGTAATAAAACTATAAATAAAAGGAAGTAATTAAATGTGCAAATAGGCAGTAAGACATACACAAGCACTGAAGGGAGCATTAGTTACTATGTCATCTAGAGTCCTTGATGATACTAGAAACCTGCATTTACTGGTATAAACCTCACCAATGGATGGCAAACTAGTATCATTAATTGTGTTCGCAGTGTTAACCGCCCTCTGCAGGGCGCTTCAGTCCCCCGCAGTACAGCTGCCGAGCTGCAGGACATCAGGATGCACTCAACTGCACATCTGTAAAAAATGCTAAGGACAGATGTCCTTAGTCCAGACTGTTTTAATTTCCTCAGGAAGTAGAGGCGTTGGGGGGCTTTTTTCACAATATGCGAGGTATTTGTGGACTGTCAGAAATGTGCACTCACTGGAATTTAAAGCTGACACCATCTTCACCTCCAGTGTGAAGGGGGGTGTGAGCGGTCTTGGTCCTCCTAAAATCCACAACCAATTTTTTTGTTTTCTCCATATTAATGGAGATATTAATTGAGTTGGTGGTGAGATGTGACATATAAATGGAATGGCTAAGGTGTCCCTGAGGAGGAATTTGGGAACCAAAGCAATGTTCTTCTAGGCAGCCAACAACATATTGATCGATCCCCATAACTACTCATTCCCAACTGGGGGTCACTGGAGCCTATCCTGGGAACAACAGGTACAGGCAGGAACCAGCAGGGTGCACACACACTCACAACTACTGGGCCAACACACATTTTTGGAAGAAACCCATACAAACTTCACACTGAAAGGTCTGACGCCCGACCCTGGGACCGAACCTAGGACCTTCGGGCGGTGAGGCAGCAGCGCAAACCACAGCACCACACCCAACAACACATCAATCATATTTTTGGAGAACAGAAAAAACAATTTGTTGGTTTTAATGTACTACTCTTAACTTGCATATGTTCTAATGTTAAATTGTTTTTTTTCTGAGTAAATATACACTTACTACCCAGATAAAAAGCTTTAAAGATTTCCTCTGACTAAGACTTTTGCACGGTACTGTACCTTCCTCAGTTCTGCTACCTGCTAAGCTTGCAATTGCTAAACGTGAAGCTCGCACCCATCTTGTCATGCGGCAGTGCCAGGGCTGACGCAGCAGTCAGCTAAGCGGCTACTTCCAAGCAGCCCTGTGGCTTCTCCCTTGACTTTCCTTCTCTTAATGACGCGGCTGATTTACACGCTGCCTCCGACGCAGCTGAAAGGAAAAAGAGCTCGGTTACTGGAAGGCTGGGTTTCTGAGAGCTCTGCCGTGTAATGGCGCCCTCCTCTTGGGGGCCCGCTTGGCCTACATGGCGTATGCTGCCCACCATGTAGCCAAAGGACACGTGTGTGTATGTATCCTGAAAGAGTCATATAACCTGGGATTGCTAAAAATGCTGGTGGTATATGTAAACGATGCCACGTATACCGGCAGTGCAATGTGAAGAAAAGGCTGAGAAACCTGCCCCATCAGCAGAGCATACACCCACAGGTCCATTTATACATCTGCAGATGGACTTTTTTGAAATGCCGGCTGAATATAAAAACACTTCTATACCAGGTATAGTAGTCATGTTGTCTAAATGGGTGGAAGCTTATCCTTGTAGATTGCTACTCAGCTTAGTCTTCTGGAAACCCCAGACAGTCCTTGTTTTTGAGCAAATATGTGCACTGCCTGGCAGGTAGCTGGAAAGGAGCAGAAGCCTGGACTGTCTGGGGGTCCCCGAGGACCGGTTTGAAAAACACTGCTGTAGACCTGAGGTAGGCAGTCTTATTCAGACAGGGCTGTTGTGTATGGATTGTGTATTCATATTGCGTATGGCTAAAGAGTTCTCATACCTGGGTTTGAACAGCTGACCTAAAGGTTATCTGAAAAACCTACATGCACTCTGGCCCTTTGAGGATAGGATTGGCTACCCCTGTTGTAGAGGATCAGTGGTCACTTCATTGGCCAAAGCTTTGGTGAAGATCTTTGCGTGCAGTTTTGGGATCCTCAAGAATCTGATAATCAAGGACCCCACTTTACATAAGTGGTGAAAAAACTATGCAAAGACATGCCAATATAGCTATATGCATTGGTCTTATCACCTGCCATCAGCACGAGTGGTAGCGAGATACAACGGGACCTTAAAGGACAATAAAGTTATGCTCAATTATCTTAGGACTGAATCCAGAGTTTGTGAGAGTTATACCTACAAGGACCACAGGATTATGTCCTGAACACCTTATTTCATCACCGCTGTAAAAGAAATGGATATTCAAAAGTTAGACAATGAACTGTCTTTCTTCTGTGAACAACACTGAATATCATCCTTTTACAGGCCAGAGGAACATAGATGACCCAGACAACGAACATCTGTCATTTCTTCTGCCCTGAAGATTTTGTTTATGTGAGATTATTTATTAGAAACAATGCACTGTGGCCAAGACAGGAAAAACATTACCTAGAGTTTGGGTTGTCCAACTTGGATCCATGCCAGCCACTGAAAAAGGGGCTGATTGAGTCGCCACCCAACTTCGCAGCAGCTCTGTGATCCCGGCTCTTGCCACCGTGACGTGATATGATCCGTTCCCTGGACAGGCAGATGGCCCTACACTCCTCCCAAACTACAAATCCTCACGTCATATCACACTCACTTTCACTGACATTGAGTGTGCTGCATAACGGGGTAGATGAGGTGTGATGTCGGTGGGGCTGGAGCAGCTCTGAAGTTTGGTGCCGGGGGCATGGTGGCGTGGGGGGGGGGGGAGGTAGTACCGCTTTATAAAAAACACGTCATCGAGCATTAGTGCCTGATCAAAGTACAAACTGCAGAATCTTCATAAGATGTGTCTCCCGGCCTTGTCTTTACCTGCCATGACCTTGCCTGCCCCATGCTAGGGTGTGGCTTATGTATAAGGAAAAGGGCCCTAAGACAGATCGCATTGTGAAGACATACTGATTATTTATTAGTTCAGACTGAGCTGGGATGGCAGATGTTTTTGGACATACAGATGAAAACCAGTCCATCCATCTTGTCATCTCTTATCCATCTTTCGATAGACTGAAAGCATCTTGTCAGCTGCAGGGCGAACCCTCGCCGTAGCTTCTCCGCCACTCTCTCTGCATGTCTCATTTCTTAATTTCCTACTCTCGCTTACATTTTATTAATTTAGCAGATGCTTTTATCAAACGCGACACGCATCTTGAGCAAGCAGGGTCAGACCATCCCTGGATTTGGAGTTAAACGCTTTGCTCAGGGACCTAATGGTAAAATCATTCTGCTCAGCCTGGTGATTTTCTCATCAGGAAGACCCATGAAAGTATGTCGTATCGATCCCCCAACCCAGACCAATCCAATTATCTTCCAAATTTTTATGGCCCCCTGAGCTTGGGATTGTCCATACACCCCCCTGCTACTCCCCTCCCCCTTTACAGCGCCCCTGCTTCCGTTAGGTGCTGTATCCCAACCCACTGAGCTACACGTTGCCCCTCCCATAAGTGCAAAAGAAGAATGACGAAAGTAAAGGTTTTCCTTCAAGGTCATTTACTCTGTGGCCTCTTTTGACCCTTCAGAGGCCTTGTAAGGCTAGAATGCTCTTATCTTTCTCGAACATCTGCCCCAGTTCAGTAGGGGGATTGTCAGACATGTGACATACAGGTAGGCTGCCGTTTGGAAGGAGTGATGTTTAATAAGTATTTAGGGATGTTTGTGTGCTGGAAAAAGTAAATAGGTTTACAATTCCAATTCCAAACTCATTCCATTGTCACACTCTAATGCTTGTATTTGCAGAAATAAATCTCAATGTAGAATTACTTATCAGGTCAACTAATATGAGAGGCTGCAGTAGCCACACTAGGGGGCTGTATTTATACAGGAATCAAAGAGAGCAGTAGCCAAGGAAATGTTAAATAAAGAGACCTGGAGGGGTGGGGGCTCTGTAGGTAGAACCTTCATAATTCATTCGTAGGACATTCAGTGCACCTTTATAATGCATTCAAAGAACATTCATAAGCAGCCTTAACAGCTTTAATATACATTACATAATTTTTTTTGTGATTAATTGTCATTGTTGATACACCACAACAAAATGTGTTCTCTGCATATAACCCATATGTGACATAGCAGGGGGCAGCTAATTCAACACTTGGGGAGCAGTACCTTGCTCAGGGTACCACAATAGCAAGTTGCTGGTTGGGGATTTTCACCTGCAATCGTTCAATTACAAGTGTGCTTCCCTATCCATTAAGATACCACTCCCCACTGAACAGTGGAGGTGGGACTCGAACATTCAACAGAAGAGTTAACAGGTAACTGCATGCTCCACAACTATATACAATTATAATGTTTGTTATTATATAATGTTCATTATTAATGTATAGTACAGCTATTAAAGGATGTTAAGACATTAAGGTATGCATACGTGATGTTTATGAATGTTTTCTGAATATTTAATGAATACATTCTGAAGGTGTACTGAACGTTTTATGAATGCAATATAAAAGCGTTATGAAGGTGCAGTTGGCATGTGTGTAAAGAGTCAGCCTTTCTTTTTTTACTAATTTGGAGTAAAAGTCCCATCTAGAGCTTAAGATCCAAAAAACTAGTGGTGTTCCAAGTAAAAGTTAAACCCTTACATTTTTCCTCCGAAATTTATCGTGACCTTTAAAAAAATCTTCAAAATTTTGAGTAATGTAGTAGATCTCATATTTAATTCAACAAAGTGTTCAATTATCATTTCAACATGTTTGTGTAACTGACCAAATTGCAATTGAACTGCAATGTTTTTCTTTGTATTTTGGTTTGCATATGACCACAGAGGTTGGGACCCACAGAAAGTTACAATGGGCTGTGAGTATATTGCCCTGCAGCCAGTTCTGAATGGCCTGTTTGAACTTCAAGCTATTTGCATGTTTGTCTGAAATGTGTCAGTCAGCATAGGAGTCTTTCACACCCAGGGTCCATATCTGCTATGATCTAGCTTCTTATTCCATACTTCCTAACCCAAAACACTTTATCTTCAGGAACACTTTAGTGTGCTCTGTCATGATAACACAGCTCTCTCTCTCCACCATAAGCAGTTATGTGAAAGCCTTTGCTTAAGCAAATACTATGACCTCCTTAGGCCAAGCTAAATCTACATCAACGATAAGTCACGGACATCTGTGAGGAGACCATCTGTAAAAGCACTGTTTTTTACATATAGAATGGATGATTTACTATCTTCTCGAAAAGCTGTAATTAAAGCAACCTCAGAAAAATGTTCCACATCATTTATTTTATATTTTTGAATTCCACAAAGGACTAATTTATCAATAAAGCACTGGTGACAGATTGCACAGTGCCAAAAGTATGGCTAAACCAATCCTCCTGAAACATCCATCTCTCGTAACTGTGAGATTTTTCTTTCCTTTTCACTTTCTTTTAGTTGTATGGCCGGTACCTCCCAGCCTTATGGTCATCTTATCAGGCCTCACCCTCATCCTTAAGTCACGTTAAACCTGTTGGGAATCCGGGCCGTGCTGCAAACACATCTCACGGGGCGTAGGATTCATTAAACAACAGTTTAAACAACACTTTGCCCTAGTAATGCCGTGCCAGGCACAAATCTATAATTTGCCTGCTTTATACCCCAGTCCTACAAAAAAATTTATATAGGGTTCTGAAAATTGTACACATTCACAAAAGTGATTGAGTAAATCTGTAGTAAATTACAAATGAATTAGGGCAGCAAGAAAATTAATAAATACATTTGAAAATAAAAAAGCACGCATTTCGATAATTTACCATGAGTGAATTATAGAACTTTTCATTTTCTGTCTGTTCTTGACACAGACTGGAAATTTGCTTGTTGAATAAATCTGAGAGAGGAAGGTATGACAATCAAGTGGGCTTTCAACAAATCAAACAGTTCTGGCATGTTGGAGTTGGTCTGAAAAATAAACTGACATTGTAGGACATACATGAAAGAGCATTTGAAACAAACATTGTGTGAGCTAACTTGTGTTAGCTTCCTGCTTTAAAACAAAAGTAGGTAATAGCTATAGTCAGCATAATAGCATAATAAGGGTAGCCCTATATATTTGCAGTTTTACAGACACATTTTTGTTGAAGTCAAAATACTGCTCAATAATATTGCAACCCCATTTCCAAAAACGTTGGGACACTTTGTAAAATAAATACTGAATGCAATGAATTACAAATAGCATAAACCCATATTTAATTTAAAATATAACAAAGACAACATATTGGATGTTGAAACTGAGCAATGTTATACTTTTATGACAAATATGCACTAAATTTGAATTTGATGCCAGCAACACATTTCAAAAAAGCTGGGATGGGCAACAAAAGACTGGAGAAGTTGTGCAATGCTAAAACAAAGCATCTGGTTGAATATCTCACAACTAATTAAGTTAAGTGGCAACAGGTCAGCAAGATAATTGGGTATAAAAAGAGCCTCCCATTACTTCCTGTCTTTATTTACATTTTGGAAATGGGGTTGTACAGTAGTTAATCACTGTTTTTTTCCTCTGATGGTTAAGTATATTCTCAATATAAAAATCAGAATAGATAGATGAACAGACATACTTCATTTATTCCACAGGGAAATCTGTTCACATTCTGCAGCAAACACGCATTGTTGCACAGATACACACACAAAGTGGAAAATTCAACAAAAGGTGAAGACAATACACAGTGCAAAGAAGACTGTGCAGAAATGAATATCTAAAACTATGTATAACTTAAATGGTGTGCGATGTACAGTAGTCTATAGGATAATCGGAAAATTGTATTTGAAAAAATCAACTATTAAAATATCTGCCAGGTGCAGCACTAAAATGAATGGTGTAATAGATACTTCAACCCTAGAATAAGTTCCTTGACGTGGGTGTGATATCTACTGGGAGGAGGAGCTGCCCTGCCCTGCTACAGCACACAGGCTACCTCAGCAAAGTACAACATACAACGCGGAGCTGCTTCACGCCAAGCTAAGACAGATGCATTGGTGAGCAACCAAACACAACATTCTAGGATGGAACAAAAATGTCGCTCTCAGGAATTCAGCAATGAACAGTGCTACGTGTGGGAACCTCTCTTACAGAGTATTGCCTCTTCATTAGGACCACAAAGATCATTTTCAAGGAAAGCGTCCTACTTCCCACATCGTGCTGCATCTATGGAGATCATTCCATTGCTTAATATGACTCCTCCAAAGCCTGAGCTACAGTTATAGATGCAAACCTCCCCACTACACTTGTTTTTTCTACATTATTAAAATGACAAATGTGATTAATTTTATTGTAAACTATTAGAAAACAAATAAGAAAACTTTATTAATCTTAGGGGAAACATTATTGTTATTATTTACATACAAAAGCATTGAAACATTGATGCGCAGAAAACAGAGATACTTTTTTCATTGTTTTTTTTGCCTATCCCTTTCTGCTCTCCATGAGACATACACAGAGGTGAGCACAGGATTGCAGGGGAGAGGCAGGGGGTTCATAGCACAAGCTCATCAACCTCCAGCACCCCTGGAGCAACTGGGCTTAAGGACCTTGCTCAAAGGCCCAACAGTGACATCACTCAGCCACAGGATATGAACCAGCAACCTTCCAATCACAGATACAGAGTCCAAACCTGCACAGCCACATAGCACTTGACATTGTGCCAGATTTTTGTCAGTCTTTGTTAATGCCCTGTCAGTCTAGGTGTTGTCAGGATCCATGGGGCACAGGGATGGGAGGGTGGAATAGAGACTTTACTGGAACTTTTGATTTTTGCAACCAAAATGTTGAAAGAAGAACAAAAGTCATTTTGGCTTTAGTAAGGCAAAAGAACACAGGGAGACAAACAGATTGAAACTTTAGGAAAGTATGACCAATTCTGTCCATTGGTGTGAGTGGCTGAGAACAGAGGACTTGTCATTAGTAAAATGACAGGAGAAATAAAGACCTGTCACCTGACTTCAATGCGGCCCATAAACATCCACACCCTTTCCCTTCTTACACACCCTCTACCGAGCCTCAGGCAAACTCGTATCATCACCCCAGTTCATTCTGGTTTGATTTGCATTCACATTTCAAAATGTTTAGTGGGTAAAACATTGAAAGAGGTCTGTATGTGGCAGAAACGTGCATCCTGTATTCTAACAGCCCTTTCTGAAGTGTAGGAGGTGTTGTGCCTGCCCTGGGCAGTCCGCTTTGACGAGAGACTGCGACCAGGTCGCTATGATGCAGGCCTTTTCTGTTTCCTGAGCTTTGCAGTTGTTGATACATAGTGAGAGAAGGCTCTCAGAGTCAAACAGCTATAAAACAGAGGATCTGAAAGGTGAAGCAGCAGAAAGCATGTACAAACAAACCAGTCAGAGTTTCATATTTTAATCAAAGATCGGGTTTCACACTCAGAACTAAATGAAGCCAGAAGGTCTTGACCAAGTTGCAGTTTGGGAATGTAGCAGTTGCTACTTTCTGTACCTGCTATATAAAGACATCCTTGTCTAGCAACCAACATCTATTGCCTTATTCATGGAGATTGACACTGGATGCATTGATGGCAAGTTTTCAAAATTCTTTTTTCTTGCTCCAATAAAACAGATATTTACGTTAGAATGTACTGCAAACAGGGCAACATACAGTAGATGCCATTTTATATGCACCACAATGCTTGGCATTCAGGAATAATCTGTATATCTTACAATGTTAACATGTCAATTCCCTATTCTCCCCAAACAGGCATAAAACATTTGTTTAGTCTGCTTATTTTCACAAATGTTTGACTCTTCCTGTCTAAATGGAATGCCGCAGTTTTCAAATTACAGCTAATTACTGAGTGCCGGGGGTAAACAATTAATATTAAGGCATTTTTGCAGACCCAAAATCACCAGATGTCCGTTGCCCCTCCCAGAGGTGGAGTCAGAAAGCAGCCCACATCTCACCCAGAAGGAAAGTCGGTGTCTCACCCTGAGAAGGAGTCAACAGATTGCTGAAGCCCCACCCAGGGGCAGGCACTATAGAAGGAGAGCTCCTGGTGGTCGCTGTAGCCAGAAAGCTGAGGGATGAGGCACATGTATAGCGATTAATCCAGGATCTGTGCTTCATCCTCCAATTCACGCCCACAAAAGGGGCAGGGCGGTGTGCTGGCTGAGTGAATAGTGCAGTTGCCTCACACTGTTGGAACTGGGAGTTTGAATATACACAGCCTCTACTCGTATGTTCTACCTGTGTCATGTAGGTTTCCTCCCATGCTCAAAAGACATGCACTTAGGCTAATTTGGTATCCTTAAATTGCTTGTAGTGTACGATTGCGTGTGTATAAAGGCGCTCGTATATGTGCCCCGTGAGAAAGTGAAATCCTCCAGCAGCCTCACCTCTCATGCCCCCCTCCCTGAAGAGCCTGACACAGGCTTGCATTGGGAAAAAGGCAGCTTGAAAAAATCCAGCAGCTGCAGACTGGCACTATAAAGCATAGGAAATATCACAGTAATTATAGAACAGGCTTCACATCCTAAATCCAAACGATTTTGCCAGTGGATGAAGAACTCAAGAGAAATGTTAGCATACTACATATGCAGGCTGTTTCAATTACTCAGCCTAATTTTCTGAGAGCAGGGCAACATAAATAGGGTGGTATACGGAGTGTTTGTCTCACTCTAGATGCCTGCCCATTCATGCCAAACGACCCACTACACAGCAACCTGTTGTGCATATGGAACGCAACACAGTAACTGGTCACTGGACTCCATCTGCCCAGTCTGTTTTCCCGGTGCTTCAGTATGCTCAATCGCCCTGCCCTCACGCTACATACCATAGCATATCCTTGGGCTGAATCGGTGCTGGTTTCAATGAATAAGGTATTTCACAACAAGCTTTAAGAGCAACAACCCAAAAGTCTATCATTACACTGAAACATATGGGTCTGCTCTGCTCATTGAATATGACATGAAAGTGCAATTTATACTTCCGTTTAATACACACTTTTTTCAGCTATGATATATTGCATTTTAATGATCTGAAGAGGCTAATACATAGGGTTTCTGGAAATCACTTTTACTTTTATTCTGTTTTATTTAAATCCATTTTACTATCGTGTTTTCAAACTTTGATTCATCCAAAGTAAACATGGATGCCTTCCTGTACAGACAGTGAATACAGAGGTATGTTAAACCGACTCAGAAGGTCAGCTGAGACTGGAAGGTCACCGGTTCAAATCCTGTGGTCAGCAGAGGGAGTTTTACCATCGGGCCCTTAACTTGTTTCTCTAGAGAGTAATTTGTGGATTTCTTCAGTAATTTCTGGGAATAAATAATAGTTTTGACAAAAAAGAGGACAAAGTAAATATACAGATTTATAGATATAATCAGGTGGGTTGAGGTGCCTTTACAGAGTTGATTTTTGTTGCCAATTGATCTATTTGCCAAGTACATTCATGAATGTATGGTTTGTATATGAATATATATAAATTGATATGGATTAACTTAAGAAAAATAAATTCTTCGGCTGTGAAAGCTAGCCTTTTTCACTAGTCAAGCATAAAAAAAGTTTCCTTGAGAACTGCCTTGAGATCAGGACTATTCAGTCAGAGCCGTACATTCCCGAAAGAAAGCCTCCTGCTTTATTATGGGCTGTGGCTTCTTGCGAAAAAGAGGGAGCAGCAAGTGTGTGGGCCAAGTTCCCAGAGATCTGGACAGGGAGCTTCAAAGTGAAATTGCTGGCGGGAAACACACAAACCGTCTTCCAGGGTTGGTCCTCGCCTGCTGTGTGTTTGTGGAACCCAGTACCACAAGCCTCTGACTCCTAGGGGTCAACAGGGCGCTTTAGGTGAGACGTGGAGAAGAGCAGCCTTCACACGGAGCCGTTAGGAGTAAGGGTGGCATTTGACAGGGCTCTTTCACAGTGGAGCATGATACAACTGGAAACACATTATTCAATGCAGACAAGAATTGAGCAACTCAAAAATGTTAAGTCCTTGGCGTCTATATGCACAGACACTGCAGATGACAACCAAATGACTTCTTAAAGTTTTTCTTTAAAATAATTGGCACAAACACATGTTTTAGGGTTAGGAGCTCTTCTAAGGTATAATCCAGGTGATCCGGCATTTTCACTTGTTATATTCCAAGGAGGCCAGACCATTACTGATTTATACGGCATATCTACTAAACAGTGCTGGGATCAAAAACTCCAGATTGAAAAAAAAACATCTTGGACAGTTACATTGGCCTTCTCGATAGCCCCACTATTTAATGCCCTTAGGGTACAAAAAAAGAAAGTGCATGGAATGTACTAGACCCTGTTTTTTCAGTAGTAACAGGACCCTGCACTGAGCAACAGAGTTCCACATATTCATTTGGTGCTACGCCTGGAGTACAACAGGAGGAATTACCGGTGACTGGGACTTTCCCAGTTCAAAAACCATGGGGGACAAAACCAGTTATAAGCTACGCCTTAATATGAACAGAAATGAATGCTCTGTGTAGTCAGTCACGAATACTAACGCACAGAGCCATCGCACCAACAGACAAAAGGCCTGGCTCAGTCTTTATTTCACTGGCCATTGTCCTAATGGAGACAATGCCTATAAGGAATTCAGGGTGTAATTAAGATGCAATGAACTATGGCATGCTATACACTTTCACTTCTCAAAGGCAGATTCAAGGTGAATGGACTATTTTGTGATTTTTGCGCATTCGAACGGCACAACAATTTGTAATATTAGGTTTTATTGTAGTATGCAAGAAAAAAATCACAAAATGTTAAAATTCTATTCGTTTCGCTTAAGACACAAACATTTCACGTTACAAATCTGCTAGCATGAAACAACATAAATCAGCTGAACTGTTTGCTCTTTCTCTTTAAAACACTTGCAGAACAAAGCAAGTGACGGCGTTTCCTTCGCTACTCCGTAAACACGCCCTAAAATCAGTCGATCAAATTCGGCATCACACGTAGCCAATCGTGGGCATTCGGGGGCGGAGTTGAGACGGTGGTCCGTGTACACGACAACCAATCGTATCTTCTGTGCCGGTGACGAGATACTCAAATGAATTTTTAGGTCTCTAAAACAGCACATGGGTAGTAAGTACTGAGTGTGAAATGCAAGGATAACGGAATCTAAAAAATGTAAATAACGGTTAATTCGTGTCAATGTTCCATATCTTGTAAAGCCCGTGGGAAAAATGTCAGTTCTCCCTATAGAAATACTTTGATTATTTTAGTTGAGCCTTCCCTTAATTTTAATTAAACCCATTCACTCATCCAAGCCTTACTATTGTTTAAATTTTAAGGGATATAGTAAGCAGGATAAAAACCGTTGCAGATAGATCACATACCTCAGCACCTTTACCGTGTAAAATGTCATTGTTCAATAGTCCAACTAAAACCAGCTACTAAACTATTTTAGTTAAAATAAATAGAGTAAAAAGCTAAGTCATAAGAACTGGTCCATAGTGTTTCTCTGCATGATTTAATAAGAGATACGGCAACTAATGTTAGTAGTTATAATAATACAACAACTGTACGTACAAATACATCTTAAGAGAACACCCTTAATCCAATATAATATAACTGGTTGTAATTTGATGGCCTTGGTCCAAATTGAGCAGTTCAATTCAACCTAACACACCCACCGCACATCACGTAATAAGCCACGCATTTTTTTCGCACCGGGGCCATTCAGTCTGTGGCGGCCAGCAGCTTCGGGACTTGCCGTTTGCCCCGGCAGACACAGCTCGTATTTACCGCTTTCTCTCGGCTGTCATTTACCGGTGCTCGTCGGTGTTTGCTGCTCTTCGGAAATATTACGCTTTTAAAAGCCATTTGGTTAGTTAGCGGACGATCCCCCACCACCCCACCCCCTGCCGATAAGATAAGCACCGAGAACTTTAGTTTTGGGGGTGAATCTCACAAAAGGAGGTCTGCTCTCTTCGCCGGGGAGATTTTTGTTCACAGCTGACTGGCTAGCTGGCTAATTTCAAGCCCCGGGTGCTATCCGATATATTAGGAAGAAGTGTTCGTTAATAACACTGAACACTAACGGTTGCTGTAACGTCGGAGTTTGTCTTTAACGCTGCCCATCCACCGTAAAGCCATCTCCGGGCATCATGACTAGGAGATCCTGCACGATTTACGCCACCGGGATAGTTTGCGCTCATCTGCTGATCATCGGCATCGCCTTGGTGCTCGGGCAAGTCTTCCAGACGCTGATACACAACCGGCTGAAAAAGGTGAGTTGGAGCTACCGACGGCATCGCCTGATCTATCTGCGGTGTTCATGGGGAATCCGACAGACCAAAGGTTTAAAACCCATAACTGCCCGTAACGCCGTGACTAACGTTTTTATTAATAACCGGTCGTGGTATGCAGTGGGCACATTTCGGCGTTGTCAGCCTCGATATTGCCGTGATCCTCAGAAAGGCAATATCAGCAGTGGCCGGCTAAACAGTTTACTCAGTTTCTCTTCCTGTTGTTTTTCTATATCAGAATCGTCAGTGATTCCTTCCCTACAACAAGCATCAGATAAGGCGAAAACCGTACTTTGCGACACTGGAGTTTTTTGGTCCATATAACACTATTATATATACATTTGTACCTGCTCTACACACGGAGCTCTGAGAAAAGGGCTAAAGGCGGCTTCTTGTCCTTGGGGTATATGGATTCAGCTACCTTTAGCGGAATTTCTTACATGTTATGTTCGCCGTTATCTTGAAGCAGTACATCCTGCTCTGTTACACGTGAGCCCTTTACAACAAAACATATTTGCGACCGATTTACGATCAGGCGGAATCCGAGTACACGACGGTGTCTCAGGGTTAGTAGTTTAGTGCTTCGTTTTTTTAACCCCTGCAAAACTCCTTAGCTCTATAACGAATCTTAACATTGCACACAGGAACGCACAATAATGATGCAATCGAGATTTTGACATCGAGACCCGGTTTCTGCTTTATCCGAGCCGTGTGAATGCATTCCACTGCAGTGCTGTGTTTGACTATGCATTATCTTATTGGGGGGTTACTAGGGATTCCCTCCTAGAAATACCCGAATTTCAGTATTTGGGGATGCCCCGTCTGCTCTGTACCACGTTTCTCGGGCGCAGTTGTTGCCGGTGTTTAGCCGAGCCCAATCTCCGAGCGTAGAATTGAATGAACTAATTGACCAATGGGAGCGTTTGGTTACGGTTAAGCACCACCCCCTCCTTCCACAGTACAAGAGCACCAGAGTATGAGATTCATACCTTACTATGATCCCTACACTGTTTTACAACGTCTCTCTGAGACAATGAATGTTCTTTGAACTGTGTAAACTGGGAGGGGACGCATGTCCCTGATTCGTTTCCTATAACTCTTTAGATATTGATAACCCGTGACCTTGTAACTGTAATGGATGAGATTGAATTGAGGTTATAAATTCTGGTGGAGAGATTCTAGCACTTGGGTTTATTCCTGAAAATGGATGTTCAAGAACTTTAAATATCCAGTATGGCCCCTACAGGTTTATAGTAACCTGGTTAATATGCACGAATCATCTCATTCACTTTGAATGATACATTAAGTTGTTTGTTCAATGATCTTTTTTAACCTGCAAGTCTATTGGGTTTTGCCTGCATTGTGTAACTGAACAAATAGTGTCTATACAAATAATGTATGACTCTTGATGTTTGCTTTACTAGTTTGTTTCAGCCCTGTCAGTAAAGGTTGCATCTTAAGTGTAAGCAATACTAAAAAAATACTGATTAGCTTGACAGAAAAAACATGCGTTATAAAGAACTGTCATTGCTACACTGAAGTATTTCCTGGTATATAGTTGTAGCTGAACTCAGATTGTGCTTTTGACAGTATTGTGCAGTTTCCCCGTTTTAATTTTATGTTTATTTTATTTTAATGTGCCCAGAAGGTAGTAACTCTGCTAAATATCTCTGAATACCTGCCACATGTTGTCCGCTGATACAGGACTATAAGGCCCTTTACTAAGAATGAGGACCTGATATTCTGTCACTGCCATCGTTATTTAAAGAGTTCTTTGAGAAAATGTGCTCTCAGAAATAGCTGAAGTGTACTTGTGAGAGCTATTTTTTTCAGTTATGCAGTGGTAATTTTTGTTCATTGCTCTGCAGGTCTGATGAAAGAATCTTTAATCAAAAAGCTGAATTGGCAGTTTTTTTTTTTTTTTTAAATATATATGTTTTCATTAAAGAAAAGGTCACGCCACATTACACTTATGTAGTAAATGGAACATAGCTGAATACTTTACCATTACTCTATAGTTGTTAAATGCTTTCATTTTTACGTAGGGAACAGGATTCCTTTCAGGAACACTGTAAGGTGAGTGTTTATAAATGTTTACCCAAGGTTGTTTTAACACTAAAAGTCAGACTAGTGTTAGGGTATGTTTAATTTACATATAGTAAATATTGTCCGTACCAGGTGCTTCATAGGTCTCTGAGAACTGGATCTGTTCTTATACATGGAGGAATGCAAGATTTGATATGCTGCATCTCAAAGATGAATCTCTTGACAGACTGGAAGCCTTTTCTAAAATCAAGTATCTGGCAGTTTTTATTTTTTGCCAGTAATCCAGGAAAACTGGATCACTAGCAAGTTTCCTTAAGTTGACTGTTCTGAATATGAGCGGGAGATGAGGCTGGGGGTGAATGCAGTGATTCTTTTATAGAAAGTTACATTTGTTAGATGGTGCTAATTTTTATTTTTCCGTTTTCTAGGTTAAACAGCTTGCTTTAAAAATTTGTAAACTGTGTAGTTAAAGGGTACAGTTGGACACATTTAATATATAGCAACAATGGAAATGAGTGATTATATCTTCTTAACGGGAAAGTTTGAGAGATTTCTGGATGTGATAAGATGCAATCTTGAACTGATACCATGCTTCTGGACAAACCTGCCTCAGCTGTCAGTACCTTGGCACCTTTTCACTTTGGGTGTGGCAGCGTTAAGGTCCTTGCTTAGCTGAAGCTACCCTGGGGCGTAGTCTTTCTTTGTTGGCATGCAGCCTGTTCCTCTGTATTCTATATTGTTCTTCCTAAATATATAATGTTTGTCATTTTTGCTTCACCTGTCTTGCGAGCCCATCCTCTTGTGAACCTAGTGAGTGATGCAAAGTCGGACATTTTCCTTACGGTACACTTTCAGTTGACTGAGGTCTGAGTTGATACTGATTACAGCATATGCAAAAAGCTGCTAATGGCTAACACTGGGTCTTGGGCAGAATCTTTGTTCTTTTCGTTCAGTATTCAGTATTATTCCTTCAGGCTGATGCAAGCATTAAAAAAATGGGGAACCCTTAAACCATTTCACTGATCTAGGATATGAAAGTGCAAATCGTCAAAAGCAGAGTCTGGTCATCAGCTGATCGGGAATGACTGTGGTGTATATACACGAGTGGCGAATTTGCAGCCTCACAAACCTCACTGGAGCATGTGTGTTATCGTGATCAGAATGAGAAAGCTCCTTATTGGCCGAGAAACTGCTCTGTTTTTTGCTTTTTCGGTTTTGCAAAAATCATTCCAGCATAAGGGCATAGATATGTAGGCCTGCGTCTTTTTGCTTATTTGTCACTTTGTGTCTGGTCCTGGGTTTAAACTCTGGTTCTTTATCCATATTAGCTTTTGCTCGATTGAGAATGGGGGAAAGTATCAAAGCTTGGTGTAGTGTGACATTTTTGCTTTACTTGTCCGCTAAAATGTTGCTTCTTATCGTTTCTGTAACCTCCCTCCATTCTCTGCTCATTCTCACGGATAGTGGCCTATGTAGAGGAACTGCTCCCATTAAATCTTGGGCCTTCATAACTCTGAACTTGCTTTTCTTCAGTGATTTAAACTGCCAAATGGAGAAAAGTGTCTGCGGAGAAAGTAAACAAGCAGAAACAAGGTCATAAGCTTTGGAAAGTTGAAGGAAAAAAGGTCCTCTGTTTGACCTTCTTGAAGGCCTATATCTCTGTTTAGTAAACATGAAACCGTGTAATTTCTCTCTGGTTCTGAGACAGGTCAACATTCATTCTGTTTACTTCACCGTGAACTTATTCTGCAGCTTAAAACTGCCACCTAGAAGTGCCTTTTTGCCAGTCACTTTTGGCTGCAAGAAAGACTACTTTAGACATTTTATGAACCTAAGTACTTAATTTGTGTAATTCTCTAAGAATGATTTCTTACGTTTTCAATATGTTTTCCTTTGCTGAGGACATTTTCTGATAACCTCACGTTGTCCTCTATCTGCATGACAGCACATGACAGAATGGACATTTCTGCGAAGGCCACTGTATTCCTAAAACACCAGTAGTTGGTTTGCTTCCCCATTTAAGGCCTATTTTGTGTTCCTCGATTCTGTGGAAAACTTGTAATTAGAGGAAGTGTTTTCCCAAACAATTTTACCTTCAAGCAAGATGGGTAGCATTAGCTTATCCGCTAATCTAAATGTTGGTTAGCTAAACTCTTTACTGTAAGTATAGCAGCTCAAATAGCATTTCTCCTTCAGCTAAATTTATGTGTGAAAGACAATTAGATGGACTGAAGTATGTGGGATAAGAGCCCTAGCCTTGTGCGGGACAGCTTTGTAGTGATTGCACTAGAACAAAATTTTCTGTTATGGTGCATATTGGGTTTTCCCATCTCCTGTTTAAAACATGCAGCTCCTGATTTTAAATGCCACCTAGAACAATACATCACTGTTGTAATTTGTTTAGAAGTTTGCTCTATCGCACATCATTGCTTGAAATTCTACGTTTTGTATGTCTGTAACCTGAGTTTCATTTATGACTGCACACATTGCTATTATGAAAATTTAAATCCTATTATATATTATTTTAAATATCTACACAGTACTTGAATGAGTTGGACCTACCCAGTTCTTAAAATCAATTACATTTTTTGGTAGAACATCTTTGACGTCTTCTGTGTATCTAATGTCTTCTGAGACGTGTATATGGTTGTGTCTGAATTTCACTCCATTGTGGATTATGGTGACTTTGAGAGCTGATTGATTGCTAATTTTAGCCTCTGTTTTTGCTCCTGCTAAATATATATCAGTTACTGAAAAAGATAAAATTTTAAGTTATACAGATTTTCCTGAAAGGGTGTGGACCACTTCAAAGTTACATCCATTGTGATATATATATATTTCTTTCCGCTCAATTGTTAACATTGTTTACATTGTGCAAATTCCATTTGAACAGCTGGGCTTCTGTGCACTCGTCTAGTTCAGGTTCTCTGATCTCTATTTGTAGCTTATTGGGGGGGGGGCATGTCTTATAATTACTGAAGTACTTTTATGCACAGCAGTTGAAGTTATTCTCTGCTGATTACAATTAAACTGAAACTGCTACATCTACATGCTGTGCTCTTCCTATTAAATATTCTCAAAAGGGCTGCCTTACATAGTTGTATTTTGACTTCAAAATGTTAAACACAATGCCAGGAAGCCCTCTAATTGGCCTCCTATTTGTTTCATATTTATTTGTTTTATTTTTATGAGCGGATTTCACACACTGCTGTGTAGTCTAGCTTCTTGCGTAATGACCCCTTTACGGTGACCTCTTTGTAAAACCATTTAAGAGAATTCCTGCCCTGTTTGTGTTTTATGTCGGCGTGTTCTGTCGTGTTAAGGCTTGAAGTGTGATAAGGTTCCACACAAAACGGTGTGTGTTTCACATGTTCGGTGACATTTTAAATGGTTTGAAGCAAAGTCTGACTGAATTCCTGTGGACAATAAACCCCGTAACCCTGGCTTTGTCTTCAGAGCATGCTCCCTGGGGGGTGAGCAGGGCCCTGTCCTCATAGTACAGGCGTTTGTAAGCTGTAGTTTGCCATATGACCCTGTGCTTATGGCATCAGTCATTTGACCAGCCATTTGGTCACATGATGAATTAGCTCTGGGTGTGTCCACCATATATTAAAACATTCCCCTTTTTCCCTACTCTTCTGATTCATTGTCTCACACGCAAAGTATAAGCCTGCTTGACTGCACCATGAGCCCCCTCCCTCGGACACTGCAGTGGAGGGTAACAGGAGGACTTCTGCTCCTACTGAAGCTGAGAAGTGGTGTTTTTTTTTAACTTAAAGGATGTATACTGTTGTATGCTTAGCCTCAGTATTTAGCCATTAATGAAACCTAGATGTTTCACTAATATGTAGCGCACCTACTTGTGTGCAGGACAGAAATGTTTAAAGCTTCAGTTGTTCCTTGGATTTGCCCGTGTACCAGTTCACTGTACTTGATTTTGTTGTATCCTGTATGTTTTCATTGAGTTCTAGATCTGTGCAGGCTTGAATGGTGCTTTTGAAGGTGAGCCTTTTGAAGTAGCCCTGTTGGATCCTCTGTGAACTAGGCTCACTGTGAAGGACCACTGGAAATGGGCTGCATTTATTTTTTCTCGACTGTGTCTCGTTTTATGCACGGCACAGAGAAGCCCCCCACCCCCAAGAACATGAAAGAGACAGATTCTTCAGACCACAGTGAGGAATTCCTCTCTCTCTCTCTGTTCAAGGTCCTCTTGCATAATGACCTCTTTCAAAACAAACATTGGTTTGTTGAAACGCTGCTACCCCACCCCCCCCTAAATTAAAAGTGCATTTTTGGATTTTAAGTCTGGTACATTTTTAGGTGCGCACATGCATGATCTTTTCTCAGCTGTTTAAATCCCTGCTTGCTCCATGTCTTCTTGGTGAGCTTCTTGTGTCGACCAGGAGGAGTTGCCATTCATCTCTGTGGAGAATCAGGGCCGTGTCCACCAGCCCCCTGCCGTTTACTGTGGTGGCTGTGTGAATACTCTCCTGCCTTTCTCTCCTCTCCTGGAGCATAAACAGTCCTCTCCTCTGCCGTCGAACTGAAACCTCCCAAATTCAGGCTGTGACGAGTGGGTGGAAATCTGTGGGTTAAGTGGACGCACTTCAGAAGGGTGCAATCAATACAGTTTGGCGTGTGGAACAACAGGAGCATGAACTTGTTTTATGGGTACAGGAACTCTACTGGAGGGACATGGGGAGAATACTGGAATAAACTGGATTTTTATGGACGCAGGTTCTTTTAAGAGCTATGAGAACATTTAGCCTAAACGGTGTTTTGGGTCCTCTTGTCTTCATGTGAAACTGTTTAACAGTGTATTAAGCTGTACATGAATAGCATATACATTATTATCCTGTTACTGATATTTATCACACTAATACTTGACCAAAACACTGTATTATGAGTTCATCATGGGAAACATTCAATATGATGTCCAATCTGTTGCTTTTACTGTTTTCTCCCTTGTGTCAATGGTTAATTTTAAGGTTCCTGCACTGAACAGTGTGTGATCTTTAAAATGAAACTTAACCTCAACGATGAAATCAGTGTAGCATTTGAATTGTAATTATAACCCTTCTGACGTTATTGTGGCCACGCATGTCTCACTTCTACCAGCTGTGTATCATAAAGGTGTGTCACTTGATAAATAGCCCGTGTGTGTAAATAATGCAAGTGAATGCATGTGTTTAATCTACTACTGCCGTGACCAAATGATTTTTCTCATGCGTGTCGGGGGACTGGCACGGAAGTGCCAGCGTCCAGGATGTGAATTCCGCTCTGCCGCCCTGGTTGTTGACTTCAAGGTCTCATCTTCTCATTCTTCCAGGAATTGACACTAGCAGAAGGGAGTCGTGTGATAGAGTCCTGGAAGAACCCACCCTCAGATGTCTATATGCAGTATTTTTTCTTCAACGTGACCAACCCCGAAGTCTTCCTGGCTGGGGGCAAAGCAGCGGTGACCCAGATTGGGCCATACACTTACAGGTAGGACAGGTGGAGCACGGGCTCTTGGGTCCAATGTGTACATGAGGCCAGCTTAGATGTGTACCTACAGCAGGGCGTGGTGCGTGTTGCAAGGGTGTAATCAGCCTCTGTTACGGCTGTCGTCAGCAGCTGCTGGTGAAGATTTTTTTTTTTTTTTTTTTTTTTTATATAAAAACAAGAGAGATAAAATCTGGATATGGTCAAACTAGGCACTAGGATTACATATTGGATCTTAAATTAAGTGTGTTAAATCCATTTGTAGTGTTAATCTGTAGCGAGTGTATCCTCCTGGAGTGAGGTTGACCCACCATAATTCCATAAAAGCCAACTAAAACATACAAATCTGATGAGGCTTATAAACAGGATTTTATGGACACGCTTCTTTATCCCAGGGGTGCTCAATGATTTTTTGCCCGAGATCCAAATTCCATCAACAACACAAAGGACCACTGCCCCAATAACAATTTCTGGGTAAATTTTGCCAACTGGGACATTGTGTGTTGAGGAGGCTGCCATTTCAGTGCTCCTGGTTCATACTTTAAAATGTGGGTGGGTGTAATGAGCTGCCGTTACTAAGTCCGGTCAGCCTTAAAGTGAGAGCAGTCCCCTGTCATGCTATGATAGCCCAAGTCCCCTGTGCAGGAGTGAGACGGACCATGTCCCCCCGGCCAGTCCAGAAAACATGTGTAGTGTGGTGAAGTTCTTCCTTTTTTAAATAAGTATCTCCTTGTTTTAAAATTGGGATTTCGTCTTGTCCTGACCATCACTATCCTCCAGGGAGTACCGACCCCGAGAGAACATGACATACCTGGAGAATGGCACCAAGCTCTTTGCTGTGAACCCCAAAAGTTTTGTGCTCGTACCGGAGATGTCTTCTGGGGATCCAGAGGTGGACCTTGTAAGGACCATCAACATCCCATTTGTGGTGAGTGGAGGGGATGCTTCTTCAGGGAGATGTCAGTAGCTCTCTGCGGGAAAGGCTGCTTAGTTAATGGGAAAAGGCTGCTTAATTAATGGAAAAAGTGGCTCACAAAGCACATAGAAAATGACAATGATTCGGGGGGGGGGGGGGGGGGGGGGGGGGGGGGGGGGGG
>JAABNX020000046.1:10331978-10349347 GCA_015163995.2 Mormyrus lacerda | reverse complement strand
AAATTTAAAATTTTTAACCCCCCCCCCCCCCCCCCCCATCAGGCGGTAATAAACGAGATGAAGACCTATAACTTCATGGTCCGCACCTTTATGTCCCTGTGGATTAAAAGCATGGGTGTGGAGCTCTTCATCACACGCACAGTCCATGAGATGCTCTGGGGCTTCAAAGACCCGCTGATGTCCAAACTCCATAGCCTGAAGCCAGAAGTGGATGAGTACTTTGGCCTCATGTACAAGGTGAGCCCTGCTCTAGACCCTGAAGCCATGCCCAGAGTTCAGGGACCGCTAATATTTGCCCTTGCGCCAGTGCTTGGTTCGTTTGCATTTTCAGGTGATCGAGCATCAGCGGATTAAGTCAACTGTGAGTGGTTGGCGGGGTTCTCTGTATTTAGTCAGTGAGGCTTATGGAGAAGAAGCTCAGCCAGCAGATGTAGCAGTAGTATTGTCAAAATGAGTAAAACCTGCAGCGGCACCCCCTACCTAAACTATGTAAGCAGCTTTTTAAATGTATGATTTAGTTGTCCCTGATTGCAGAACACAGAACAGATTAATGGGTGAAAGGACAGCCAAAATAAACAGGATGGAGTGGATGGAACAAAAGTTATCTGAGGACAAAAAGGTTACGCTACAGTGTCAAGTTGTCACGGCCAGTTGTCCTTTTTAATGGCCTTGCATTTCAGACGTGCAGATCTCTTGTCCTCTATTCTGTGCCCATTTTGTAAATAAGGTAACCCTCCTGTGAGTCTTCCGTTTATGGTCACACCATCTACACTTTGTAGGACATTGATGGGAAGCTACCCAAGTCTGTCAGCAGTTGTCATGTGGCATGCATGTGATTCAAAACCACAGGTCTGAGTTTATATAGGGACACAGCTCAGGGCTTCCCATGAACTGCTCACTGCCAGTGGCTTTCTAAGTTCCAGCCAAAGTCGAGTCTCTAGTGCTCTCAACAAGCACTATATGCAGGCTCTGTCCTGGTGATCACATGGGGTTTCTCTTTGAGTGGCGAAATCATGTTAACGTGATGGGACAAGTGATTCTTAGCGGAAATATGTACGTGCTAGGGAAGTGATATAGATCACTTTGTGGGACTCATTGCATTTGTTAAAATAATTTTGGTAGTGTTGTGTGTTTTTTTTTTTTTTTTTTTGTTTTGCTTGTTTTTTCGGAGGCTTAAATGACTATTGGATACTTTGAGTGAAATCTATAACAGATCAGTGCCTTTCTTTTTCATAGAAAAATGGAACTCACGAAGGAGAGTTTGTGTTTCTGACGGGTGAGCAGAACTACTTGGACTACGGCAAAATTGACACATGGAATGGTCTCAGGTAGGATGGTGCTGTCACCCCGTGATACAATTTACGTGTGTGTACGGTGGCTGACCTTCAGCCGACATGTTCCTGCAGTTTATTGCTCTTGTAGACCCTGCTCACTTTGTCCACCGTGGCCTTGTGATTTTGCAACTTGTTACACCCCTTTGTGCGTCTGTGGGGAAGCATAGGAAATGTCACTGGCAAACTGGCAGGGTCACTGCAAGCATCTGGGTTTTTTTTTTTTTTTTGTCATCTCCCTTAAGTAACCGGGCATATGCCTTGTGTGTCTGACCTTGGATTGGGTCCAGTCTTGGGACTCTGCTGTGTTTTTCGGACTCTGAGCTTGCCATGCCTTTTGGCAAACATTGGGAAATTGACCGATTTTTGTGAAAAGGTTTCAAAGGTTTTTCTTTCCAGTTGTTAGTGTTGACCCTAACCTTTTACCCAGTTTTCCCCACTCTGTTAATAGTAAATTATAATATATTTAAATTCATATAAATGTCATGAATTGTTGAGCGTTTTAGCAGTCTTTCACTATTAGTGCCGTGTGTGAATGCTTCAGAACAAACTGTAGCGTGTCGTTCTTAAATGTTGTCTTTAATGGTTTTTTCCACACAGTAAGATGACATGGTGGTCATCCATCCAGAGTAACATGATCAATGGTACTGATGGTAGTGCGTTCCACCCCCTCCTTTCCAAGAACGAGCTGCTGTACATCTTTGCTGCTGACCTCTGTAGGTAGGTCTACCTATTACTGGTTGCAGGTAGCCCCTCTGCCCCTTGCCACAATGTTCAAGACTCAGTCTATATCACTGGATGGGTGTGTGAATGATCATGGTAATTAGGCCGGGAAGTGTAAACATGAAGGGCTGGTACACAAATATTTCCTTTCCACCTTAAATCATAAATTGAAGGAAAAAGAAGCAATTACTTTTTTATTGTAACTAATATAGATCAGTGGTACAAGGTCGGTTTTGTCTCTTGGCTGCACTTTTAGTTTTCCGGTCCCTGTTTTCTAACTCGGTCTTCTGGCGTTTCCTGAGCGGTTCCACAATGGCAGGAATTTCTTTAGAGACGTATATCTATTATTTAAAAATTGTCTTGGAATATCCAAATAATAGTCTTTGTTTCCCTACTTATGCACTAACAAAGCACAACCCTGCACTGACCTTGTTCTTAGGATTGTGACACTGGAGATCTCTTCCCTTCTTGCACTGTCTCAAGGTCATAGTGTAATCCAGGAAATTCCTCTGGTTTCCAATGGCACTCCATGTTTCTGGAGGTCGGCTTGTAGCCTTGCATGTCCCTGTATCTAATTGCTTGACTGATTTTTCTCAAGTAAGACACGTTAACCTGAACTTATGTAAACAAGTGACGCACTCTATTTAAGGGTACTACAGCAGACCGCCAACCCCAAGAGTTTAACCAGCAGTTTGCTCTCATGAACTTTCACAGCCAATATTTGTTTCCACTTTATTAGACCAGAATGTTCATGCCGTTCAGATGAAGCTCACCTCCATGCTGTTAAGTAATCTGGAAAACCACCAAGTCATATTCAGGGTAAAAACAAGAGGTTCATGGTTTTAAGGAACCTAGGAAACTGGCTTTAGCAGCAGATGTCAGTTTTCCAGGAGACATGCCGTTGTACATCTTGGATGAGACCCTTCACTTTAGTTGCTCTGGTAAAAATGAAAGCTCTTTGCATGTGTTGTACTTGGAGACTGATCTATGTCGGTCCATCTTGCGCCTAGGTCCATCCACCTGGGCTATGTGGAGGATGTGATTGTTGAGGGCATCCCAGCCTACCGCTTTGCTCCTCCGATGGACGTGCTGGCCAGTCCCCAGGACAATCCCGCCAACGCCGGCTTCTGCGTACCTGCAAATGACTGTCTGAGCAGGGGGGTGCTGAAAGTCAGTGTGTGCCGAGAAGGTAGGCCCCCCACCGCCCACCTGCAGGCCCGCTTCACCTGCCAGAGGATGACATTCTGTGTGTGCTGTATACAGCAGAAACCTATTGTCCTGTAGGCTTGAGCTAGCTGAGGGGGCTGGTATTCAGCTAGCCTACTGGTGCCAAAACCATTGCCGGTGTATCTACTGGCACTGTGTTCGGCCACCAGGCATTGGTTCCTTGCAGCAAAATAGCACAGTTTCAGGTTCCTTTTTTGCTGTGAACATGGGACACGTTCATAAATGTTTCTCTTAGACTTTGGTGTTTTTGAAAGTAAGACTTCATCTGCTGATTTGAACGGCAATGGAAACAGGTGCTCAGGGGAAGCCCCTGGTGAGGAGTCTTGAAGACCCAGCTACTTACAAGTCTCAGCATGTTGGCTTGTGCACGTATTAACAGGATGATCTGTAATTCCTGTTGGGTTTGGTTTGAGTCAGTTAACCCCTCTCTCCCCCCCCCCCCCACATCTTTAGGTGCTCCTATCGTCGTCTCGTTCCCACATTTCTACCAGGCGGACCAGAAGTACATTGATGCCATTGAAGGCATGAGGCCGTCAAAGGAGGCTCATGAGACCTACTTGGACCTTAACCCGGTATGAGCTAAATCAGGAGTGAAATGGTTCCTGTTTTAAGGCAGAGAGTGAGCTATATGATGGAGGCTTTGGCGTGTTGGTAGTTTGCATTACTTTTGGAAATGCCTTTCCGACTGCATATTCGCTACTTCACTTCAGGGCAACACATGGAAAGAAACCTAAATAGGAACTTTAGAACAATCTTGCTATCTTGTGCCACCTAGTGTGGATTTCTAGAATTTAAGTCTTTTTTTTTTTTCTTCCCTGAAGTAGTTTTATTTAGAAATTAAGATGCTAGTAGTTTTCCCATAGGCCTCACATAGCGGCCTTGCTAACTGCTTAGTGCCGATTTTCCTCTATTCAATGAGTCTAACATCAGGATTTTGGCCACCCACAATCACAAAGCATTTATGCATTGTGAAGAAAATGCCCCACTCAAAATGCCGATAAATGTTTCATACCAGGTTATAATTTGTGTTGCCATAAGAAATGTGCACAGATGTCAAGGAACATGGACAATGAAGGCTCGCGCTCTCTCTCTCTCCCCCCCCCCCCCCCCAGACCACTGGTATACCTGTTCGTGCCTGTAAAAGAGCACAGCTAAATGTCTTGCTGAACAGAGTCAGTGGCTTTCCGTAAGTACCTCACTCTTTCCAGGTCCACATCAGCGTCGCACTGTTCTGTCTTGCTTGTTTAAGCTTCTGTTCCTCCTTGTGCGCCTATAGCATCGGTCTTTCTTTGGCTTTCAGGTCAACCAGAAACCTGACTCAGACCATTTTCCCCATCATGTTTGTTAATGAGGTAAGCAACTACAAACGAAACAGCCTTTTTTCAGGATCTTGTTAAGTCTTTGTAGTTTAGTAATACAAGCAGCAAACCTCATAATGGCTTAAGGCCTAAAACTGTCAGTCGTATAATTTTATTCCCTAATTGGAACATGATTTTTTTTTTACATTAACATACGGTGTTATGGACACATTTCACAGAAATAACCACGAATGTTGAAAAATTTACGCAAAAATGTGTTTTGAAAGTCTGCATAAACTTCAATCTTCCTATCAAATCTTTTAATATAAGACCAGTGAACAGGATATTTTTGGGTTGTGAGGTGTCTTGTTGGCATATGTTTTTCAGTTTGAGTTCATGCATATTTAACAATCTGTTCTCTTCATTTGATTTGTTTGCCAGTCGTTTGTGATCGACCAAAACTCAGCAGGCCAGATGAGGGCCCTTCTGACGGTGGTGACTGTTGTCTCCAACTTCCCGCTCTTTATCGTGGGATTGGGTGCTATCCTCCTGGTAGTCTTCGTCATCCTCATCTGCAGGTCCCGTCAGAAGAGGGTGAGCCCCAGATCTAAGATTTGTTTTTGAGGACTACCTGGACTAGATCTCAACGTACCAGGCTGGAAGTTGGCTAGAAGGGCATATGGGTTGTGTATTGATTCTGAATTGGGTCGGGCTGCTTGGCATAAAATCAGTGCAAACACGTGAGCTGAGAGGCGCAGTTGAGGGAGCAATGATATTGGCACCATGCCTGTTTCCTAGCATGTATGGGCTGTGGAGAGCATGATGATCGTCACACACGATGTGGGGGATGGGGATTTCAGGCTCAAGCGGCAAAGACAGCGTCCTAAAAACAGGGCAGTGGGTGGTGCAGGGTTAAAGGTGCGATCTTGACGCAAAGGTTTCTGGTTCATGTTCCAGGAGATGCCCTACAGTAGTATTCTTGATTACTTAACCTGAATTTCTCTAGCAGAATGCCAAGATCTAGATAAGATTGTTTAAAGTCCATTTAGATAAGTATTACACAGGTAGCTAATTTTTAAATGATCTATGTTTTTGTGATTTGCTTGGATGCAGGCCCACCATGTCAGGGGCACAAGTGGGGAAATTATCCCAGACTGTAGGAGGGGTCAAATGTCATGGGGATCTAGTTGAAGTATTTTGTCCCAAGCCCAGGAATTATGTGCAGCAGCCCTGCCTGGATGACTGCCTAGCTAGTCTGAACACATTGCGCAGTGAAATGTTATTTCAGCAGCATAAATATTGGGTAGCTCAGCACGATGGCACAAGACTCATAATGTACATGTTTAACTGATACTCGGTTCATTGACATTCAGTGTTTCTTCTGTCATGTGATTTTGAAACCCTCTATTTTCTAACATACTTAACCTTCATTCATAGTGTTGTAGTATTGAAGTCCAGTCTTGGTCTAGACCACTTTGTCCACTCAATCAGTCTTGTTTGGAGTCGAAAACATCTATTCTTGGTCTTGAATCCATTTTGGACTAAAACGTCTATGGTTCGGGCTTGCGGTAGTGGATGTTTGTTTTTCAAACTTTCTAACTTCTGCCACTCCTTGAAATAACGATGCACGCTACAAAAAATTAATACAATTAATAAAATAACGCATGTAGCCATCCTGGGGGCGTAAATCTCATGGGTTGTCGTGTGCCCAAACTCACAAAATGACTTCACACTCTATAGTGGACATGAAAAGCAGGTATCATCATCATCACCATCATCATCACCACCTTGTATACATTACATTATCAGCTTTACAATTGACTGGTTTCACTACTACAAAAAATACCACAAATTATTTTATTTATTTTCCTATCCAGATTGGTTTTAAAGCGGCTTATAAAAGATAGAGGTGGAAATAAGCTTAAATTTTGGCTCAAACATTTAAGGCCATTAAGCAAATCATGCAAAACTCTGCTGCAATGACAAGGTGTGTACAGACATAAACCATATGGGACCCTAATTACAGTGTGTGCATTTCAAATAAATAGCTAGTAGATATCCCACTGATTTTAACACATCTTTCACCCTGATTAGTGGCTCACATGAAAATTTGAACAGGTTAGCAGTAATATAGTCTTAGGTATTTATGATAGGACAGAAACATTAGTCCTTCTTTTATTAAAATGTATCTCATGACAATGTTTACGACCAAGCTTGCATAATACACTATTTTTTGAATGATTATCACCACCACTGATAATAATCATAAATGGTCATAAAATGAAACCATGGTCCAGAATATGAAATTTCCCTGGTCCCGCCTCCCTCACAGCCTTGTTCTTGATGCAGACTTGATATAGGTGGACTCATCTCTAGCACTATTCATCTCCCTTCAGGAGTGGGGTTTTATCAGTTAGAATAAGTCGGTGCTTAAGCTTTGGTCAGTGTCACGGGCTCAGCCAGTATGCACAACTAACCTCTTTGTTTTCTGTGCATCATGATTTAATCCTTTTTTTTTGTTCCCTCTTTTTGTTCAGAACGCAGTGAAACGTATTGAGTTTTCCGAGGCTTTTCGTTCTTTTCCTGTAAGTCTTTTATTTCTTTGAAAGTTTCTTTACTCGCCATTCATTTGCCCTCATTTCTAATTGACCATTTTCATATTTAACTGAATCACCAAGTTTAATCTGTTTCAGCTTTTTCCATTTTAACTTAATCCTCTGTTATATTTATTGAAGTTGAGTTTATTTATTATTATTTTATTATTATTATTATTATTATGTAGTAATTATTATTATTATTATTATTATTATTATTATTATTATTATTATTGACTTAATTTTGTTTGGGGACATTATTATTTTTGTGGTGCACATGAACAGTCCGGAAGCCTAACTTGGTGCTCTTCCTGCAGAATGCGAAGGAAGACACGGCTTACACTCAAGTCAGCTCAAAGCCCGACGAGCAGCGGGACGGTCATGTCACCGTCGCAAGCCAGTCCCTGCGCAACGGCTCCTACATTACCATGTCGCAGGTGGAGACGCCCGAGTGCTGATGGAGATGGAGTCTGGGGGTGGGCTGGGGGTGGGACATGGGTTTTCTATCATTTCAAGAGGCAATGGTGTAGTTTGGGGATGAGGGTGGGGCGGAGGGGGAAGCTCCCGTAAATGCTGTCAGTCACGATGCTGCCCAGTCGTGTGACGTCACTGACCGCTGGTCCCTTGTGCCAGGCTGTGCATGGCCACTACCTGCTGTTTGGCTAACAGCACTCTGTGATCGACGATGCCTTAGACTGAGACACCTCCCCTCCTCTACACACACGCATACAAACACGCACGCACACACACACACGCGCGCGCGCGCACGTACCTCCTCCCCGCGTCACAGACGGCGGCAAGTCGCCCTGATCCCACATCAGCTGGCGACATCAACACCTGCACCGGACTGGATCCTCAGAGCCCTGACGCTCACGGTGGCAGCCCAGTGAACGGAAGCTCTCATCTCAACGGAGGTTCCGCTGGTGAAACTGTGTGGATGTCATGTAGGGTTCAGCATGAAATGGCAAACACCCTTTTATAGCTATCTAATTTCCATGAAACAGTGTCCATTCATGTGTTACAACCAAGGGGAACTGGATTAAGTAGCGTGCCCATTCTAGCAGTGCAAGTCTGGGAACCAATCGCACTTGTAATTTCTGACGCAAACGTCTTTTCGCTACTTGCCCTTAAATTGTCTCTTGCACTATGCCTGTTGAGAGCTTTCCCCATCTGAATTCGCAAGCTTGTATAAAGCCTTTTGGCAAACCTATGTCAAATTGCGACTCTTGGCTGATGATGATGATGACGGCGATTAAAACGTAGCATCGTTGCGGCCATGCACATGCTGTGTGGTTCTGTGCGGCGCGCCGGTGGCCTCTAGCGGTTAGCGTGGGTACTGCACAGTCCAGTCTCGCAGCTGCATGACTGAATCAGACGTGATTTCTGACCTGAATAGAAACAGGCATGAAGCTAGAGACTCCTTTTTTGATCTTGGTTCTTCTGCCACGGTGACATTTTAAGCTGAAGTTCTATTGTTTCTATAAATGGAATCAGTGCCCAAACATTGTTTAAAAGTTACTGAACTTGTCTGTTCTGTGCTCATTGTCAGAGCACAAAAGGGTCAGTGCATTTATTGGGTTCTACATTTATTTGGGTGCCACATTTCAGGGATGCGATTCCAAGTAGATAAAAGCATTTTGGATTATTTTTGCTTCACTAATTTTCATACCTACTTTTGCTGCTAGTCTCTTCACCCTCTGGACAAGCTGCTGCACGGTGCAGTCTAGTCAGTCTGTATGCTTAGCAGAAACCCCCTTTGATTTACTCTTGATCTATAGTCTGGGTCTCTCCTATATCCATGATATTAATTTGCTTGGGGGGACAAACAAGCACAAAACTAACAGGGAAAGATGCTTGCTGCTGTTTAGGAAATGGAGGCCATTAATGAAGCCAGTTGTGATAAAACACCGTTTTTTTTTTTGTTTTTTTTTTTTAATGTTGTGAGGGTGTTCTGGGGATAGGAGAGGACCAGTGCTGTGATGTTCTTCCTTACTCTAAGGAGTTTTAGCTGATGTGGGGAAGCCTGATTGGCCAGCAGCCTTCACTTAAAGTCACTACACCCTGAGCCCAGCCAGCTGTGGCCTTGCCTAATAGCATAACCATGGTTATTTGGTGCGCTATATCCTCAGTGACTTGAATTGTTGGAGTGGGTGGAAGAACACCCTGGCCCAAAGATAACGGAGAGCCAGTTCTGAGCCACCAGCCCGTTTTGGGCTGACCACTCCCCTAATCCCTGACCTTTTGGTTCTGATCCCCTAGTCTTCTCCCTGGGCTTGACCAAAGAGGACTCAGAGGTGGGGTTTAGCTTTTGTTTACTCTATGGTCCGAGGATCCACCTTAGGCTTGGCGTGCAGATGCGCCCTCTAGTGTTTACATCATTTTATCACAAATGGCTTCCACTGCTAACAGAATGGGTTATAGGTCAAGAACTAGTTAGTGGTTTTTTTTTTTTGTTTTTTTTTATAAGGCATATGAAGTCTGTATTGCTTTTACTACACAAAGTATTTGGTTAAAGCATATATTGCCATAATATGTACTAAAACACTCAGTATTACAAAGCAATTTAAGCAATACAAAATGTAAAACATTTTATAACGATGTTTTGTAATTTGAGCAGATTTTTTTTTTTTTTTTTTTTTTTGTTAATTCTTTGTTTTTCAGTGTAAATGTATTCTGTGCCTGGGACTTGCACAGGGCTGAAATACCTGGTCTCCAATCGGATTCAGCATGCCAGGATACACCACAATCAGAGTAACCTTTTTGTGCAGACAGACCCAGCACAGTGGTGCTTCTGTTGGACCCTAAAGCATATTTCTGTGGAGGGATGCATCTTTACAGTGTCTGCTTTTTCCTAGGAGAAGTAACTTGTCAGTTTGGGTCACAGTGTCCTATGGGATTGGTTTACCCCCTGGGCAGCTGCAGCCTCTGAGGGTTAAAGTTATAGATCACCATGCCATTAAAAAGTACATCAGATATACTTAAGGGAGCGGACAACTATTTTAAGTATTGTTTGTCACACAACCCAAATTGTAAAAGACCCTTATCTGTTCTCTGATTGTGGGCTTTTGGTGCCAGTGTGTTTTTGGGAAGCCATTAAAACTGGAAAGGGGGAGTCCTGACCATTGGAATTGGTCTGAGTGTAAATAAAATATTCAGGTGGTGCACCCAGGTTGTTTGGGAACAAACAGAGAATGAAGCTCTTTCTTGGGCGGAACTTTAGTGCCAAACCAAGCACCCATGTACATCAGTTGGCTGTATGCATATTACAGTAGCCACTAACACGTCACTTTGTCTTACTGCATGCCAGCCTTCTGATCGGATAAGAAATGTCAACATCAATAGCATTTTGTTTCCTTTGAGAAATGTCTACTGCTGCTGAATTGACAATCTCTTCATGTCATTGGGTGCAAAATCCTCATTTTCTTCTCCCTTTTTGTTTTTGATATTTACACTGCACAAATGTTTCTACAATGCCTTTGTAAGCATTTTTAGTGTATTTACATGAAATAAAAGCAAATGTTTAAGTTGATACCATCTGAGATTTGGTTAATTCTGTTTGTTACAATGGGGTGTTGTTCATATATGAGATTTTTGAGACTTTTAATCCCTTGTGTTTGTGGCAGAGTTGTACTCCCATGTCAGTATATACTATATAAGACTGCCAATATAATGTAAATATTTTATTGCACTTTTTGGTTATTTGGGGAAATCTGTATGTGCAGGTACTTAACTGTTGTTTTAAGTCTCCTTTAATAATTTAAATCTTGAATTGTGTTAGTTTTCGTTACCTAAAGGGTTATACTATCACCTGCACACACATTGCCTGTCTCCAGCCCGATTTACCTTTGAACGAATTGAATCGCCATTGGTTCCTCAGCAGAGGGCTGTAACTGTCCATTTAAAAATCATTCCACCGTCACACGAATGCTGAAGTATCCCAGGAATCTGCAGAAGAAAGATATTTTAAGAAATTAAATATGTAAATGAGCTTTTACCTTATATGGTAATAGATAAAAGCTTAACTAGCACTCAAAAGTATCATTACTAGTTCTGCAGTAGATTTGTACAATTTCATTTAATTTAGTTTCTGTTGTAGGTTTAATTATTAAAGATTTTAAATTTTGAAACGGTATTTAAATCAACCCACCACACAAACACACCCTTTATGCCTCATATGTAGTCAAGACGGTGCCCATAGCCTCCTGTGGGAATAGCTGCAGGTGTGTCCTACGGTCAAAAATTGCATAATGGCAAATTGAGTGCCGCTGTGATAAGGATGAGTTCAGCATGTAGGCTGCTTTCCTTAGGTGTTTTCACCTGTAGGTTGTATGTTCAAACCCAGCTGTTGTGCCACTGAGTTCTTAATCCAAAGTACTTGACTACACACCCTGGCATATGAATTTGTAAAAGTACAACATATTTATCAGAATAATGGCTGATTTCAAAACCTGTCCTCTGAACAAGCTCTATTAGCTTTGTCAGTCTTAAAGGACGACCATTGTCTGCCAGAAACATTCAGTGTAAGGAATATATCTGTCAGTTGTGACCTATGGGAGACTTATTTTAACTTGTTACTGTGGCAGTCAGCTATTTATCCTGTTCAGTCTTTCATCCAATACGTTAAGGTGAATTTACTGTGAATATGAGGCCCTTTCCCAGAAAGGGTATGATTTTATTCTTGAATTTTAACTTTTACACTTAACTTTAAATGTATGCATATATCAGGGTTTTTGGTTATTGAGTACTCATCGCTGGATACTGTGATCTCTCACTTCCAACATATTCCATTATTCATTTGATGTCTGTTACAGAACACACACCATTAAAGTGCAGTGGTGACTCATTGTCTTCCTTGACTCTATTAACAAATTGATGCTTTTCCCTGTTAAGGGCTTACATCTCGTTTCCAGCATATCTTACCCCACCCCCCCATCCTTATTATGTTAAGTAGCCCCAATCAAGGACAAGCTTAAAACAGATAAAGGCACGTTTTCGTTTAGAGAGTTGTTTAGATTACGTTATTTTATGTTATCAGCTTATATAGCTTTAGTCAGATTTATACTAAAATATGTTTAGCATTGAGGACAAAGCAGGTGATTTTTGGAATATAAGTTTTACATATTCAGCTTGTTATTCCTTTTTGAAAACATTGTACTGCCAAACCGTGATGGGTAAAATGGATCTAGGTAAATCAGTTTATATACAAAAGCAATTAAATGTATTAGTTTAGTCTGCCGTGTTATCCAGAGTGACACAGTTGATGAGTACAATTGTGAATGATTTAGGAAGGTAATAGACTTCTATCAATCAGCAACGCTGTGTTAGTTATTCTTGTTCCAAACCTGGTTCTCAAACTTGATCATATGCAAGTTAAATCAAAACAACAATTTAGTTTAGATTTCATCTGGAACATAAGCATGCTGAGAGGTCTTCAAGGGTAAGGTTTTAAAACCACTGGCTTACTTATGCATAACACGGACAGTAATTAAACCCTTACAACCAGCAAGTACATAAATCAGAAATGTACTATTTCAGTATAAGTTGTAATAATTTCAACCATAACAGAGTGAAAGCTCTATCGAACAGGTCGTTGTAGCTTGTAAATGGGATACCTGACTGAATGATATTAAGATGTAACATTCAGTCACCCTGTGAAATGGGAGTTTGACTCAATTGGCTCTGCTTCTTTGGTCATCTAAGTTTAAGTTCCCATATTAGCCATCTCTATCCACACAGGACACCGTTTATCTAATCCACTACAACGGTCCTCCTAACATTTCCAGCTGTGTGAAAAGCTTACGGTGTGTTTTCTGTGGCTCTGAAGTAAGTTAAAGGTGCATTATTACACATCACTGGGCTCTGAAATGGCCTTCACATCTGTTCATCCGAAACACTCTATAGAGTTCACCCTGGTTATGCAATATATTTAATTATATTTACTATATATATACTTCTCACAGTGTACCTACTATATACCTGTTTGAATGCCACGTTTTAACTTTTATTTCCTTCAATGCATTCTTGGTGAATGTTGACAAATGACTACGTCAAAATAAAGGCCAAATCGGACGGACTAAACAGGCCAGGTTTCAATGGCTCTTTTTGACCTAAAGAAAGGTCATGACAGGGTGACCAGTTTTAGTCCAAAAAATAACGTCCCATGCATGTGCTGGGTGGGATATAATAATTGTACGGTAGCCAGGTCTGCTTTTCTATATGGCTATATAGACGTGTGTAGCCCTCTGCATTTCCAGATGGAGTAGTGCTGCCTTTGAGATGCAGTGCCTGAGCATTCTGGGAGTTTACTGGTCCTCAGCACCTCTTAGCTGTGATGCCTGCAGCCTATAAACCAATTACTGCAGGGAGGCTTGGCTGCAGGCCACAGATGTTACCTGATGTGACCCACAGGAATAAGGACAAAGTACTGGGGCTCGTGTGGGTTTACTGTGGGCCATTGTGGGCAGGGCAAACCCAGACTAATCCCAATTGCGATTCCGCAGCAGTTTTGCCCTTTGGGGTCCCCCACAGTTGAGTTTGTCCACAGAAAACCCACACAGGCTCCCTGTGGGAAATCTCACACTAACTAGCTAATATGCTACTCAGTTCAGCTTTGTACAGCCACACGGTATACTAGGGATTCTTCTTGTCAGCCTTCGTTCTTGATGAATGGAATTCTTGCAACATAATGCACCATGTGCCTCTGTGTCTAAGTATGGCATCGATTAAAGGTCAAAAAACATTTTTATCCCCAAATGATGTTTTTGTGCTTGCGGGATGATTTTCGCAAGTTTAAATTTGATTTGTGCAAATAGGCAATTCACACACCCGGGCCCCATAGTGTTGGGCTCACTTGTACCCCACATTTCACGTCAGTAATGGTGCCCACAGAGGGGCGTGTTTGCTGGGCTGGCAGTCTCTTGGGGCCAATGAAGATGTTTAGCACGTTGAGGATGTCATATTGCAGTATGACATGTTTGGAGCAATGCAAACCTGGGCAGTACAGAATGATAAATAATACAAATATAATCATTTACATTTATTCATTTGGCAGATGCTTTTATCCAAAATAATTTATAACAAGGTGATGGAAACCCAGCCTCCCTTGTGTCGGATGTCATCAGTCACATTATATTGCATAATAAAAGCAGGCTGGACTCTGAGCCTTGAGTCATGGGGCATCAGAAGTTCTTTTCATCAAAACGGGAAGATGCGGACGGAATCGATCCAGCATGCCGACATTGCCATCTCTGGTATTCATTACTAACTTGTAATGAAACTATGAAGTATTCTCTCGTTTTAATTTCCTTAACGCTGGCTGCGTGTGGTTATGCAGACTTTGCGCCACCGATCGTTAAAGTCAGTTTGGACGTGCCACCTAAAGAAAGATGGGCACCGTTGACGAAAGTGATTGACGTGAGCTATTTCCGAAAGATTGCGCCTCTGGTCATTGAGTAAGTACCCAAAGTCCATCAGAAAAACTTCATTCTTTCATTTTCTAACCCACTTTATCCTATTGGGTCACCAGTGCCTATCCTGGACCCAATGGGCACAAGGAAACAACCCTGGACAGGGGGGCCAGCCCATCGCAGGGCACACTCACACACTGTTACCGTTCTCTCACACATGCACACCTACGGGCAATTTACAAACTCCAATTAGCCTCAACATGTCTTTGGACTGCAGGGGGGAACCGGAGTACCTGGAGGAAACCCCACGACGACACAGGGAGAACATGCAAACTCCACACACGTGTAACCCAAGCAGAGACTGGAACCCTGGTCCCAGCGGTGTGGGGCAACAGTGCTAACCACTGCACCACCAGGTTGCTCTTCAGAAAAAAAACTTAGCAAAATCAAATCTGATTATACTGTGTGTAAAAGTCACTTGATGTCGCTTTAGCTTTTGTGTATTCTGCTCACATGACTACGTTACATTCTTCGCATTTATCCGGTTTTACCTGTCATAAACAAAAGTACATTGACATGGTAAGAGGCCCCTGGGATATTTGAGGTGTCAGAGGACCCCCTACTATTTCGTACTGGTGGCTTACTTGTGCCCAGGGGGGTGGGGGGGTCTCAACTTGGGGTCACTGGCAATAATAATTTGCCAAGAGGAGAAAGGGGGATGATGCTGATGTTGGTTACTTATTCGCAGCGCCTTTTCCAGTACATCTCAAATGCTGCGTAGCCGGATGTACTGACACAATTACGCCTATAGGAGGACTCATTTAATGAGACTTACTTTCAGAATTTCATTTGGTTTTCGATTCCTAGTGACATCATGTGATGATTATCCAGAGAGGGGCCCAGGAAAGTAAAGAGTTTGGGGAACTCAATCAATACTCCATTCAGTATAATTTCAAAAAGTAATTTCTTTTGCAAATAGACTGGTTCAAAGTTGTTTTCACCTACATCTAACACATCTTATCCTTCACGTTGAAATACACCTGTGAACTTTGCTCACTTACAAAATGATTATTTACACATTGACATTATTTGATATGACTGAACAAACTTGCAACCAGCATCATGAGTAAACAAGGGGAAAATTGTGCGTTTTTAAATGAAAGCGTATTAATCTGAACGAAGCTGTACCTGTCCAACCCAATATCTCTCCCCATAAATGTTTCATTTCGAATAATTACTATATTATATTCAAAAATAGATCCCTGTCCTAATGATGTATAAATGATGTATGAAAATACAACCTACACAGTGATATAATTCGAATATACCAGCTGCTAATGAATTACACTGAATTTCTTAGTACTTTCGACATCTCTCGTACCCCAAAGAGTTTGCTGCGGTCCTGGATGCTGATCTCCTAAATCTATGAACAAGATAACAGACTACTTTAGTTGCGAAGCGTTTCTGGAAAGCTGTCCCTGGTCTCTTTGCCTCTTTAAGAAGGATTAAGATTCCATAAGGATCAGTATCCAGGATACGGTTTTATTTAAAAACGCACAATTTTCCCCTTGTTTACTCATGATGCTGGTTGCAAGCTTGTTCAGTCATATCAAATAATGTTAATGTGTCAATAATCAATCTATATGTGAGCAAAGTTCACAGGTGTATTTGAACATGAAGGATACATTGAGCCACGCAGGTGACAAGTGATATGAGTTTCAGGCATCATAGTCTTTCATATTTGACTGTTTTCAGTCATTTAATTTTACAAAAGTATACTTTGAAGTATACAATTGCACTCATCTATATACTACTAGTGTATTAGGTATATACCTCTAGTCCACATTTTAGTTTATTGAAGTACACTTGAAGTATACTTTCATGAACTATTAAAAAATAAGTTTTTTTGCTATATGTAAGTATCCTTGTAAAGTACTTTTCTACTCCTACAAGTACTCAAAGGACTTCACAATACATGCCTCACATTCACCCATCAGGTGAGGAGGCTGCCATGCAAGGCATCAACCAGGAGCAATTTGGGGGTCAGTGTCTTGCTCAAGGACACTTTGATGGGGTCAGGAGGAACTAAGGCTCAAACCTGCAACCCTCTGGTTACCAAATGATAGCACTACCTCCTGCACCACCATCTTACTTCTTGTAGGACTGCATATTACTTGTAGCATACTATGTATATACTTGAAATATGCTTCTTAAAGTATCCTTAAATTTAACTCATACTGTATGTATACTACACTGCAATATATTTACAAAATCACAAGACAGAATGTTGAGAAGTATAGTATACCAAAGTATAAGCTTTAGTATTAAAGAATAAGTGTAAGTATTAATGCACCTAGTCTCAGACTTTTCTTTATACTTATCGGTATGTCAAGTATACTTCACTATACTATTCTTAAGTATATAAAAAGTAAACTTCAAGTATAAAATAAGTATACTCGTAGTACACTTGAATAAACTACTTCTTGCTAAAGGTATAATGTCGATTATAAATTAGCGCAAGTTGGCTCGTTGTTGTAACACCTGGCATTCATGTAATAGCGTGCATGCATCGGGATCACGTGCAAAGAAATCTGTTTTCTGATTGGTTGGTAGGTGGGCATTAACTGTATATAACTTGGTGCAGCTATGAACTCGGGGGGGAAATTCTGCATCGTATGATAAGGACCTGCTCTGTGTCCCCGTCAGACCCTGACCGAGGGAGCAAGCTACCAGGATGCCTTGGAGCGCTTGTCCAAGGTGCCCATCATCAGTACCGTCTACTACATCGTG
>JAABNX020000046.1:10306045-10319629 GCA_015163995.2 Mormyrus lacerda | reverse complement strand
ACATACAGGACCTCATTTCTGGAATACTTTATGCAGCTGTTTTTTCAAGTTAAAAACTATATATGCACTATGGATGGAAGAGGAGTTGGTGTATCTGTCATGAAAATGGTCTTATTCCCCATGGGATCTGTTATTGTACCCTCAATTAAGAGGAATTGTTTCAATAAAATGGACAATTGTCAGGCCAATGAATGGGAATCACTTTAGTTGCACTGAATAATGCTGAAAATGAACAATTCTGTGTACAGAAAAACAATTTTAATGTACACAGATGACATACCTGTAAAGGTGCATGTAATGCAGAAGAGTCCTGTAGGGGGCAGAATGGGGACGTGGAATCAAATTTTGATGTACGTTAATTAAGATCTCTGTGTCAGCCCAGATCTCCATTTGATTTCAATAATATTATAGTCATTTATTATATACTGTGTAAAGCATATAACAATGGTTCTACCTGGCATCTGAGGACAGCAGTGAACAGCAAGGTTGCCTTTGGTTGGCATACTCAAGAGACTGAAAATGACTGAAATGGCAGGGATTTTAGAACAGATCATTTCACACAACCACATGATTTAGTTTCCTGACTTGTCAGATCTTATCCAATACTGATTATTTTGCAAAATAATTCTTTATGTTGTGTAATTCCTAATGTTAAAAAAATGACCAAACCCAGAATTGCAACAGGGAGTACATTTCAGCAGATATGTTATATAATAATGTTATATAATTTATGCCTAAAAGTTCCCAGAAATCAATTAATATTTATTGCTTTCCAATCTCACTTCAGAGACAGCAACGTAAGTTTCTGTGCTTGCCAATAATGCCAATAATACAACAACAGTCTACTGCAAGCAAACCGAAGGATTCTGCAGTGCTGGAATGTCATTTACAAACAGTTACAGTGTAGATCATCTGCATAGAATTTAAACAAAAGCCAAACTTATACATTTCTTACAGAGCTTCCAAATGTAGTGCCAATTCACTGAAGTTTTAGGAGTATCTGGGTCAAGGGTACAGTATCTCTTTCAGATTTGAATGAGTTATACAGCTGTATCATTTAAATACAATAATTTAATTTAAATACATTTAAATATAAAAATAAAACGCCTTTTAGAAAAATTTTGTACAGCTCAAGTGCATATTGCAAATGATTATTATATTCAGATGATTTTCCGTGTACACCATGATCCTCAAGATGGGATCCCATCCTTAGAAGATCTCCAGCAGAGTAACATCTCACCTGTCCATCTTGACCACTGGTATGAAATGGTTTTAGGTATGAAGATGGAGAAGGTTCCCCAGACACGGTCCATAAGCTCAGCAGTCACACACCCACCATGATCTTCACCAACTGCACAGGAGGCCAGTTGGATGTCTCCCAAATGTGGCCTGACTGGAAAGGATGATGGACTCTGTGGGGTTTTGCTGTGTGGGAATCTGGGGGGATGGTTGCTGAAGCTCAGCACCAGAGACACAGAGGATGAAGCAGCTGGGATGAAACAGAGCAGGTTACTGTCTTTTGGCGGGACCCGGGAACCAGAGTTTCACCTTCTCAGCTACTAGGTTGTCCTTGTAATACATTACATTGTTTTTCTGTCCCAACACAGTGAGACGGCTGATCACCTTGCAGATCGTACATCAATGAGCTACTTTCCTATAGTGTTTTCATTTCAGGCTAATGACTTGCTCTTTCTTTAGAAAAAACACTGACATATATTTCCTTGAAAAGGTCAGGGACAATCAAACATTTTTGAAGAAAAATAAAAGTTTAGTCCCTCCTTTTTTACACTATTGTTACATTCATAGTGATTGGTTTGTGTAGTCAAACTCTTCTTTGGAAGAACAATCAGTGATTATACACCCGGCACCAGCTATAAACTAAATGCTACAAAGTCTTTTGGTAAGGTTAAAATTACGTGGAAAATAATTATTTAAACATAACCTGTGGTAAATTTAGTAAGTTAGCTTAATTTCTTCAAATTTCTGTTCATCTCTTACGCAAATATAGAATTCTAACGCACATGCAGTAATCTAACCTAAAACCTTCCCATAGCTTCAGAACAGAAAAAATTATAATATAACAGAGAATTAGACTATATAATATTGCACAATAACTACATGTCCATATCAAGCAACTGAGGTAAACTCACTAATATTTCAAATCATAAGTATAAGTGTTATGTGCAATTTTTAATTAGGTAAGTGGTTGTTGCCATTTTGAATGACTAAATTCAAAGATCTCTTTTATGTTTCTGATGCTGTAATAACTGTCCACCCCATCTTCTCCTAAGCCGTCGTTCTTCCCTTTGACTATCTAAACACGTGCAACACTCTCCATCTGTTGCCTGAACTGCCATTGAGGTATTTGCGCCTTCTGGCTGTTTACTGGTCCCCAGTATGTCTGAGTGGTGATTCTCTGCAGGCTAGAAACCAATTACAGGGGGGCGTCTCGTCTGCAGACCGCAAAGGTTACCTTATGTGACCCACAGGCATGAGGACAGACCACAGAAGAGGGAAACTCCAGCTCCATGACTTCCTCTGGATTTTGGCATTACATAAAATACCAAGACAATCCCTCCCTGATAAGAAAATTATAAACATTTTCATGGGCACCTGTGGTTCAAGGGCATATTTCTGCTATTTTTGTGCTGAGAAATTCCAGAGAGCAGGCAGCTGTTAATAGTTTACACAGGGATGGGCATTACTTTTAATGATAAAACAATTTTATAATACTTAACATCACATAAGTTTAATGAATAGATAATTGTTTACTTCAAAATATAAAAAAACAAGTACATCGCTTTAAGAAAACATATAACACCTAAAAGAGAACGGCTTGGTTCTTTCCAGGCTGTTTCCCGTCTGGGACAATTGATGAATCACAGTACTAATCTTAGCATTTAGATAATAGGTGCAGGTGGAATGGAACCTGGTAGCAATTGCAGGTGATTACATTTTCATTCAGTGGCTGTAAAAATACCCCATTGATACTGCTTTACATTTCAATGAGCAATTCACGTCCCAGACTGGTACTCAGTGTTACTACAGCTGCTCTCCACTGGGACTGAATCCTTTAACCTAGGTGTCTATACTTTTAATAGCTGTGCTTCCTGCCCATAGGCATTACAGTTATCTCCACAACTGTTGATTCATTGAAAAAAAAGATGTTTTTAAAGGTTTACAAGGTGACAAATATGTCAATGTATTTTGCTGACACTAATGATCTCAATTTTTTATTTTTTTTTAACTGCTAATGAGTTTTAGTTCAGCATTTATAAATGCAAGGATATGAAGCAGGTGTATAATCCCCTAGAACCTAAACCCGTTTCAGCGTTAAAATCATATAGAAAATTGGAATAAACTATGACTGGGATAACTCCAGTCTGTTGTAAATTTGATGTATACTCTTTAATAGTCTATTGCCTAAATTTAGTAGTCTATTACTTAATTGTTGATATAAACATTTCTGTAAGGTCTAATTCTGGTGTTTTTATCCGTATTGCACCTAACATAATGGACCTCAAATGTATTATTTTGAAATTTAATTGTGTTACCGAAAGCAAAATAATTTTGGGTCATTAGTTGTCATATGATGACTTTGTGGATAGCATTGTTGCCTCATATCTTCAGAGTTGGAGGTCCATGGCCCACCTTTGGTCTCTGTGTTCCTCATGTGTTGTACGGGTTACTTTGAGGTGATCTGGTTTTCTTCCACAGCCCAAAGACATGTAGATTAATTAGTGTCTCCAAATTGCCCAGAGTGTGTAGTTGTGGGTGCAGCTTTGGCCCCTGCAGTTTTCCGGCATCCTATTAAGTGTGTACCCCAGCCTCATGCCCTATACCGCCTGGAATAAGCGTCAAAACTGTTGGTGACCCTGTCCAGGAAAGGTGGCTGGAAAATGGATTAATCACTTCATGTATTCTTAACATAGCAGAGTGTTTTACATTCTTTCAGAAGGTGAATGTGAGAATGCATCGAGAAGGTGGAGGAACACGTCCAAGGTTGAGACTGCAGCGGAGCTTCCTGTGAATGTGCCATCTGCTATCTCCTTCTCACTTAGGTGGGTTTCAGGCTACAGGATGTCAACAAAACACAGCTGTCCTTCACTTGGCGGAAGAAGGATCAGCATACAGACCTTACCTTGGTGGCCACCAGACCTACCAAAGGCTTTTCCTACCACAGCTTGGAAGAACCCAAATAATCAGCATTAAATCTGGCTACATGATGGACTCATAACATGGACACTGTCCAGTGGCAACAATCCTATCCATATGGATTACCCAGTTTCAGCACAGGGTCAAGGTTTCATACAACACATGCAGTTTAATATTATTTTGAAGGTGAACCGCAACACAACTTTAAAATACAGCAAAAGAAGGGCAAAATTCAATTGAGGTCTTTATTGAACTGGAGCAACGTGGGTTTCTTGTTATCTCAGAGATTCCAATGTTGTTTACCATGGGAGGAGAGAGAAAGCTAGTTACATTCTTTCCTAAGTTTGTCACATCTCCAGCTCCGACTAATGGTGCCAAAAAATGCCAACATAATCGTCTCTCAACATTTAATTTCATGGTGTGCATCTATTCCTGCATATTCTCTAGATAAAGCTCTCAATCATAAAATGTGAATCTTTTTCCGGTTGGAATGGGGGTCGGCTGGTGGTCCCAGGACAAGTACAATCAGTGGGTCTTGTGGCTACAGTTGGGTGCGGGAAGGGGGGGGGGGGTTGTATTGCTTTTTTGCCTGCAAGCTGAGCACATTTATGCAATAATTTATCCCACTGATTTGCTTGTATTGACTCCTTTTCTCTCCTGAAAGTGTCCATTGATGGTGTGTGGCTCTGTTGATCTGGACACTGTGTCCACGATCAGAAAGTTGCTGCTTCAAATTGCGCCCTTGAGTAAATAACCCTAGTTGCTCCAGTGACCCTGGCTCGTCTTGCTTTCTTAATTGTATATCTCTTTAGGCAGAAGCATCTGCTGAATTAATGCGAGGGTTTTACATATGGCCACCTTAAAGCAAAGCAGGACACTAACTGACATCAACTTCCAAGAGCTGCCCTTTAACCGTATGGTGTCCACCTATATAAGGAACAGTGCAGTCGCTTCAGAGAATTACCTTAATCCACTTTGGGCTTTGCATCGTCCATTCATCATAGTGCATCGCAATCCCATTCACACACTTTGGAGCCGCAGAGCTTTTGACAAGTGGGGACCTGAACCATCAAGCAGCTCAAGGGATAGTGTCTGCTTTTTAGTCTGGTCTGACCATCTGTCTGTGATCAGCAGCCCAGTTGGTGCCTACTGGTGGACCAAAGGATACTGCAAAAGACGAGGGAACTCTTTGGCCAAATGTGAAGCCAGTGAACTGGGACAACATCCAGGTACAAGTTGGCAAAAACGACATTTGTGAGATAAAGGTGAGTTACCCTCCTCCGTTACTATTCATAACTTAAATATGATGGTACCTTTAATTAGTCCATTACCATTTAAACATGTTTAAGACCTTAAAGCAAATATCATAAAACCAGTCTAAAACAATGTAATGGTTTAATTAAATAAACTATACCTTTAATGACTCTTACTCAGGAAGTCAGTGTGTTACACCACAGAGTCTCATCCCCTTACAGAACTGGGCACACGAGAAATAAACACATACAACTTGTACTGGGTCTGTTGTTGATGTCTTTGTCCCTGTCTCACTGACCATAGTCATAATCTCTTATCCAAAATCTTAAATTAGAACTGCTGGAAATAGACACATAGGGTTGAATGGCTTCTTATCTGATTTAACACGTTTTGTGTTCCTCTGCAGCATCTTATCTATGTACCTCACACAGTGATTTTTTAGGAAACGCATATGTCATAGATCAGGGCAATTTTAAGTGCAAGGTGTGATTATCTTCCTTGATTGGAAGATGCCCCCCCCCCAGCTTAAATTGCTAAACCCTGGAAGATCTAATCCTCCTCTGAACACTTTAGTCACAGTCATGGTCATTAGGATGAGATTTATATATATTCGGTAATACTTTACTTGAGGGGACACAAATCATGTAGTAGTACATGCTTACTTAATTCATTAATTAACCACTGATCCCATGTTCGTTCATCATTAATCATAATGGTTCATGAATTTCATGCAGGAACTGCATTACTATTTGATTTGTTCTTGAGCAGTAACTGAGTAACTGAATAACAGTAACTGTAACTGTAAGCAAATAATCAATGTGCAGTGAGTAAGCTAAAGCTAAGATGAGGATTAACGACAATCAAAGATGCCATGGTTAAGGGCTCACCAGAACCATTTCAAGTTGTGCGCCACTAGGATGGATCACACACACACACACACACACACACACACACACACACAGCGGACCCTTCCTTTGCATGTCATCCTCACATGCACCCAGCTTAGTCAGGCAGATCCCCAGACAGTTCCAAGGAATGGACTGAGAAACACTGCTCTATGGTGTGAAAGTCTGCTTGTCTGTAATTTGATCTGCAAATATTGATTTATCTCAACAACAGTGGGACGAGCAAAAGGCCATGGGATGTGGAGTTTCAAAATCAAGCCAGTTTAATTTACAAAAATCCGAACGAGGTAAAGAGAAACTGCGCTAAGGATGCTTGATTGTGGACCTGCATCATACAGCATATAGCTGATAAATGCAGTGTGTGTGCATGTAGAACCTGTGATTCTCAGTGGTGCCATCAGGGGAGCTAAGTGGCTAATTGGAGATGCTTCAGCAATGTGACCTTACTGAAGCATTTTTATTATAGTTATATAAACCACATAACATTTGAAAACATGCGAGCTAAAACATATAATAAACCTTTAAATATATAATAAAATATATAAACCTTTAAATATATAACAAACCCTTAAAATCTTTTTCTCAAATTTCAGACTTTTTTTCCTACGTTCAAACTAACATATCACAGACTTTCTTTTTACTGGACAGCAGAATCCAGTCAAAAGTCTTGAGTATACTTATTCTTCTGTTAATTTTGTGTATATTCTCTCAGCTATTACTTGAGCTTATATACTGTACATGTAAATATATTGGTGAATGTTTGTATGAATGAAGTTTTAAAAAAAGATGCTCTGTGTATCACTGTACTGTCTTTACTAAATAATCTTCAACAAGATAGAAGTGCCAAACCACAAGCCCCTCCCTACTGTCAAATAGCTGGTGTACAAAAGGAATCATGGTGTTTCTGTTTATTTGTCCATTTCTGCATCCTGATTTGTAGCGGCAACAGGTGAGGCAACAGATTGCATACTACTGATTCTTTGTATACCAAGTATTGAGGATTCCCATTATTGTCCTGTATTAGAAAGACTAAACTTCCAGTTCCTCTCTTTCTCTCTGTAATAGTGTGAACCAATGAAATCCACAATTGTAATGCTATTTACATTAACTAGTTGATTTAATCATTTAGACAGTCGATCAGACCTTGCTAGCACAGCTGCGTAAGTTCATTTCCATTTTGAGACCCCCTTTCCAAGGCCTTGTCTTGGTGCAAGAATACAACTGAAAAGTTGTACAAATGATTTAAAATGATAATTGATGAATTATGTCTAATGGGAAATATGGAATAAAATGGGGTATTTGCACATAATTGTATACTCAAGCAATTCACCGGGTCGCCTACCTTCTCGCCAGTGATGAGAGCTGCAGTGTGCATACAGAGGTGGTACCGACAGCACATGGCACGGATGGAGATGAGGCGCAGATGCATCTGGAACATCTTTCAGTCGATTGAATATGCTGGGGAACAGGACCAGATCAAGGTGGGACCACCTTTGCTCTTCTGAAAAGCGTACCATAGAATCAGGAGCTACAGTGAGCTTGAGGTACAACCATGAATATTATTGTGTAAATAAATAAAACTGTCCAATTCCTTTGCAGCTCTACAACTTCCTTGAATACCTCGAGGATCACTTCACACCCAGTAGCAGTGAACGTAGGAGTTTATTCCTCTTGCTGTTTGACTGCAGGCATCTAAGTCCCTCAAAGATAAGTAAAGATTTTTATTTTTATCTCAGGTAACTTGATCACCCACATCTTCAGGGAGAATGAGAAATGTTGTGACCCAGAATGGGAGGGATACTTCTGCTACAAGAACATTGAGGTTCCCGACGTCTACTCTGGACCCCATCTCACCTTTCCTCTCACAGTGCCCCAGGCGACGAATTTAGTGGAAGCCTTCAGGAATAAGCAAGTAGGAACCCCAGAGAATGATGCGATACAAGAAGGAGTCACAGAGTGCAAAAGCACTTTGCTTGTCAGGTCACATATAAAGTGTCTAATATTACCCTGTATTTGGGAAGAGTGCCTTGTTTCTAGGGGACGAGAAAGCCCGGAAAGTTGTACTCTTGCTAACAGGCTATACTGTAGGTATGTTCAGACACTTTTGACAACTGTTACGAAAAGAGCAGAAATTATTTTTCAGTATTTGCTTCTAAAATTCAGATGACAATGAAAGTAGAGCAGCAGAGTATTTGCAGGTGAAACGTTCCAAGACCTACAGTATATGGCTGAAATCGTGGATAACAGCAGGCCGTCCCTAATTTAGAGTTTAATTGATACATTTAAGACATTAAAGATACTAACTATGGATAGCTGGGACCATGTGCATTTTGTTTGTCCAACTCTTGAACTAAATAGAAAAATAAATCCAATTTAAGAAAACGTCACTTAAAACAAACTTAAAATATCCATCCATCCATCCTTTCATTCATCAATCCATTTGCTTATGCAGGTCAGGGTTGCATGCTGAAGTTAGATAGATAGATAGATAGATAGATAGATAGATAGATAGATAGATAGATAGATAGATATCAAAATCTAAATTAAAAATAAACTTAATGTTAAAAAATGGTCTAAATCAAATACAAAGGAATCGATTTGAAAATGACACACATGGTTTGAGTTCCTGTTCTCTCCTTCTCGTCGTCTCTTACTCCTAGTAGCAGCTCCATTCTCGATATGTCCTTCAGCTCCTCTTGGAGACCTGGAAGCTGCTTCGTATCTTACCCAACATCAACTGGGTGTCCACCTGCCACAGCAAGGAGATTTCCATCTGTGGTAAGAATATGAATTTTTAAATTTCATGTGCATTAGTTAGATGCATGACATATAAGCTCTACACAATTTACGAATGAATGTGAATATTTTCCATATTTGTAACCCCGTTAGGTGACTTGCATGGGCAGCTAGAAGATTTGCTGTTCGTATTTTATAAGGTGGGTAAAATGCACTATTGTAATCTTGCAACATAAAATCCATAATGAGACCCTTACTAATGAGAAACAGGAGATGTTGACAATGCATTACGCCCCCTCAGAATGGCATGCCGTCGATGGAGAAGCCGTACGTTTTTAATGGGGACTTTGTGGATCGAGGAAAAAACTCAGTTGAGATACTCCTCATCCTGTTTGCGTTTCTCCTGGTTTATCCCAGTGATGTCCACCTCAACAGGGGAAATCATGAGGACCACATTGTCAATTTGAGGTACTAAAAATAATCTGGAGCACATTTTCAAGCTTCTTTGGAGTGTTAATCCGACAGAATTCAAAACTTTTATGTATTTGGCAATTTGGTATGTTCCTTTCCAGATATGGCTTTACCAAAGAAGTTCTGGGGAAATATAGAGTAAGTACATCGCCTGTTTTTTTTTAGGTCTTTAATGTTTAAAAATGATTTATTTTCTTTTGTTGTTCTATAAGTAACTTTTCTGAGGGATCCCAGCTCTTCCCGCTGACACATCAGTGCAGTTTTTCACGCTACATGAGCACAAGATTCCTCTTTCAGTACCAAGTTATTTCACGGTTACAAAACTTTCAAAACCCAGTACATGACTGGGAAACCTCAGCTGAATCCCTTTACCAAGAATAGTGGGACATTTTAAATAGCAAGGGCTGTCTCAGTGCAGTAGGATTAATGTTAAGGCAATATAACGTGTGTCACTTTCCGGTAAATCCGTAGGATTATAAAGTTCACAGTAGCGCAATCGTCTCGGGTAATCAGCTCCCTGCCTGTTCCACTATAATTGTTTGTGAGTTATTCTTATGATGCTATGTGACATTCAGTCCTCTACTGTGAAAGACCCATTTTTAACATACGCTCTGGTTCATTAATGATAGTAATACACACATCCCAGAGTCAGCCTACTTAGATGATGATCGTACTGTATTTTATTTTTAATGTTTAGAGTAAATGTTTTTTTTAAGGACTCTCCCAGTTATCTTGTTATTTTCTCTGGGGTCCTAAAGACCAGTATGGGTAACACCTGTGGGGGTGTGGTCATGAATGAACACATGATACTGATTGAGTATCTCGACGACCCATCTGGAAAATATTAGCTAGCTATGGAAATGTATTGTCCTTATATACTACCCAATGATCTTCTGAAATCACACACTGATGAAGGTATAATGCTGAAATGTTTCTATGTAACACACGATGGGGCTCTAATAAAATACAAGCCACCAGAGTTCACACCTCATTTCCATTATTTTGATGTGCCCATGAACCAACGATATTTATTTATTGGTAGAGTATGGTGTTCAAAGTTTTTGCCTTAGATCGCAGTTAATGCAGATTTCTATGAGTTTTATACATTTATATAACAGATTATTTTTGTGAGAAAAATTGGGTAAAACAGAGGTGCCAGACCTGGAGGGCCAGAGCCCTGTGTAGCTTAGTTCTTTCCCTGTTGTACCATAAGTGATTCAGCTCAAGAGCTGTGTGGTAATTAGCACAAGGAGTTGAATCAAGTGTGTTAAATGAGGGGAAACCCAAAAATGTGCAGGGCTCTGGCCCTCCAGGACTGGAATTGGGCACCCCTGGAATAAAAGTTTGGGGTTGGAGAATAAGGCCATCCTGCTCTGGTTAAGGACCTTACTCAAGGGACCAATGGTGCTCTGATAACTCTGGTAGGCCCAGGATGAAATCCTCAACATTCCAGACATGAATACTGCACATAATTTTTTGATTAAGATGTACAGGCATAAAGTGAATAAAAACATTTCCTCTGGACGATCTGGTGCTCTTTATGCAGGTGCATGGGAAAAGGATTCTGAAGCTTCTTCAAATGATCTTCAGCTGGTTGCCCCTGGCAACAGTGATTGACCACAAGGTGCTGATTTTGCATGGAGGAATTTCTGACACTACTGATCTCAGCTTGATTGCTAAAATGGACAGGCACAGAGTAAGTGGCTCAGAGGAGCCTCACAGTGTCGGCCGGCAAAATGCTGTAATGTTAGTCATGGGTGCAGAAACAAAATGGCACAGATTTTGGACGTTTTGGCGTCCCACAACTTATGTCTGCTGATGCCATCTCCCAGTACGTCTCAGCCTTACGTCCGCCGAAGAAGAAACCGATGCCAGAGAGATGGCTCTTCATGCATTCTGATTGGGTCTCCAAGGTCAGCAAATACAGCCAAAGACGAGCCTCCATGGCTGATGCTAATCCCTTTGGCTTGAGGAACGACTTCCACCGCCGGTCCCTTCAAGACTTCTCCAGCTGTGTGGTGCGTCCTGTGGAGGATGAGTTGGAGGAGTGTCGCCGGAAAGCCAGGTGCAGTGTGTCCATCCACGACCTGTTCCATCCTTCTTCCGAAGACTCCAGTCCAGATGCTTGCCATCCCAGTGAGGCCAGTGATGAGGAATGGAAGCAGGTAGCTCTCTTTTGCTTACTTGGTTCCCTGATTGTGGAAATTTTCTGTAAGGTCCGTAATGACCCACCAGGAGTGACCCTATTACCAGGGAGTCTTAGTGGAGCCTGAGGATGTTGTATGCATTCTGACTTCACCCACTTCTGAATGCAGCCTATACTGGTGATGGCAGTCTATCCATTTCCGGTAGATTGTGGATCTGCTGTGGAGCGACCCCATGTCCCAGGAAGGCTGCATCCCCAATGAGGGACGGGGTGGTGGCTGCTACTGGGGCCCAGATGTGACAGAACAGGTTCTGAGTAAACACCACTTGCAGCTACTCATCCGCTCTCATGAGTGCAAGCAGGAGGGCTACGAATTCTGCCATAACCGCAAGGTAATGGGCAGAGAACCTCTCTGCACAGAGTTTCAGGGCAGTGGTGAATTTGTCTAGTGGGAAATCTCTGGTTAGCAACACAGTGTGTACCAGATGGTGCATGGTCATTATAATATATCCTAATAAGAGAGCACAATATGACAAGTGTTTAAGACTCTTGCTTTTATCCGTGAAAAAGTTCCAGTTTTTCCTGTTTTGTGTAAATAGGTTTTGACGCTTTTTTCTGCATCCAACTACTACGAAGTGGGAAGCAACAGAGGAGCTTACGTCACACTGGGCCCAGACCTAGCACCCCATTTAGTTCAGTACCAGGCCAGCAACACGACACGAGAGCTTACCTTGAAGCAAAGGTTAAAGAGGAACTTCTAGGTCATTAATTAGATCTCTAGATTCACATTAGTTCTTATTTTTCTGTAGTGTCATGTTTATGGATCAACATCTCTAGAGAACTGTAGCTGTTCAGAATGCTTAGCCAATCCCGAAGCTCAAATGAGTTGAGCTTTTTGTATAGCACAGTAGCACGGGCTGCTTCAACTTTACCAGTATCAGTCAAAAGTTTGAGCACACCTACCCATAGGAAAATACAATTCTGTACATTTTTGTATAAAGACATCAAAACTATGAAATAATATATATGGAATTATCCACTGACCAAAAATGTACTAGACATAAAAAAATAATTTGTAGGGGTGGGGGCACTGGGTTGCGGGTTCAAATCTGTGATTAGCACAGTGATCCCACCATTGGGCCCTTGAGCAAGACCCTTAACCCCAATTGCTCCAGGAACAGGCTGACCCTACTGTCTCCTCTACGCCACTTTCATGAAGTGGCCTCCTGGGATGCTTTCCTAGCTGTCCTGAAGGAGTTCCAACATATGCTGAACACTCATTGGCTGCTTTTCCTTCACTCTCTATTCAATGTCCTCCAGAATCATCTGTGTTTAGGTCAGGTGCCAAGCTCAAGTGATGCAACACATTACCATTCTCCTGTGTTGGCAGCTTGGCATGTCCAAACTTTTGACTGGTACTGTATATTAGTAAAAGATATTTCATGTGCTAGGGCTATATCCGTATCCAATTAGTATATCAAGCATCCCATTGGCTTGTCCCCAGAGTGGGCTGGACTGAACACTCTGCTCTCAAGGTCCTCAGGGAACAGCTGTTTGCTCACCGACCCGACCTCATCCGTGCCTTCCAGGAGTTTGATAAGGAGAACACAGGTAGAGCATGCCCAGCCTATAGAGTAACCCCTGGATGGCAATTATGACATGAGTCTCACTGTAGCATGACCCAAAAGAAAGCACATACTGAATGCTGACATTCTCAGTAATCAAGCTTTCGGAAGGTATTCTCATTAAAAATATGCTAGTTAAAATTAAAGGTGTTTCCTCAATGTTTGTTTACGGTAGAGTGACCAGGTAATCCATGTCAGGGAGGACACTCTGAGCCAGGACAGGATTTGTAAATTACCATTTCAATTAAAAGGACCTGGATTTCACTTGAGCACTGAGCTCTTGCTGTGTGCT
>JAABNX020000046.1:10244995-10264011 GCA_015163995.2 Mormyrus lacerda | reverse complement strand
CCCCCCCCCCCCCCCCCCCCCCCCCCCCCCCCCCCCCCCCCCCCCCCCCCCCCCCCCCCCCCCCCCCCAAAACATAGCTTTGGCACTTTCAGTAATCTTTCGGCCTATATGCGCTAACCTAAATCCCTCGTCCTAAGGAGAGTGCAACAGGAAACAGCCATAAAGCGGTTCTGGTGGATGGGAATCAGTCACATAAAATCAAATAAATGACCCACTGCAATGAACCTTAGTCTATAAAAGAGCCTGAAATGAGCTACAGAACCCCCAGGCTGTATTGAAGACTGTAGGATCTCATAAGAACCTACAGACTGTCGGGGATTGTGTGAGGATGTTTAACATAGCATATTTATAGGAAAAATGATTGGTTTAGAGAGATAACCAATCAGATAGTAGTGGAGTGGGTCCAAGCAAGTAAAAGAGGCGGGACCAAGACCTCTGATTGCTTGGACTATAGTTTTTTCAAAAGAAAAATGTGTAGACCTAATCGCATGTACTGTATGAGACCCAGTTGTGTTGAAAACTGTTTCAGATTCTGTAAAAAAGAACCCAGATTATTGTTCTTCAGACTCACTCATCAACGGCTCATGCGGAACACTGAGTACTGGCTGAACTAGTGCAGCGTGATAGGGGTCATTAAGGCAAGTTAAAAGTATCAATCACTACCATAAAACAACTTTTGTAACTTTGCTTTCTAATAAAGTATAATAACTCACCATTGTTTATGAATATATATTTAATTCTCTGAAGCCCACTTGACTATAAAGGCAGCTCTCAACATCGAACTAATATAAGTAAATCCAGATTTACGCAAAAAAAATCATAAATACGTAGACTTAATGGAAGCGTTAATGCAAAAAAGCAACATATACCAGTTAGAGAATTAACACTTTATCTTTTAATTTAAGTTGTGTTCATTAGTATGTTTTACTAGTATATTATATGTTTTAGCTATAAGGTGTCTTGGATGGTATAGGAGGTTAAGTCTAATTTACGTAAAATATGACTTACGTAAGGGTTTGTGGAACAGATTACTTACGTCAAATTTTCCCCTCTCTGTCAATAAAATTAACACACAGTTTGTTTATTAACTTTATTGACAGGGAGAGGAAAATTTGATTCTCTCCCTGTTTATGAGATTGGGATTTTTGAAAATACGTGTAAACAAAAGGATTGGAAATGGGAAGTCATGACTTAAGCATTTGTAAAAGGCTTATTTTTCTTGATTGTCTTTCTGTACACTTATATTTCTGGAAAGCTAAATTTAATTGACATATGCTTTGGAGTGCTTCACTGTGCAATACTGACACAGTTGATTATTCAGTCCTAATCAATATGGAGGAATCTCTGAAAAGGCTTTGGATAGGTTTTTGTTTCGAAACATAATTATGATGATCTCTTTACATTGCTGAGCTGCTGACAGTCATTTTTACTTTAACAAGTTCCATAACTGATACTTGAAACTGGATATTTCCAAAGTTCTTCCTGTTTAACTGTAATTGACAATTACTGTTGGTTCCTAAATTCTAAATATAGAACAGAATGGGCAGTTCCAGGTCTCACCAGTGTGCTGCTTTATGTTCTGTTTCATTTGAGGTGGGTTAAACTGGGTTAAACTGACTGTCAGATTTAGATCACATCAAACGTTTAAAAGTATTATATATTTTTAATTTGTTTTTGAACATTCATATATGACAAATGTTATAATAAGTGCAGATCTTTAAAAATATATAACCCTTTAAATATTAAACCTTTTTAATGATAATACAAAGTGCCTGTTGTTTATAAACCAATTTAGCTCCTACGCAATTGATACAAAGCATTGATACAAATGAATGCAGATCTGTTTGTTTTAGTTTCCATTAAAATTACATTTCTCAATTGATTTTTTTAATAAACTATCACAGCAGTCAATTAAAGTAAACCAGCATAATACCCTCAAGCCCAGGAGGCCTCAAATTGTGCTCATTGGCATTTTGCTTAAACAAAAATGTTCTGATTGCAGAAGGAAAAATGATTGGTTTAGAGAGATAACCAATCAGATAGTAGAGGAGTGGGTCCAAGCAAGTAGAAGAGGCGGGACCAAGACATCTGATTGCTTGGACTATAGTTTTTTCTTTATTATAAATCAGGTCATGCTTGGCCACAGTGACCTATTATGCTGAGCTTTCACCCCAGCACTACTCAAATGAGGCTTTCCCAGAAGGCTGTGAAGGCTATTTTACGAGTCGAGGTTGAAAACGGAGACTCACATCCCTGCGAAAATTAGAGCAGCTGTGCCTATGTCCTCTTTTCTATCCTATTGAAGAGGTTTTCTGCATGTTTTTCAGCTTTCCTCTTCAGAAAGACTTTATTGTTTGAAAGGTCCTTCTAAGTATATTATTGGTCATCATTATAATGGAACATTATAAAACACATTTAACACATTTTATTGTTCCCCAGGTATTCGAGAGTCAACCTTTCTCATACCACTGCAGTAAACCAGCCCAGGGTAGAGAAACTGCACTTTGTCAGGTTTGTGATTCCTGTAAGTTGATGAGGTGTCATTTCATATCTGTAGATCGGACTGACTGACATTTACTGAAATTACCATTAGTTCAGCAGTACAATGAACACATCTTTAACTTTGTCACCTTTATCGCAATAACAATTAACCATTAACATACTTATTTGGTTGGTGGTTAAAATACAGGCATATACACTTTCTGAATTGTCTCTTATTATAACCTAGCATATAGTTGCTTTTAATATTAGCGATTTAATTCACTATCATGGCAATTTCGTGCTTGCATATACAATACTGTGCAAAAGTCTTGGGGAGTCACAGAATATTGTTTAAATGACCTTTATTGATGTAAAACTACGATATTACGTCTGTCAAAGTATTTACAGCAACCATCCAATACACCCATGTATTTTTCGACTCGACCCCTAACACACCTCATGAGGCACATCAACGCCTCAGTAACTTTTCAAAAGCAGTTTGTTTGATGAATTAAGTGAGCTGGTAGTGAAATTTAACAAACACATGAAATGGCTGAGGTGCTCTCTGATATTTTGTGAATTTTATTACATAAAGCTACTTACAAGTTGTAATATGTAACAGATGATTTCTCCATGAAGTTTTATAAATCATTCATACAGAAAAGCCCTATAAAAACCTTTTCATGGAGCAGCTGTACATTGCATGCGAGGTAGACAAATATAGAAACAATCAATACTTGACATTTTAGCAAATTAAGTCAGTCCTGACATTTCAGTGAATAACTGGGTTGATGATGGAGTACCTAGTAATTTATGCTCTTTATTCAAATTCAAAAATGCTGATCAAGGTAGATTCTGTGGTAAAGGTGACAAAGCATTGGGGAAGCAACTGGGAACACTGGGAGTACTAAGGATTTCCACAATAATCCGGCTATATTTGACGGTGTAGACCAAGTCACATTGCATAATCTGCATCCTGGACTAACGCAATGAAAACAAAAATATCATTTTTAATTTCACAAAATTAAACCTTGGCAGATAATTCAGTGGATGCAGATGACCTGTCATATATGCTAAGAATGAAGTCTGTTTTTTTCCAACAGGGGTCTTTGAAAAGAAATTGATGTGTCATTTTCCGACCAGCGTTACACAATGAACAAGAGCAAAGTGGACAACCAGTTTTACAGTGTTGAAGTAGGAGACTCTACCTTCACAGTTCATCAACGATACCAGAACCTCAAGCCCGTTGGATCTGGGGCTCAGGGAATAGTTTGGTGGGTGTTCATGAAAGATGAATATGTCATATTTGTTATATTTGTCGTATGCTATGTTAAACACCATTCCATCATCCACATTACATTTTTGAGTAACATTTTACTTAATGCCATGTTTTTAGTAATTTATAAACACATCCATGATGCATTATAATGTATTGATAAAGCATTATAAACATGCTTTATAATGGCCAGTTTAAGCATTAACAATGATTTATACTGCATAATAAAAGGTATCTATAGTGTATTATAGATGAAAGCTTCATAAAGCATTCATAATGCATGTTTGTAATGATTTATGACTGCATTATTTGTTATGAATGTGTTTATAAATGACTAAAAACATGGCCTTAAGTAAAGTGTTACCCATCTTGCATTACACATGGAAACATTTCTACAAAAATAATTTCTTATTTAGTTGTTAGACATCTATTGCAAAGACTCTTTCCATTTGTGTTGTTCTTAGTATCAGTAACAGTAGGGTGATCGTGTTTTCAGACATCTCACCTTAGGGGTGTCGATTTCAGGGAGGCAGACGAGGGATGTCTGGGGGGAGGGGGAGGTGGTCAGTGCCTGGCTGGTATTACGGTAAAACCATATATACCGCCAACTCGGGGAGGGGGGGAGAGGGGGGAGTAAAATGTGCTGACTGGGGCTAGAGAGCGGTGGTAAAACTTGAGGTGAGTTTGCAACAGTAAAACTTCCGCCTCATTTTACCACTGCCCAATAGCGGAATTACAGATTTCCGGCATTGCACATGATTTGCGGGTGTCAGAGAGCTGCTGTCAATTTGTGGGAAACTTCTGGGAGAGGTGGGATGTCTGCATTTTACTTTGTAAAAAAGAGGACACCGGGCACAGGACGCAAAGAGAGGCATCAAAGCAACACAAACATACACAGAGCAAGCATTCTGACTTCAGAAAGCAAATGTCAGCATGAAATAAAGTTAATCCTGGTCATTTCAGGCATTTCATATCCCGGAACTCCAGGAAAAAGAGTATGTTTGGACACCCTATGTAACAAGGGGGTCCAAAATGTGCTTTGTGTTTAAATGACATAACAGGCCAGAGAATGGCTGCCCATGTTAAGTGCCTGCCTGAAAAGTCAAACAACGATGAATCCTTCATCTGAACAGATTTGACAAGAAGGCAGAGAGATAAATTATGTCGTGCAAATAAAAGCAGACTTTAGACAGATGCTGACACAAAGCTTTTAGAAGTGGCTTTGATTGCAAGAGCGTAGGTTATAATTTACAGAGAACACCTACAGAATCGGTTAATTGACTTCATATAACGGCAAATGATCATGTATGGATAAAAAGCAGTCAAAGACACATCATTTTTGCAGGAATAATATGTATGCATTTTTTTAAAAACAAGTGTAGCTTAAGGGTTTGTGTTCAAAATGTTATTCATGTTCCAGTAGACGTTCTGCTGCACCTGTTAAGTACTGAACCACACTGACCTGCAGTTAACACTGAGCTAAAAGTCACTTCAAACTAAATAATTTGTTAAGCAGCTAATTAAGGCAATTTTCATACTATCATACAGTATCTTGTAGAAGCAGAACAATAGCATTGTACTTCATGCAATTACACATTACATGGATCTCCATGGATTGACTGAAACTCACATGCAGTAGGTCCACCAGCATATGTGTGAATGAAAACCCGGTGATCCGTACATGTTGCCTCATGTTATTAATAAACTCCCACTTAGTCACTCGTCAGCTGTAATGTAGACACTTAAACCTGTTTTAATGTTCCAGTGAAGTTTCAAAAATGTATGTGGTGCCTTGAAGATCAGTTGCATTGTGGTTGTGTTGAGTCGCATCCTTGATGTATGCTGTCCCCCCCCCGTCCTCCTCTATGACATCTTGAGCTGACAGCAGGGTACAGTGCCGTTCCTGAAGATCCCACCTTGTTCTAATCGCTCGAGACAGCTCTTTTGGCAGGAGTGGACGCAGATGAACCAAGAAAATGTGCTGCCGTGAGAGCCGTGTGTAGGCAGACCTGATTAGCCAGCATACTCAGAGCAGAGCCAGGACTTCAGCACAAACATGACTAACATAGGGCATAGGCTAGGACATGACATATACCTTTTTTTTTTCCTGAAACGATAACTGAAATCAGGATGGTGATCCTCATCTGACAGAAAGCGTTATTAAAATAAAACGCTGTCACCATGACAGAAGGCATTCAGGTCTTCATAAAATAGGTCTCTCTTCTTGTAACTCAACAAGTAGAGCAGCGTGGTCAGGGAATACACTTTATTATTATTGTTATTATTATTATTTAAATGAATAAAAAAAAGGTAAACCATTACTTCTGATATAAATCATTTATATTAAAAGCAGGGGTCTCCAATTCCAGTCCTGCTCAATAGGGCTTAATTTAATACACCTGATTCTACTTCGCTGCTAATTATCAACCATTTCTTGAGCTAAATCAGGTGTGGTGGAACAGGGAGAGAACTAAGCTGTGCTGGGCTGGGGCTCTCCAGGACGGAGTGTGACACCCCTGGGGTAAAAGAAGCGGAAGAATGGAGTTAGATGTGTCAATCCTGAACCTTCCGCTGTAGGCCAGCTTTCCCATTTTTGTGAGCGTCTAATCAGCTTAGACTCAGTTGGGTGTCAGTAATTCTTGTCTTTCCATGGTTGGGCAGCTGCTTGAGACTCCCTCCTCACACTGGTTCACACGCCTGGTCCCTCGTCATAGATTAATTGCCTCGGGGATGTTGCTGCCCCCAGCTTACCTGTGCTCCGGTCTCTCCGCAGTGCTGGCTATGATGCTATCCTCGACAGAAATGTGGCCATCAAGAAGCTGAGCCGGCCATTCCAGAACCAGACCCATGCCAAGCGGGCCTACCGGGAACTAGTGCTCATGAAATGTGTCAATCACAAGAACGTGAGTATCCACTGCGACCACTAGGTGGCCTCTTGCCGTTAAGTCATGGTGTGCCATTTCATGAAACATAAGATCCTGTTTTCTAATAAAAATCAAGCTCAGTGAAGATGTTGGTAATTCCAAATGATGCCGTCATACTGATGACAGTAGATGCTGTAACCTTATCTCAGGCTATTGGAGAGACAGTCTACTTTTTTAAATGGCATTAAATGCCACTAAAAGGATGTTTTTACACACCTGTACACTTTGCTTGAAGTGCTATTGAATTTGAAATATAATTTTATCATCAAGCCAACTTTTCAACTGTTTGTTTTTTTGAAATCTAGTAAGTGGAAATTTTCAACTTTCACAAGCTGCTCACAACTTGATATATGTACAGTCAGAGTGCATGTTCGCAAACAGAAGATATTACTTTTCTGATGTGGTTATACTGAGTGTAGGCTGTAATGTGTATTAGGATGAAACTGGCTAAAATGTAATCACTTCAAAGAGCTCTCTCGCTCCCTTCAGCGCTCCGGGGCAGACATGAATGATTAATGTGTGTAGGTCTACCTAAGCGCTTTCTCCACCACTATCATAAAGGTCTGTTTCAGAGAGCATATGCCTTTTTGGTATCTGGCCCCATACATGCATTATATATATCACTGGCTTAGAAGTCTAACTCAGCACTAAAGGCCATGAGCAGGGACTTCAGGTCAGGCCGCGGTGCACTGTGGTCGGGGGGGGGGGCAGCAGGGGGCAAATTGATGCGGCTGGATCATGCTGCTGTTTAAACACTGGGGGGAAACAAGCGTGTAGAAATCTAACTAATTATAACCAAGTCCTAAACTGAGTAATATGATACAATTTCCATATAGGGTAATGGCTGTTTTTTCCTTTTTCAGATAATCAGCCTGTTAAATGTGTTCACACCACAGAAATGTTTAGAAGAATTCCAAGACGTGTAAGTACAAACAAAATGGGGGTGGAATGGGATAGATCAATTCCATGCAGCACCCCTGAATATAGAACACAACTATGATGACGAAATAAAACATTTACCACTCCCCAATCAAACAATAAAGCAGGGCGTATTAAGTAACTGTAATTACATAACACGTTTCATTGAGACTTTTCTAATTCTTCTTTTCAATTAGTCATGGAGCTTTTTTTAAATTTAGAAGGATTGATGCATATAGTACATCCTGCTCAGAAGATGAGGTACTGATGGCTATTGTAGCACTCTTGGTAAGAATGCACTACATTGATGTGATAGATATGTAAGTTAGTACTCCAGCGTACTATGTCGCAATTTTTAGCATTGGTATGAGACTAAAGTTTGACATTGTTAAAAATAAAGATCACAAAAGCATGTGCACGACATTATTGTGTTATTGGGTCTGATTTACATAATAAATATAAATAAATTATTATAATTTTAATATATCTATTAAAATAAGAAGTACGGAGAATGTAGAGTGACTTTTGATAATGTGTGGGGTTTGAGAGGCTGAGAGAACCACGTGTGTGTGCTTGTGTTTGGAAGAGGATATAAAGGGAAGCTGAAAGAGTGGAAAACAGGAACAAACTAGCAAATCTGCCAGAACTCCAGGGGAGCAAAGTCATGGCTCTGGAGGAAGTGAAGGAGGGAGCTGGCAGACGGAGAAACCAATCTGAGAAAAGCTACCAGTCGCTGCGTAGACAAACATCTTCCTGAAGCTTGTAAAGACAAGAGTCACATGATTCCTCTGAGACATGTTCCAGATACAGATGAACGAGACACCGTGCAGCAGCCAAGACTGAGCCCCGTGTGTGATGGTTCATGCGTAAAATCCTGACATACAACACAACATACTAGATGTTTCTCAAAGCTGAATCCTCAGACTATAGTACAAATTCAAAACCCTCAGAGTGAGGCGGACTGGCTGAAGTTAGACAGAACCTTGGAAGGTTCTGTACTGGCAATGATGATGATAATGAACAGGGAGCCTTTGGATCGATCAGTAAAGTGAGTTATGCAGGTGAGCAAAGTCATACTGGACAGACAAGAAGGATGTAAGTTTCCTCTCCTCTAGGTACCTGGTCATGGAGCTGATGGACGCCAACCTGTGTCAGGTGATCCAGATGGAGCTGGACCACGAGCGCATGTCCTACCTGCTCTACCAGATGCTGTGCGGCATCAAGCACCTGCACTCGGCGGGGATCATCCACAGAGTGAGTCCCACAATGCACCGGTGCACCACAGCGCACACCGCTGGAGCAAGCCCCACTGTGTGGCTGCTGGTAGGGGTACGGGAAACATCCAGGGTGGGACTAATTAATTCCAAATTAATTGTAGTATGTGTAGTAATTGTTCCTGTCAGTAGAGTTAGCGGAAGTTGCGGGCGAAAAGCTAGTGGGAATACAAAGACATAATTTACCTTAATTTACAGCATCATGAACAGAGAGTATGCAACAGCTGTAATTGAAGAGATAGACAGTTTACCTTAGTGTTGGGCTCTGTTGTCCACCTGCTTGACGTGCTTCTCTTCCTGTGACTCCCCAAGGACCTAAAGCCAAGTAATATAGTGGTGAAATCTGACTGCACACTGAAGATCTTGGACTTTGGCCTGGCTAGGACAGCGGGCACGAGCTTCATGATGACTCCCTACGTGGTGACGCGTTATTACAGGGCCCCAGAGGTCATCCTGGGCATGGGCTACAAGGAAAATGGTACGTCCCACCCGGACTGCATCCACACCGTCAGTTAATGTACCGGCAACCTACCCTAGTCTCCTTCACTACTTTTTAGCACTCTAACCGTGTTTATGTTGCTTGTCAAGAGCCTGTATTACGTTGTGTATAGCATGGCCAGGAGCTCAGTAGGGGTGTGGATACGCAGATGTGTCATTCTGCCGTATTGTATGTATACACCATTTCCTGCAACACACACACACTACGCCTCAGTATTCAAAAAAAGCAGCGATTTGTCAGGATTCAGCCTCAGGCTTTGTCTCTAGGCTGGCTGTCCTTTGGTTGGATGGTACAGTAGGCCGTTTCCTGGCTGTGATCATCTCATTCTTAGTACTCTACGCTCGATGTAGCCAAATGCTATTCATGTGTGCTGTGTTTGATTTCTGGAGCAGCATTATGCACTTATGTTTAGCTTGAGATGCATGATCCCTTGTTTTCCAACCGAACCATTTCTATATGTTTTTAACTAAATGTCTCAATCTATATTTATTCCACTGGATGTGCCATATGTGTTGAGCATGCTAACCTCTTCCTTTCTTTTACTCATATCCTCTTCTCTTATGTGCCAACAGTGGATATATGGTCGGTGGGGTGCATTATGGGAGAAATGGTCCGTCACAAAATTCTGTTCCCAGGAAGGGACTGTATCCTTCAGCCTTGTGAGAAGCTTATGCCCGTTTCCATGTAGCAGGACACATTCACCAGTGTCTCCTGAGAGCTGCTTGGGTGTGAGGGAAAAAAGGGAAAAAACTGTTTTTGTTTTATTTCCTGCCAGCACAAATGGCACTGAGTGTCCAAGTAAAGTATTGATTTGGAACTTGATCAATCCAAATATGTCCATGAAAAATATATCTGAGGAGTGATTTTTAGAATAAGTATCTGCTCTCTTTAGGTTCTACAAAGCCAGCAAATCCCTTAGTCGGAATGCCACTGATGCAGAACAGGAATCCATCTTGTATGGCGGTTCCACTGTGTTTTGCATTCCAGTCCTGTAGATACATTTTGGTGGCCACCCTAAGGCAAAGCAGCCTGTAACTTTGTACCTGTAACTATAATCAGCTTCTTGCACGCTTGGTGTAGTGCTGTCAGGTGCATCTAGTCAGGCAGATAATAAGTTAATGAGCAGCTTATTTACTAATTTAGCTTATTTAGCCATACTAGTAAATAGGTTGACCTTTAATGTTTGCTTTTTTGCAGCATGCTGATTCCTGTCTCCTCTTCGTTGCATGTTCTTGGGGTTTGAAGGTAGAGGCAGTCGTGTGAAATGACTTTTTCGAGGTGTCTTTAGAGCGGGTTGCCCGCCTGGTATATTTGGAATTACTAAATCCATAATTGGAAAAGTGCACAAGAACTGGTGGCTAAAGGATTTCATCTATCTCATAACATACAAGCCTCTATGTAATCTCTGCATAGAATAAGATGCATCCACAATATATCTGAATAGATAGTACTGGAGTTTCACTGTGTCAGGGTCACAGCAGGAGGGCTAGAGCCTGTACCAGGCAGAATGAGGCACAAGGACAGGATGCCAGTGCATTGCCAGGCACAGATACACTACCTACAATTTAGATGTATCAATAACCTAACTGCATGTCTTGAACACTCGAGTTCTACTTACACAATAATGTTCTGAGGGCAGAAGGAACAATGCTTGGTTCAGAAAGATTACCAATCAGATTGTAGAGGTGGTAGGTACATGCAGGTAGAGGAAGCAGGACCAAGACATCTGTCTGGTTAGTTCCACCTCCTCTAGTTGCTTTGATCTATCTCCTTTACAATCTGATTGGTTCATGGAGAGAACCAATCATTTTTCCTTCTGCCCTCAGAACATTTTTGTGTAAGTAAACCTTCCATGAGCATCTTGGACTGCAGGAGGCGTAGGAAGAACATGTAAATTCCACTTGCACAGAGTTGGGATGGGATTCAAACCCACAACCCTGGAGGAGTACCGTTATAGTTTAGATATTCCCAGAGAATAGTTAAAATATTTAGTTTTATTAATCTATTAGTGTTTCCACATCTTTCACCTCGATGAAAAGGTTAATACAGCAGAGATGAGATTTATCACTTTGAATTGTCTTACATTTTTTGCATGAAAAATAAAGGCTGAAAAGTCAATAGCAGACTTCTGTTGTGCAAATATCTCAGTGTTGTGCTTCTTACATGACTCACTGAGATCTCATTTTAATGTTTCATATTGTTCCAGTACGACATTATGGTGAAAAAAAAATATAAGTACAAAGTACAGTTCAAAATGAGAAAAAAGACACAATTAAAAGCTGTAGTATTTCCCAGCATTAAACATCTGAATAAGAACTGCAGAATTCAACAGATTCTTAAAAAAAATCCCAAAAGAGTCAGCAGTGCAGTCAGTTATCTTGCTGGGAGGTCGGTGATATTTCAGCATAGCGTCTGTGCTTTGATTGCACTTTCAGTGGACATGTGGTCTGTGGGCTGTAACACAGGGGAGGTGGTCAGGGGGGCTGTGCTGTTTCCGGGCAGCAATCGTATCCTTCCTATCCTACCGCTGCGATCTGCACGCAAGTGATGTCATCACTTAAGCCACTTGCTCCCCTGTCCGACCTTACTAAGCTCTCATTTTTAAAATTACACACAGTTGCTTAGCATTATAAATGATATATGTGTCTGTATTAAGAATGTAACTAATTCCACCCTAAAATGTTCTACTTATTCTTGGCACAGAAATGGAAAATTGATGAAGAATCCTGTTTATTGCAGGATGTCGGCTCGCCAGTTCTCTACTGAACTTTTCATTTGGACTTTTATGGTTTTTAGTTGTCTGGTGATGAGGTTACAGGAGGGGTGGGCAATCTTATCCGCAAAGGGCCGGTGCGCATGCGAGTTTTCGCTGCAGCTCCCTAATTAGATTACTAATTAGAGGACTGATTGGCTGTAGAGTCCTCACACCTGGGTTTGAACAGCTGACCTACAGGTTATCCCAAAAACCTGCAGACGCACCGGCCCTTCGCGGATAAGATTGCCCACCCCTGGGTTACAGTATAGGCTGGTTAGGCCTAATGTGCAAGTAGGAAGGTCATGCCTATGACTAATAAAACCTATGGCTGTTTCCATGGTGTCTGGCCGTTGGCACCGATGTCTGCTGCCCATACCTCGCTTAGCAGAAGGTGGCATGTTTCCTTGACGACACCCTGACCCAGACATCGACCAGTGGAACAAAGTGATTGAGCAGCTGGGCACGCCTTCTCCAGAGTTCATGAAGAAGCTCCAGCCCACGGTTAGGAACTACGTGGAGAACCGGCCCAAGTACGCCGGTCTGGCCTTCCCCAAACTCTTCCCCGACTGTCTGTTCCCGGCTGACTCCGAGCACAACAAGCTGAAAGGTAAGAAGCTTAGCTCGGCTACAGCTCCCTGGCCACTCCTGCCACGTCTAATCGACAAATATCACTTTACAAAAGCAAAGCAGGAGATGTCCCAAAAGGCACTGAAGAAATAATCAAAAGCAATCAAAAGTTTGACTGCTTGAAAAATCATACGAGGACATTTGTAGAGAGTTAAAGAGTTTCATTTAAAAATTAATATCATGTGCAGGTAACAGGACTCTGCCTACGGAATCTTCTTTGACTGGATAGGTTTTGGATCAGGATTGGTCATCCGAGACTGTGAGAACTATGCCGCTCCTCCAGTTGATTCATCATTCGGCAAACAGACTGGATGTGACCAGCTGCGTGTGAGGAGCTATCAGAGCACTGTGAATCACTGGAGAACATGTATCAGCTGCTGGGCTAATCCATCTGTAACAGTCCCAGATCTGAGGTCTTATTTTATTCCATTTTATTGGTCTCATTTGTACTTCCGCTGGATACAGAAGTCGGGCTACTTTTTTTCTGATTGTACTTTAACCACAACATTAAAAGCAAAAGGAAAGAGAAGTTTGTCTTTAGCCACAGACAGGTGGCACGATGTCTTCTGACACTCTGATCTCTAGCATTACTTATTACTGCTTTCATTCATCAAAACCACAGTGGTAAATATCCGAAGGAAGCTGCTTGTGTGTTACAATGATTTTTTAACAGATGCTTTTACTCAAAGAGACTTGCGGTCTCGCAGAAGAGGCAGTTGGATATATTAGCTGAGGTAGTTGTGGTTAAATACGTTGCCTAAGGGACTTTCTTTAGGCTCGGAGATGAAATTTTGGTGTTAAGGCTGATCCTTAAGCACCATGCCACTCGTCCCCTTGTGGCAGGACAGAGATTTAGAGGCGTAACAGGAGATCTGGCTTTATTGATCTTCGAAGTCTGTATGGAGGCACAGTCATTAACAGAGGGGGGTTAAACTGGTAAGAACTGGTTAGTTGTCAGTGGACTGGTGTAGTTCTAGGTAAACCTGTGACTCACTTTTGCTTCAGATAAGTCTGTATGTAAAGGACCTTGAACCATAAACTCCTTTGACATAAACTTGGAAAAGCTTGCCAGGTGCTTCAGTACCTGACATATGTAAACTGGCCCCGGCACATTTCGCACAGAGCAGCACAATAATCCTGTTAAGTCCAATAATACAGTAAGTACAAGGCAGAAGGCAGTCAGATTACAATAAAAAATACTGACATATGTAAACAATATAAAAACAAATTGTATGAGGACAGGGAATTAAATGCAGTGGCATAGTGGAGATTGCAGTGTGAATCAGGGAGTGAATCAATCAATCAATCAATGTTCTAGCCGCTTCTTGCTATTCATATTATGCAGTTCTGGAAAAAAAAAATACCAGGCCACTCTAAAGTTTTTTAAAAATCTGCATTTTAAAATTCTGGTTTAATTCTGGTTCTGCTGGAAGGAGGCTCCACAGCCGCAGGCTGCTTTCAGGCTCAAAGTTTCTAAGACGGCAGCACGCAAGAATAAGGAGAAGCAGGAGACACTGGGAATGACTAAAAACCAGCCAGGTAAAGGGCAGAAGCGACTTTCTAATGCCTGAGATGACCGTTAACTTATCTGACAGTTTCTCATGAATCGGAGGATGACGTCAAGTGACCTTGATAAAGACTGGGAAAAATGAAGGGGTTTGACGTGCACTGCTAGGACTGTTCGTACCAGGCTCATAGAAGCAGGACTGAATACTCACAAAGCAAGGAAGAAGCTATCATTCAACGAGAAGCAGGGAAGAGCCAGGCTGGAGTTTGCAAATAATTATATATTTTACCCAAGCACATACCCATAAACTGAGAAATGAGTTAAAACTGAAAGTTTTGCTGTGGTCACTTAATTTGTCCGTTGCTGTACATAAAGTAAGCTTTAAAGTTTGCATTATTAAAAACAATTATTATAGCAATTTAAATTATATGGCACAGTGGTCATTCTGTATAATCTGACCTGCAGCTTGACCTCTAACCTCTGACCTCTGTAGCCAGCCAAGCCCGGGATTTACTGTCAAAGATGTTGATCATTGACCCTGCCAAGCGCATGTCTGTGGATGAGGCTCTGCAACATCCCTACATTAACGTGTGGTATGACCCATCCGAGGTGGAGGCGGTGAGTAGGATGCATGTCCCACACATTTACACAGCCTCATACAAGAGTCTCTCAGAAAAAACATTTCTATCTACCCATCCATCCATCCGGAGTAAATATCTGATTACATGCAGATGGTCCTGTGGCTGTGATTATATAGTGTAAAATAGCCAGCTGACATGTGGTTAGTACCATTAGTGTTACTGAATGAATGCTTGTCAACATCTTTTTCCCCCATCATCTCCATACAGCCACCTCCACAGATCTATGACAAGCAGCTGGATGAGAGGGAGCACACGATTGATGAGTGGAAAGGTAGACGATAACCTCAATGGCACAGAAATATCCCGAATGCAGCTGGCTGTTGTCTTTATACACAGTGAACACCGCTAGTATGCCCTATGTTCAGCAATTAAAATGCAGACAAAAAATCAATAAAAGAAAATGTTTTCTTTGTCCAGAGCTGGGCAAAGTACTGAGTACTGTTTCTTTGCAAAAGTAATATTCTCCTTGGCCACAGACTTGTGATTATTTTGGTCCATGACCATTTAGCTCTTACACGCAATGGGCACATTTCTCAAACAAAGGCACATACGGCTCTCTGCAGGCGATGGGCATGCTCCGCTACTCTGAAATGGGCTTTCAGCTCTTCCCAGCCAATAGGAATGCTTTTCTTCATCAGCAGCGCATGTGTGGCCCCTTTGTGGCCAATCACCTTCTTGAGTGTTCGTATCCAGCCAAAAAAGGCCAGCTTTGTGTTTCATAGGATATTTGAAGGAATTAAAATTTATATCCCCCTTAGTGTTTGTGGGGGAGGGGCAAGGTTAGTAGAACTGACTGCATTGATCTGAAATTCTGCCTTTTTCTTGCCTTTAGAGCTCATCTACAAAGAGGTTATGAACTTCGATGAGAAATGTAAAGATGGCGTAGTGAATGGGCAGCCGCCCCCTTCAGGTACTTTGGGTGAATGACACTCTCTCTATACAACAAGTAGGCTACAGTTGACCTCAGGTGTAACAAATGAATCTCGTTCATTAACATTTAAACATCTGGCAAAGAATCTTGAGTAGCAGTTACACAGAGCATTTAAGCTAAGTGACCAATAGCCACAACAAAACAAGGATACAATTTAAGTATATTTAGCACACATATAAGTCATTAAAAAGAAAGAATGACTCAATACAATATGGCTTCCCTTGGACTAATTGTAAGCTAAACTGTCAGAAATATGTCTAAATAAGTAATGTCTATACTATTTTTTTATTATGCTAACATTATTGAAAGCAAATGGTGTACCTCATACAGGCGATACGTGTCAGTGTTCTTTCTGAGTTGTAAGCGAAATCTACATGTATGTTTCTCAGTAACTAGTTACTCAAAATATTCATGTATTTAAAGTGTGATCCTAAGTTTTGTGAATGCAGATGATGAAATGTCGCCACCTGTATGTCATCGATAGTGTTACACGAATAAAAAAAAAAACGTTTTTTGTGGGGGAGGGATTAGTTGCTCATCTTTACTCTAGCAAAGGGTCATATTTTATTCTAGAGAAATTATTTTAATACACAGTGCAAGCCTGCTGAAAGTATTCAGTTCCGAAGTAGACAGTAACAGTGGTCTAGAGTTCTGTGCCTTTGTGTGTTCAAATCCCAGAGTAATCATATCACCACTGTGTCCTTTCGCAAGCTTGTTAACTCCAGCTGCTTCAGGCATGCTGCATTCTGGCTGACGCTGCTCTGGACACAAAACTTAGTCTCTCGTGGACATTAAACATGAGATACATGAAAATCTACAAATTCCAAAATACCTTGTACAAATAAATAATCTTAGATCTGATGCCAAATCAACTATGAATTCCACTGTAGTCGGTCGCAAAAAAAACAAAAATGAAACGTCAAACCTTGACAATTCTCCTAGCACAGGTGCAGCCGTGAATGGCGGTGAGAGTCCCCCCCCCTCCACCTCTGCTAACGATGTCTCGTCCACACCCACGGACCAGACCCTGGCGTCTGACACCGACAGTGGCCTGGAGGCGGGCGCAGGACCCATGGGCTGCTGCAGGTGACTAGCCGGGTGCCTGCGCTACCTGGAGTTCTCCGCAAGGTGAAGTGCGCCACACAGGCGGCCTGGCTGCCTGATAGAATACAAAGGAAACCGCCGTTTTTGTTTTTGAATGAGAAAGACGAAATCGAAACGATCCCGCAAAAATAAACACATTTCATGGAGAATGAGTTTCCGGACTTGCGCTTTCTTTTGCTCATGTTATCACGTTTGGTTAAAACACAGCAAGGAAATGTCTCCCATCCTCAAGAAGCTCCTGAGTCCCTAGTGCAGGCCTGTTGAGATCGCGGCCCTCAAGGGCCGAGCACTGAGTCCCTAGTGCAGGCCTATTCAGATCGCGGCCCTCAAGGGCCGAGCACTGAATCCCTAGTGCAGGCCTATTCAGATCGCGGGCCTCAAGGGCCGAGCACTGAGTCCCTAGTGCAGGCCTATTCAGATCGCGGCCCTCAAGGGCCGAGCACTGCTCTTCTTCCAGCTTTCCTTTACCTGCGAGCCAGTCGTGAAGCCTCTGGCCAATCACAGCCAGAAATTATTGAACTAAATACCTGGGAGACTTCAGAACAAGGCCTAGATTTGGAATCGAGGGCCAGATTTGAATAAGGGGGACCCTAGTGAGTCCAGCAAGCACCGAGCCGATCACCTGAAATGACCAAGAAAGAACCGGAACAAACAACAGATGGATTTAAGAAATGAACACACATCAAACGTTAAGGTTGTTTGGAAAAAACATTAATACATAAAACCAGTAAACATATTTGCATTATTAGCCTAGGTTTCAGTTATTTACACAAAATGATTATAGCAATTCTTATAGTAGAAAACACCAATAAATCTTTATTTGCATTGATATTACCCAGAATTTGATGATTTTTGTATCCAGATCTAAATTTAAATTTAATATCCTGGTTTATTTTGTTTTATCAAACATATCTTTCTTATAAAGTTATTTCAAATCTTGGCATTGCTGCACAATTCACATGTTTCTCACATGTGCATGGAGCCAGTATACCCCTCATCTCAAGTCATTCTGCTGTTCCGGTGACTTTTCTGCTCTGGTGCGCTGATTTCAGTCACAAAGTGTAAAGTACTGCACTTATAACCCCTAGGGGGCCGTAGTGCAACCAGCTCATTTTCATTTCACCACTTTCACAATTTATTCTGAACCAAGATTTCATTTTTCTTCCAAACTGGAATTTACTACATAGCTTGTGATTAGAAAACCAATATGAAATAAACGCTAAGGATAGCATACCGGTGAATTAGATACATGCATCACTTATTTCTGCTAAATACTCACACCCCAGTTTTAAACTACAGTTTTTAACTTTCCACCTGTGCTCCAGTGTCTATTCCGCAGCCTCATTTCGGTCATAAGGTCACAGCATCGTCATGGAAACAGCCCCTTTCTGCTTCCAGGCTGTGAGTGCTCTATCTGGGGGAAAGGTGACTTTGGAGCCATTCTCTGTGTGTCTGTGCTCCCAACATCTAGATAAGGCCAGGACAGAAACGACATCATGTACGTCTGTATGTGAGTGTGTACGTGGTATTACACATCATATTAAAATCTTTTGAGGAAACCTCTTTGAGCTAGTTATTGCAAAAATATAACAGAATTAATTTTGATTTTTCAGTTTTAATCTAACATGTAGCAGTTTGTAATTTAATTTATACCGAACCCACAAGCAACAGAAAAATGCAGCAGGGATAGAAAGAGAGCAAGTAGGTGTGGATGAAAATCTGTCATTTTAATAAGGACACAGTGTATAAGACGATACCAGATATGAGACCCATGACCAGATGACCTTGGCAGCAAAAATAACATGCAGCATCAGCTGATGCTAAAGATGGAGAAGAATTGAAAGAATCCAGGTGAAACACATTCTTTCTTCATTCAAGACATTTATAGGAGAGAGATTCTAGAATAAATTATGGTGGGAGATTTGACTGAAGAAATTGAAGAGATTCAGGTTTTCTTTACCTCAAGCGATTGCAGCTGAAACTCTGAATATGACACTTATGTTGGATTGGTTCAGGTCAACATTATTGACTAGGTAGTTTTTGGTGCCTCGCCTAAGTATTCAGACCCGTGCTACACTA
>JAABNX020000046.1:10229611-10240843 GCA_015163995.2 Mormyrus lacerda | reverse complement strand
GGTCCACAAAGCACGATTTCTTAGCTGGGTTAAGTGTCATGATTGTCCAAAGGTTTAAGGTAGTTGTCATTTCTAACTCAAATTAACTCAGCTAACAGAAAAGGAGGAACAACCCAATAGCTAGAACAAGGCGACTCTGGCCTTAGAGGTTGCTCAGTTTAAAAGTCTTACTCAAATTCAAAAGATATAGGAATATCACCCTAGAGATCAGGTTCCACTTGCATGTATATAACAATAGTAACGGGTGAACACAAGTACCGTTTTATTATCCAGAATAAGGAGCTGGAACAAAACTTTCAATAAGCAAGAACAATAACTTCTACTCAAATAGCCCAAGTTACAGAAGACTCCTCTAAAATATCAGCTGCTCCATGAACAGAACACACGCAAATTAAAGCAGGGCTTCAGCTATCAAGAGTAAAACCGGAACCCTCAGCCTCAAACCAGAATTAAACTACTGGAAGGAAAGCATCCTTTCAGATGTTATGCATGCAAAATTCAGTGCATTATACCAAATTTAATCCTGGACCCATTAAGCATGAAAGCCAACCCCAGTTTCAGAATCCTAATTAACAAAACAAACCATCTTTTTGGTGTTAAAATTTTATTGCAGTGATTTGACCAAGTGTTACAGGCTGAGTGAAGTCCACAGCGCATGAGGCATTGTGCCACCGCTTCAGCAACTGGAAGGCAAGTATATACAAAATGCAAAACCCATGTCACGTTTTGCCCCTTTTATTTTATTCACTATAGAAGTTGTCAATTTCTTCTTTGTACATTTTGTGAACGACTGGCCTCTTCAATTTCATTGTGGGACCTATAAGGGAAAAGCAGGGAAATCAACATTAAAAACTATTTGAAAAGCAGATGGATGACAGACAAGTATGAATTTAATGGAGGCTGCACCAGAGCAAAATTAAGCCTCCATTTAACAGCTGCCTATGCTTACCAAGCTCCCCGCCTGAGATTGAGAAGTCCTGTGGCAAAATGGTCCACTTCTGTATCTTCTGTGCATTAGATATGGCCCTTGCATTGACTCGGTCGATACCCTCTTGGATGGCCTGATACACTACCGATTCCTTCCGAGATGTGATGTCAGATATGCGGGTGGCAACCACACCATGGCACCTACAGAAGTCCACCATCTCTGGAGACAGCTCATTTGTTGGGTTTCCAGACTCGTCTACAACACACTGGGAGAGGAATGTCAGCAACATTGCAGTTAAATGATTGGACATGGTACAGATCACCTCCAATTCTCACGACAGCACTAAGTAGCAAATCACCCATGTTATGTCATGGCAGCAAATTGTCAGTCTAGAACCCCCCCCCCCCATTCAAATCCAAATCCATGCCTTGTTTTCAAGTCCCCCAGGTAGTTAGCTTAATTTCTGGCTCTAATTGGCCAAAGGCTTCACAACTGGCTCACAGGTTTAAAAAAAAAAAAAAAGCTGGAAAACAGCAGTGCTCAGCCCTTGAGGACCATGATTTGAATAACCCTAGTCTAGAAGCATCCATGGAAGCCGTAGCTAGGATTGCCTAAAGCCAGTGTTGCCCAACCAGGTCCTCGGTGACCCACAGATGCTATTTTTGCACTCCCTCCCAGCCAGACAATTTTGCTCCCACATGGGAATAAAGACTGCCTGCAAGACCCCAAAGGGCAGAGGAGACGTTGCCCAAAGCCATCTTGCATTCATTGGCATGTGCTTTACCTTGAGGGTCAGCAGCATTGAAAGGAACTTTTTTTTGTCCCCCACCAGCATGACATTGCTGACGATGGGCAGTTCTTCCTTCACGCGATCCTCAATAGCCACGGGGGGGATATTCTCCCCACCTGCTGTGATTATCAGCTCTAACAAAGAACAGGACAGAATGTGAAGAAGCAAGGTCTAGTGTAAAGGCCATGCTATTTAAGATGCAATTCATGGCACATGCCACAAGCACACTTTTGATTTCAGCATTGGTAGGGACCAAATCAGCCCCATCCAGCTAACACACAAAACAGCACTAACAATATTGGTAATGGCATGTTGCTGTCCATGCCCAATATAACACCCTTGGCACATGCCATCAGGTGTGCATACCCTTTATCCGGCCAGTGATGTACAAGAAGCCATCGTCATCGTGCCTGCCTAGGTCTCCAGAGTGAAGCCAGCCATCCGAGTCCAGGGCCTCCGCAGTCTTATCGGGCATATTCAGGTAACCCATAAAGACATGGCGGCCCCAGAAGCACACCTCGCCATTCCCATCCACGTCTGGCTTATCCAGTTTTGACTGAGCACCGGGCAGTTCCTTGCCACAACTGTAGCATGCAGACAAGCGTGAGAAACACTCAATTGTTCAGTATAACATGCCCACACAAAATTCCCACTCTGCCCTCTTCCATTCTACAAACGAATACCCATATCCTAAATCCTCCAGATGAACTAACCAGCAGTACTTCCTCAAATCAAGCACAGGAGACACTAAAAACTAATCCAAGAACCAGGTTACACAGATGCACAAAACGCAGCGGAAGACTCATTTCTCACCTCATAATTCGGAAGCCACCAGCCCAGGAGATGGTATGAGGCCCAGTGCTCTCACTCATGCCATACAGTTCGTAGATGGGTATGCCTAGACTCATGAAGTATTCCAACGTGTCCTTGGTGATGGGTGCAGCACCTGTGAAGCAGGAGTGGCACCGGTCCAGGCCCAGAGCTTCCCGTACACGCTTGAAAACCAGGTTGTTTGCAAGCAGGTGGCCCCAGGGAACGGTGGGATTGCTGAGCCCAGAGGACAGGATTTCCACTTAATCACCAGCACAGCAGATACTGGAAACCACTTAGGCCAATCCAAGCGGTCAGTCACTCACCCATTCATAGCATTGTAGCTGGCCTGTAGCCCAATTGCTTTGGCCCAATCTGCAACCCATTTCCTCAGCGTGGAGGATTTTGCACCTACGGATTTCATCCTCTCCTGCATCTTTTCCCACACCCTGGGAACACCCAGGAAAGAGGTGGGTCGCACTTCACGCAGGGTGTTTACCAGGGTTCCCTGAGTACACAGAGCAGTACAATACTAACTGTCATGGGAGCCCACCTATGTTGCATGAATATGCCATAAGCCAATAGTCTTACAGCCTAAGTCAGCCATTGTAATGTTACTATACGACCAATAGCCAAAAGTTTGAGAGGAGAGAAAGCAGGCCAGGTATCCTGCTCATTTCATCCAATAACTCCCACTTGGGAGACTACTTAACATCACCACATACTGCACACAATGCTGGGTTGGTGGGGGGCATATTCTCACCTTCAGGGCATCTGGGTCTGCAAAGTATGTGGTTGCTGCAAAACGCATGCTAATCCACATGTCATTCACCTGCGCAGCAACATGGCTGAGGGGCAAATAGCTAACAACAGTCTCGGCACCTTTGTTCAACTCAGTCATGGTCCCTGCCGTGAGCGACACCCATGTAATCTGTCAGCAGAGCAAAAAAAAAAAATTAAAAAATTATGGGGTTAGACATGGGTGTAAATTGGGGGGGCTAATACAACCCCCTCAAAAATCATGTCCCCCCCCCCCCCCCAATAGTCTGATACCTTAACACAAATATCAAACCAATACAGTGCCCTGCCAAGGTTAATCTTTAAAACTCTGCACACTGAGCTACTACTAACCTGGTTTATCTACGAGCATGAGAACCTCAACTTCAGCAATTTACATTTTAGTCCAAGGCCTCTACCGTAAGGAAGAGAATACCATGGTACAACTGAAATGTCACATTTCAGCTACACACCAAAGTGGAAAGGAATACAATAATATAACTGAATGACATCTAAGCCAATAGTAAGTATTAAACCCACAAAAGAATCCTTCACTGCATGGGGGGGGGGTGGCACACTGGAACACTGCAAGCCAGTATCACTCACGTTGTCATGGCTCAGCATCACACCTTTGGGGCTTCCAGTGGTACCAGACGTGTAGATTAAAGAGCAACATTCATTGGCCTTCTGGCTATGGATGATCTCATCCAGAGCATCATCAGACTCAGCCACACCGAGCTGCATGAACTCCTTCCACTGCAGGAGACAGAACATCAGCTCACATTGCTCCGGGGCGAGTAGCAATCTGTACAGTCATGCACACTTGCAGAACATCCATAAAATCACAACACATTTGTGAACAGGGGATGCCTGGCGACTGGGTTGCAACAGCCTACCAGTGAATTCACTTCCATCATCTTACCGTGTACACATTCGGCAACTTCTGCTCAAGTTCATCTTTGTACTGAACAATGGCCTTCAAGTGTGGTAGCTGATCTTTAACCTAAGATGAAAATCAGAATGAAAAACTAGTTTTTCCACTAGGGGAGAGTGGTGTATAAACACACACACTGACCTTCAGAATTTTTACAAGCTGTTTATGATTCTCAACAACCAAGATGTTGGCTTCACAGTTATCTGCCACATAGTGACAGGCCTCAGGTGAGTTTGTGGTGTATATCCCAACTGCCAAGCCTCTGTAATGCACATAAACAATTTACGTTAAGTGTGTTTTGGTGGATGTGTAGCTCTGGTGTCTACTTAAATAGGCGAGAGAAAAGACATTACCCAGCCATAATACACCCAATGTCAGCAATGAACCATTCTGGTGAATTAAAGCCAAGGATTCCAACACCATGGTAACGCTCTAGCCCCAACTAGGGAGAGAAAAAAAAAAAAAAAAAAACAAAGGGAAAACCAACAGGCTTCTTAAACTGCTTGAAAATTCCAATTTACAAAATTCAAGAAACATTCAACCACCTCAGTAAAGCCATCCACATACAGACAGCCATTTATGATTAATTAGCACCTATAAACAGACAAGAGAGAGACCTTGAGGAAGCTCTTTGCCACTGCACGGCACTGCTGGTAGTACTCCATGTAGGACACAGTCACCCACTGACCCCCCTGCTTGAATACGAGAGCCGGCAGGTGCCCATGACTGGCTACCGTCTCCTGAAACATCTGCATGACCGTCATGGGGGGTGCAGAACCGACGCCCGATGAGGCCGTGCGCAGCTTTACGGGTTCCTCACGGACGGTACTCCACAGACGCTCAGCAGGAGCCAAAGAAACTTCCGGTTGAAGCTGGAACGTCTGCTCTGGCTCTTCATGGGAGCGGCAGCAGGAGCAACACACACACGGCATAAGTGAGACAGACGACAAAACTTCGATAGGCTGGGTCAGGACAGTCTATAAAACACAGCTGCCGATTGACAATGGCAGAACCTGCAGCCCCTGGTCATGGCTTATTGGGAACAGGGCCTCCGCCCTATCAAGTGACAGCAGTAGAATATGGAATGCCTCCAACAACCAATCAGGTTTAACTGGCTCTGATTACATGGAATCTGAGCTATGAGGGGAGTCTTCAAAAGAGGTGAGGAAGTGATTTAGCACAACTTGAGGTTTGGGATATTGATCACTTGAGGCCCCCTTCAACAAACAGTATTTTTGGCACCCCATAAACATATTGGACAAAAATACAGCTTTGGAATTCACATGCTTTAATTGTCATTCATGAGTGGAAAAATAATCAGATTAGAGATATTTCTGTCAGAGTGTAATTACCTTTGAGTGCTGCGGAGCTGGACAGTTTGGTCAGAGCTTCGGATGCACCAGGCTCTTGTTTTTTGCTCCCCAGTTTGAAGTTCAGCAGAAGGTTGTTTTCCATGTCCACCTGGGGGGCTGTGTCAGAGCCTTTGGGAGCCACCCACTGCTCAGCACCAGCGTCATCATGACCAAGAGCTCCATTGATCACAGTGTTGCAGTCCCCACCATTCTGCATTTGCGACGTTCCAGACTCCCGGAGAGCATCTGCCTTCATGGCACGCACAAAACTAGAGGCCAAGGACAGCCGTTAAACCTCTGACCTTTACACAGTTTAGTGAATTAGGCATTAATAGAAAGCTGGACATCTTTTCAAAGAAGCAGATAAACAAATTCTTATTTTTAAATCCATATTTAATCTTCTAGGAGTCCGATGAGGCATGGTGAACATTTCCAAGCTTAAATGACGGGGGGGGGAAATCAGAAACACACACCTCTCAGACTCATTTTCCCCAACTCCAGTATAGGCAGGTACTTCAGTTTTCCCAGGTCTGCTCACAGACATCTTGAGGTCCCTAAATACAGAATCAAAACCAAAAGCCTTTAATCCTTTGCGAGACTGGCAAAAGGGACAGTGTGCGTTAGTCAAGTTCCAGTAAAGTTACAGAACTAGTTTTATAGTCTATAGTTGATAATTACTGTAGCCAAAACAGTTTTATGCAGAGCAGCACCTCATAGAACAGGTTCTGCAAAGAAAATCTTTCCTGGAGTAAAGTCATTTAGTACCTTTTCATTGAATATTAGGCACAGAATCCTTAGAACATCAGTGTCCAGTCAAATCAGCCCCAGAGCTGGTGAAGCTTTGTCCTCTTTCGAAGAGGACTGTCCGGTGAGGGCATTTTTAAATCGAGCATGACGACCATTGCACAACATCCCATCGCTGAGCAACCAGCTCGGGGCAGCGGGATTACTCAGTGCCTTATGCCACTTGAAGACAGCGGTGTGGGGAAACACAAGTCTGAATGCTGTGGTCAGCGGGGTCAGAAGGGGATAAATCGCAGACGCAGCCTTTCACATACATATGCCCCCAAAGTATGGGTGGGGTGGCAGACACAGGGCATCACCACCCCAGGTTCAGCAGAGGTCCACACTGACACCACATCCTTAAAAGGTGTCTTTACCTTTATACATGTGCTGTTGACCTACCGTCCTAAAATTATGAAATTTACCTGCAACGTCATGATCTGTTCATTTACTCACCCAATGTCCAAATGACACGCCGTAAGCAACTTGAAGCTAAGCCAAAGATCTTAATGTTCATGCACATGTGTTGGAGATTAGGGAACAAACTGACAATGTCTCTCTAGCCTTGTTTAACACAGCAAAGAGTTGGATCAGGCAACGTCTTTGCAAACTCAGGTTTGTCTGCCAAATTTAGGTGCGAAGTTACACGTTTGTTTTACCACTCAGTCAAATCCAGACGTTCTACAAATTCACATGTTTTATCACAAGAGCCATTTCCTTTGCACTTCAGGGGAGGTCAGCTACTCAGATTAATAAAATCAGGTACTGAAAACACTAGCACTGAATCCCTAGAAATATTGCTAAAAACTACAGAATCTAAGACTGTTATAGCAGTTCTGAACAGTCCTACTGTTAGTGTAGCAGAAGCTAAAACCCTGGGGTCCTTAAAATCTTGAACTTGATAAGATTAACAGAGTTAAGTTCTCCCCAAACAAGCTTGATGGGCTGAATGGCCTCCACTCATTTGTAAATGTTTATTTCCTGTTTTATAAGAACATTTTCCTATTTTAGGGTATTGGGCAGAAAATGTCTTTAATTGGGGTGTGGGGTGGAATTTCCATGGCATCAGCTTCTGCGTTTGCTTTATCAATAAAACAATATTCTAGGATTATGAAGCTTTAGCCCTCCAACAGCCTTTGCCTGCCACCTAGAGGTTTACTAAAATCAGGTACCATGTACCTGACTGGTGACTCAGACACGAAAACTTTAAACCTGGAGGCAACTAATTCAAGTTAAGTCTAAAGGATTGAGGCCATGGTAAGGAAATTGAAACTGGTGTGTCAGAAGCAAAGGTCAATATCATTGCAAAACCTAGTCATGCTTACGTGTGCAGCCGGACTTCTGTGCGGGGTTACGCCAAGCGGCACAGAGTACGTTCCTGATCAGATGGCTGGGGATGAGTGCAAAGCCTTTGGGGTTCTCAGGCCCCCTACCTCCTCATTTCAGCAACACAGCAGATGGCTCAGACCTACCCTGATTTTAAAAGAACCCTACATTTTTATAGTGATGCCACACAACACATTTAAGTTATTCACGTACTGATGCGCCTTTCATTGTACGGTTATGGTAAATCTGTAAATGTATTTATGTTGCAAATAGTAAGCAGGAACACATTGTGCTGCAAGTATTGATTTCTGTGTTTTTACCGGGGCGTGCATGTGGTCGCCTTGAGTGTAAATGTGTAAAGTGTCGACTTTCCTTGTAGGTGCCATTGCCATTTGTCTAGCAGCAAGCTCCTCGTTGACCAAGCTTGACAGTTATTTAAAACAACACTGATCCAACTGCTGCCGTCAGAATTGAGGTGCCAGACCTGCTGACTTCAAGCCAGCAAGCCAGAGGGAAACTCAGGAACCATTGACATCTTAGTTGCCCACCAAGAAGAGTGACTGGGACCATATGAGCAGCGTGCAGAGGGGCTGGAAAGCAGCAGAGCACAGCGACTGCTCTACAGAAGCACACCTACCATGCCCAAAGCCAAGGAGAACAGATTTGAGTGAACTTCCCCATTTGTTAGAGATGTCATTAGGTGACTGCATGAACAAAGAGTGCACATGTACAAAAATACATGATACACAACGAGGCTGCAGTAAACCAAGCAGAAAGTACACTAAAAGCACAGTAAATGCATAAATTAATAATTTATCAAATCAAGCGTTCTGTACTGTACATGATTGTATATGACTGGCAGTGCAGAAGGTCTGATTACACCAGCATCACACCACACACACAAATAACGCGTCGGGCTAAAGTCACTAGGCAACAGGAATTTCGCCTGCAATATAATCTTATGGGACCATACACGTCGTCCATAATTAACCGAAACATCATTCTGCAGTACCCAAGATCGGCCACGCCTGACAATGATTAACTGCAAAGCGCCGGTGTGTAAGCAGGTTTTTGGGATACCTGACATCCCCCTTCACATTGACCCCACACCAGTCCTTTCCATAGAAAATCACTGCAATCTTTTTACCGCGGGGAGGTAAAGAATTTTTTGAAAAGAAATGCGGAGCAGCAGCCTAATTCACGGTCAAAAGGCGCCTCTCAAACCGGCCTTTGCCTGCTATCTAGTGCCTGATTCAGGAACCGCATCTCACTGGTGAAGGAAACGCGAAAGAAATCGTCAAACCTGGGGGAGGCGAACAGCTGAAGTTAACTTGGAAAAAGCCTAAAGGATAGAAGTCGTGGTAGCGAGAATCCAAACGGTGGCGTGTCAAGGCAAAGTTCAGGATCGTTACAAAACCCATTATTGCTTAAGTGCGCAGCTGAACTTCTGTCCGGAGTTACGCAAAGCGGCTGGCAGCACTTTTCTCACCTGGAGGCTTTTAGAAGATCTGATGGTGCTCTGGACACGAGTGCGAAGACTCCCTACCGCCCCACACCAGCAGCACAGCAGATGGTTCAGCAGCTCACCTACCCTGATGTACAAATACGAGCATTAAAAACGATACACTACATTTTTAGCGTTGCCGCGCAACAGAGACTTAGTTTACTCACACACCGGTATGCCTTACGCAGCACAGTCATTGTAAATAACCTATCAATTAATACATGTATTGGTTGGTATTCGTGTGGTTACTGTGTAGAATGTCTGCTTTCCTTGTCTGTGCCACTAGCAATTAATGGGCTATTAATACAGAGAAAATTCAGTTACAAAAGCTTAATTGAGTTTAGAAACGCCAACCACCACACTGATCCGACACAAGTATTTTCAGACTCCAGACATTTTAATGAGGGAATCCACTGTCATCATTATGCGATAGAGAAACAGGAGTAATGAGACAATACTTAAGATATAACATTAATATCCACCAAGAGCCTCAGCTCTGAATGAGTAATTCAAACCATTTGCACTCGTTTTAAAAGAAAAGAATTCCACAAGCACATATACTCCAAATGACATTTCTTGGAAATTAAGTCATAGAATTAAAAACCTGTTCACCACCTTGTGGAGTTGAATAAGAACGGCTGAAAGGGGAGGAAAAACTTAACACCATGATTATTAATGCTAAATCAATGAACGTCTCGCATACTTATATGGTCAAAATGAATAATGATATTGTAGAGACTGACAAACGTAAAAACTATCCTACCTTTTAAGGAGACGTCGGTAACCTAATACTGATCCGTACTATGCTTTGGCGTTGGTACAGAAAGAATTGGAGTCCTTAACTACGGCGAACCTTCCCCGCGTACCACGTGGGAGTGCGGGAATAGAGCGTGCTGCCCCGCACCTGTTACTGCTTTCAAAGCAACTATACCCAGCTTGTTAACTCTGCGCAAATCAGCGTGTGCGACCTTAATCAGCACCCTGACCAATCAGGAGTCTAACAGGGATTAATCTGTTGCATGTCTGCAACTATCTAATGCAGAATAAGTGGGAGTTATCTTAGATTTAAAATCTGTTTATTAGCAGCGAGTTTTACAGAATGTCTGGGTGCAGGGCTGTAGTTACTTTCCTTCGTTGGAAGCGTCATTCCAGTAGATACAGTTACTCCTGGGGAAAAGCATCAGATTACACTATAGCGTATCCGGACGCCACTTTAAATGATCTATCCATCCATCCATATCCTAGCCACTTATTTTGGTCAGGGTCACGGGGGATTTTAATAATCTCTAACTGTAAAACTGAGTTAAGGCTTTCAGGCTCTCACGAATTCTTCTTAAGGCAAATCTATATTATCACATTATAAACCTAAAAGTAATAACATTTACATGCGTGTAAATGCGTGTGCATGGTGCCCTAAGAGCCGTGGAGAAAACAGCAGACGCAGAAAACATAGACTTGTCTCGAACTGAAAATCTCACTCCATCCACCTGACCGACGTTGGCAACCCTGCCATAAGAGGTTACTCTGTATGCCAAGGTTTGCTGGCTACTGGTCTGTGTTTTGATTCCACATCATGGCCTTTCTCTGCATGGGGAGTTTAAATGCTTTCCCTGTGTTATACTGTACGGGTTTGCTCCAGTTGCCAAGTACTAGCAATTAGGCATATCTATGCCTTTCTATACTTGGCTGTTTAACCCATTTCTTTAGCATATGTTGATAACAACGCCAAGGTTGCAGATTTGATTGGGTCAAGCCTGACTTTTCAGAAATTTCAAGTGTATTTTATCTTATTGCCCATAGAACATATATGTGCCCTGTGATGTATTGGCGCCCTGTTCAGGATGTACCTGTCACTTGCTGCCCTTTTACCTGGGGTAGGCTGCAGGGCCCTGACATGGGGAAGCAGTTGGAAGTTGGCTAATCTGTCAGTGATACAGTACCAGTCAATAGTTACCAGTCTCTGCATGATTCAACTTATAGTAAATGGGTAATGAAGTGATGTGTGTGTGTGTGTGTGTGTGTGTGTAT